>CM055116.1:1034896076-1035246076 GCA_029206835.1 Rana muscosa | reverse complement strand
GTGTTCCCCTTTTCTTTATGTAATCATTACCGAACTGTAGATACATGCCCATAATTATTATACACACTGTACTCTGCTATAAATTCAGTATTAGAAATATACCTCCTCCTGCTGTAGCTTTGAGATCTTTCCAACAACAATCAGTGCTTGTATGGTGTATGTGAGCACATTCCTAGACGCAACACAGAAAGAAAGAGCCAGGACATGCCGCTTTACATTCGCATGTGGCACAAGTAAATGTCGGCATGAGAAAACAAACAAAAAGTGCAGCGCTAACTAGGGATCGACCAATTAAGTTTTCAGGGCCCATACGATTTTTCGGCTGCCGATATTCTGTACATTTCACTTTTTTTTTTAAATGACCGTGAAAATTTCAAAAGTATCACTTTTATTGCTGTCACAAGGAATGTAAACCTCCCTTGTGACAATAATAGACAGACAGTGACAGATACTCTTTATGGAGGGCTTGGGGTCTAAGACCCCAATCTCCTCCTCTGCACTTTAAAGTATTTAAAAAACGTCAAGATCTGCGTTTTTGAATACTTTCTATTTTTTTAAACTGGTCCCTTTAAGATGCCAGTAACCTGGAAGTGAGGTCATGACATCGCTTCCAGGTTACTAGATGAGACGATTTGCACTTTTCCTAGAACAGTCATCCAACTTTAACTTCCACTAACCGTGTTCAGTAGCATTTGAAAAAAGGTAATGCAAAACACATTCTAACTTCACGCGATAGTTGGCGAATTGCTCTAGTGGAGACCTGGCATAATATGGATTTTTTAATTCAGCCAAAAATAAATACCCCAGTACAAACAGCTATTTAGGGGGCTCATGCGCGGCGCGATGCAGGAAGGACAGGCCTGAGCTCAGCTCCGCCAGACCCGGTCCTTTCAGGCTGGATCCACAGGGCTATACAGCACTAAACTCGGCGAATTGAGTCATCACCCCTGTAGGAAGACAGTGTGCATGCCATCAGCTAAGAGGGCGCGGACTCGGCGCTCTCAGCGAAGTTTTACAAACTTTCTTCTGACGGTTGAGAAGAAGGGCAGCAAGATGTCCCAAAATGGCGCCGGCGCGGCCCTGCACGCAGTATCTGTGGAGCCTTCACCCGTCCCCCCTGCCATACAAGGGAACTGTGAGTACATCCTCCCCCTCTAAAGCAGACTTAGATGCCAGCCTCACGGCCATCTATGACAAGCTGGTTGATAAGATAGAGAGAGAAGTGCATAACTCCACCGCAGCCCTCTCACAGGAGATTGCCAGTATAGGCAGCCGCACAGAGCTACTTGAGACCAAACATGACGAACTCTCTCTGGCCCACAATGATCTTAGGAAGGACTTTGAAAACCTAGCAGATAACTTTGCTTTTATGCAGGCACAGGTTGAGGACCTGGACAATAGAAATCGTCGCCAGAACATCAGGCTGCGTGGAGTCCCAGAGTCAGTCACAGACCTGATGCCTGCAGTCACTAAAGTCTTTCATAGCCTCTTGCCAGATAAGCCCCTCTCAGCTTTTACATGTGACAGGATTCATAGAGCCCTCCGTCCCAAACCCACACCTGACAAACCCCCCAGGGACATAATAATGTGTATGAAGGACTTCCTTGTATCTCTCTGGAGGGGAAAAGATTGCAAATCTACCCTGACATCTCCCCTGCCACATTGGATAGGAGACGCAGGATGAAGGAGGTTACTAATATCTTACAAACCGCAAGAATCAAATACCGCTGGGGCTTCCCCTTTAAGTTATCAATACCTCACAATGGCACAACGTACACAGTGTACAACGTAATAGAGGGCAAGGAACTTTTGGTGAAGCTGGGACTGTTGCAGCAGCAATCTCCTAACCGTCCTCCCGCCACCCCTAGGTCCTCTCCTATATGGGCCACACCCTCCACTCGCCATAGCCAGAGAGACCAGAGAAGGCTACATCACGCTTTCCAAGACCAAGCAGCTTGAACGCTCGCCTAAAAGATATTTGGTGGTTTTTGTGGATCCGTTTTTTTTTTTTTTCTCTCTGCTTCCTTTCTCTCCCTGTCTTTAGGTCAGATATTGACCTCATGAACACAATTTTCCTGCAATCCTAAAAATGGACAGTACCTGATCCATTGTCTCACAGCTATCCTCACTCATTACAAAAGGGTACTATGTTCCGGTTATTGTTGTTATTTACTCCTAACACCCAGGCTGGAGCTCAGTGTTGTTCATACATATTCTAAGCTGAACGTATACCATATCCTGGTGCTGCCATGGAATTAAGTGCCTAATCTAGGCATCGGAGCACTTCGCTGCTGTGGCATCCTCCCTTCCCCTCCTTTTTTTTTTTTACCTGTCTCTGATTCATCTACTCAATATATTTCATTATTATCATTGCTGCTAACTAACTTGTTGTTCTAGCTCCATGCACATTACTGTTATTTGTTTTTCATATGTGTATTTTATATGCCTGAAGCATCCGTTGTCGCTGGATTGACACCCCTCCTGCTGCTGTGGTTTGCTGCTGCTCCATTTTTATGGTGAAGCACCTGACCAGGTATGCGGGTCGAGGACACGTTTTGTCCTCAAGGTTCTCCTTTTGAATTTCGTGACAAGTTTCCCCTTGTCCCCATATTCCTACTTGTCATTTTGAATTTTATAGTTCACACAGCCAATATGGCTAGTTACTGGGTTTATAAAGAAATTGGAAAATCAGTATTCACCAAGATACATACAACTATAATACCTAAATTTAGCACAGCTATATTGTTATATTTTGTCCTCATTACATGGTACACTTATGCGTTTTCTATTTCAACTGATATTATTAAGTATTCTATCCCTCATGATGCAGCTCTATTCAATGCTATATGGCGTAGCCTCCCCAACGTTGGTCCCCTACTCAATACTATCAACCTCCATGGTCCACCTCCCCCAATCATATCCTTTTATTTTTTAAAATGACGGATCTTAGAATAATTTCCCATAATGTCCAGGGCTTCAACTCACCACATAAGCGGAAAAAAGCTTTCAACCACTATAAACAACTGGGCGCAGACATCATCTTGCTACAAGAAACACATTTTGCATCCTCCAACCCCCCTAACTATTTTGATAGAACCTACAACCAATACCACTATACTACATTCACCAACAAGACCCGTGGAGTTGCAATTTTTGTACGCAACTCCATTATCTTTGATATACAGTCTGTCTTTAAAGACGCTGAGAGTCGATACATCATTCTTAAAAAGGTACCATAAACAATCGAGCAATTACCATTGCCTCAGTGTATGCTCCAAACGACTCACAGTCAATTTTTTTCACTCAATTTTTTGAGACCCTGGATCGATATAACTCCCCACATATGGTCTTGGGAGGAGATTTCAATCTTGCGGCCCACCCTGCCCTTGACAGGAGTAGAGTCACCCCTTCTTCTAAGGCCTTTTCCAAGTCCATTAACCGCTCCATTAATAAACTACAACTTGTAGACTCTTGGAGGGCCCACAACACAGGGGTAAAAGCATTCACACATTATTCTTATCCCCAGGATTGTTATGCCAGGTTGGACTATATTTTCTGTACCCCCATCATCCTGGCAAATTCCTCCCGGGCCCATATACACCCATGCCCATGGTCTGACCACAACATAACATCCCTTAAAACCTCTGCTATAGGCCTCTCCCCCTCCCCCTTTAATTGGCGTCTCAATGACTCTCTACTTACCAACATCTCCAACATTCAATTAATGTCCGCCCACATAGAGAACTACTTTATTGATAACACTAATATTGAGACCCCTCCCACCACTCTGTGGGTTGCACATAAGGCTGTCATACGCGGCCACATAATCAATTTAGCCGCCTCTAAAAATAAAGAGAGACTTACAGATATCAAATGCCTAACAAAAGATCTGGAGCGCCTATACAACCAGCTACAACACTCCCCCTCTCAAGAACTTACCTCTCAAATAAAATCTAAAAGAGAAGCTCTTGATCTCATCCTCTCCGCAAATACTGAAATATCCCTTAGATTTTCGAAAGCAAAATTTCTACTACACTGTAACTCTCCCTCTGCCGCTTTTGCTAGAAAACTCAACCAAGTCAACAGACCCACCCACATATACAAACTCAGAGACCATAGAGGTAATCTAGCTACACACCCCAAAGAGGTACTAAAGATATTCACATCTTTCTATAAAGAGCTATTGTCCAATCCCAAAGGCCGCCCAGATGGGACTTCCCTAGCTTGGCTGGACAGCCTGCATCTTCCCTCACTAAACCAACTGCAGATTGACTCTCTTAAGAAACCCTGTACCGAGGCAGAGGTCATCTCAATAATCAAATCTCTTAAAAATTCTACAGCCCCTGGCCCAGATGGGTATTCATCCCTTTACTACAAGAAATTTGCCCCTTTACTAGCCCCTAGTCTTTCTAGACTATTTAACTATATCCTGGAGGGCAATTATTTTCCGGAGGAAATGCTCCTTGCTAATCTATCCCTTCTCCCTAAACCCTATAAAGACCACTCCCTCCCCCAAAACTTTCGCCCCATATCGGTCCTTAACAACGACCTTAAAATATTTGGTAGGATTCTGGCTGACAGACTAGCAAAAGTCATCTCACCACTGGTGCACCCTGACCAAACAGGTTTTATACCTGGCCGTCAAATAGTAGATAACATCAGGATGGTTACTAATATCATCCAAGATGCTAATTTGCACTCACGTCAGACATGTCTCCTCAGCCTAGACATACATAAGGCTTTTGACAGTGTAGACTGGTCATACTTGAATCTTCTCCTCCCCAAATTTGGCCTCCCAGAAAATTTCATACAAGGCTTTAATGCCTTATACCACTCACCTCAAACGCGTATCAAAATTCCAGGAAATAATTCAGAATTCTTCCCCCTGGGTAGGGGAACTAGACAGGGCTGCCCACTTTCCCCTCTTCTTTTCGCGTTAGCGATAGAACCCCTTGCTCACGCCATTAGGAACAACACCGACATTAAGGGATACACAATCATTCAAGAGGAATTCAAGATCAGCCTTTATGCAGATGATGCCCTCATCTTCCTTACTGAACCCCTCACCTCTATCCCCACCCTACTTAAAGTTCTTAATTTATTTCATGATGTCTCGGGCCTTAAGATTAATATAAAAAAATGCTCAGCTATGCCAGTCAACCTTCCCCTAAACCTGCAGAACCTTTTACAAAACAATTTCCAGTTCATCTGGTGCCCTCTTTCCTTTAAATACCTGGGTATTCACATTACATCATGCTACAAATCCCTATATAAAACCAACTACCCTCCCCTATTCACACAAATTAGCTTAATCCTTAAATCATGGTCCTCCCTCCATATCTCATTCCTCGGCAGGATTTGCGCTGTAAAGATGATCATCATCCCCAAACTGTTATACTATTTCCGTGCCCTTCCCATTAACATATCAAAAACTAGGTTGGATTCTATCCAGAGGATACTCAACAAGTTTATTTGGGCGGAAAAAAAATCAAGATTTAGCTATGCTTTGTTACATAGGCCGCAGTCTAGGGGTGGTCTAGGACTCCCAAACCTTTGGCACTATTTCTTAGCTGCAAGACTCAAATCAGCTATGCCAGTGGTTCTCCCCTAACCAGGACATACCCTGGAAAAGATTTGAGTCCACATCTATTCTCCCATTTCACCTACAGGGGATTCTATGGTCGAACTCTATTTTGCCCCGCAACCTCCTTAAACACAACACGATAGTAGCCCAATTTCTACAACTCTGGCACAAGATCAGAAGTACATATGACGTCACCTCCGCCACCCCCCCGCTGGCCTCCTTTTTAGGGGATAGCAGACTGGACTTGGCATACAACAGCAGATCACTATTTTCTCTCTGGGAGAGGAATAACCTAACCACTTTAAAATCACTTCAAACCAAATGGGAATTCACTCCTTTTAGCACACTCCAGTTAAAATATAACCTCCCAAATTCTAAACATGATCGCTATCAACTGATTAGATCATTCTATGCAAAACATTATTCTTTAAAACACTCACCTCTCTAATACCTTATTTGAAAAGATTTGTATATCCTCTCCTAGGGACAAGGGCTTGATTTCCAGATTCTATAATTTTCTCAATAACTCCTCACTAAAAGTAAAATCAGCTCCAATGCTTCACTGGGAAACCGAATTAAACTGTTTTTTCAGAGGAGTCATGGTGTTCTAGGTATAACAACCTCCGTAAGTGCAATAAGGCTGTCTCTTTTAGAGAAACCCCAGTGAAATTATTTACTAGATGGTACCTGTCTCCCTCTAGACTCCACAAATTGTATCCCTCAGTCTCCCCTAACCGTTTCAGAGGTTGGTTTGGAACAAGGTACCATCTTGCATACATTTTGGAACTGCCCTCTCCTAACTCGGATCTGGCAGATGGCTGCCGATAGATACGAGCAATCCTCAAAACACAGGATCACCCTTACACCTCAAACATGTTTATTATTTTCTGATATACCTGATATTCCTAGACCCTGCCTCAGATTGTTCCATTCTTTATGCAGTTCTATACAATGGATGATAGCCCTCAATTGGAGGTCTACTAATCTTATCTGGTCACAGGTGCTTTCTAGAATGGACACTATTAAAATTTCTGAAAAAAATCTTTCACACCTTAAATGATAGCCTCCAAACTTATGATTCAAAATGGTCCTACTGGAACATCACGCAACATTAACCACTTAAGCCCCGGACCATTTCGGGCCATTAGGACCAGGCCTGTTTTTGGGATTCGGCACTGCGCTGCTTTAACTGTAAATTGTGCGGACATGCAATGTTGTACCCAAATGAAATTTGCGTCCTTTTCTTCCCACAAATAGAGCTTTCTTTTAATGGTATTTGATTGCCTCTGCGATTTTTATTTTTTGCGATATAAACAGAAAAAGACCGAAAATTTTGAAAAAAAAATGATATTTTCTACTTTTTGTTATAAGAAAAATCGAATAAACTCAATTTTACTCATACATTTAGGCCAAAATGTATTCAGCCACATGTCTTTAGTAAAAAAAATGTCAATAAGTGTATATTTATTGGTTTGCGCAAAAGTTATAGCGTTTACAAACTAGGGTACATTTTCTGAAATTTACACAGCTTTAAATTTATGACTGCCTATCTCATTTCTTGAGGTGCTAAAAATGGCAGGGCAGTACAAAACCCCCCCAAATGACCCCATTTTGGAAAGTAGACACCCCAAGGAAATTGCTGAGAGGCATGTTGAGCCCATTGAATATTTTTTTTTTTGTCCCAAGTGATTGAATAATGACAAAAAAAAAAAAAAAAAAAATGACAAAAAGTTGTCACTAAATGATATATTGCTCACACATGCCATGGTTATATGTGGAATTGCACCCCAAAATACATTCTGCTGCTTCTCCTGAGTACGGGGATACCACATGTGTGGGACTTTTTAGGAGCCTAGCCACGTACGGGACCCCGGAAACCAAGCACCGCCTTCAGGATTTCTAAGGGCGCAAATTTTTGATTTCACTCCTCACTACCTATCACAGTTTCGAAGGCCATAAAATGCCAAAATAGCACAAAACCCCCCCCAAATGACCCCATTTTGGAAAGTAGACACCCCAAGCTATTTACATGATTTGGTCAGGGACCCCTACACAGCTAAGCCAGTTCATGGATGAGCTTAATCAGAATAAGCGTAACTTACGCTTTACTTCTGTTTCCAGCCTCAGTGAGATTTCCTTTCTGGATCTAAAATTAACCATCCATGAGGGGTATTTGACCACCCAGACCTACAGGAAAACTACAGCAGCCAATACCCTTTTAAGGGCAGATAGCTACCATCCTGCTCCTCTTAAACGCGGAATACCAGTAGGACAGTTCCTCAGAATCAGGAGGAACTGCTCCAGTGAAGCAATGTATCGCAGGGAATCCGAGATCCTCTACCAGCAGTTTAGAGATAGGGGATATGGGCACAGAACACTTCGCAGGGCAAGAAGCATTGCTAGTCAACGCCCACGAGAAGAATTGCTTCAGCCCAAACCTAACCTCAAATCCAATCAGGATGGACCAGCTCGGTTCATCACTCCTTTTGGTGTCCAGTGGCACCAAGTACGAGCGGTCCTCACAGAGCACTGGCACGTTTTGACTGGCTGTGAACAACTCAAGAAAATAGTAGGTGACAGGCCCCAATTAACAGCTAAAAGGGCCAGAAATCTTAGGGATGCACTTGTCAATAGTGAATATATACGCCCTATTGATAGCAACTGGCTGACAGACATACCACGTACAGTGGGCATGTTTTCATGTGGCCACTGTGGCACATGTAAACATGTAGATAGAACAAAAAGCTTTAGAGACTCACAATCTAAGAATCACTATGAGATCAAATCCTTTATTAATTGTGGTACAGCACGTGTGCTCTATATTTTGGAATGCCCATGCCATTTACTCTATGTGGGCAAAACAAAACGACAACTTCGAGTACGTTTTGCTGAACATCTAAAGAGCATTCGTCTCAAAAGAAGACACCCCAGTGGCCCAACATTTTTTAAGATATCATGAGGGAAAAACACTAGGCCTGCGAGTAAAGGGGTTCTACGCCCTTAACCTATCAGAAAGACGAGGGGATTTCGATACCGTCCTGATCCGACATGAAAAGACCTGGATCTTTAGGCTCCAGACACTCCAGCCCAAAGGCTTAAATACAGAAATGAGCCTAAAGATTTTTCTGGAGCCTTAAATAGGACATTTAATTATGTTTATGATCAGCACGGTATATGTTTCCCGCCTCTGTTTTCCCCTCAGTACAAATGTCCAGTGTATTTACACCCAATAATTAGATAGGTATAATCAGTCTATGATGACAGGGTTTTGTTTGTATGTATTATTGCAACATCCATCTATACCTAGCCTTACTGTCCGGTTTGGTGTTTTTCCTATAAACACTAATAATTTTTTTCATTTTTGAAACCTTGTGAATGTATATATTTATTTTTTGCATGGATATCAACATTACCTGTTGTGACCATAAGATGGCGCTACTTCGTCAGTCAGTGGTATTTTACCTGTGATTGGATAAACAAGGCTATATAATAGGAGCACTAATAATCCACTGACACATCAAGATGAAGTGACATATTCGTCACGAAACGCGTCATGTCCGACGTTGTAATTCTGGGTTGTTGACAAAACCCCACTCGCTCCTCTCCTCTCCTCGCAATGAACACCATTGAATGAATTCACTGCCAGCTAACAGAGGATAACACAAGGACAGTCAGATCTTGCCCCCAGAGGCCTAAACCTGCTATTACACAGGCTTGTGTATCCTCAGATCTTACGGCGCGACGGCTCCAGTCATACGGTCAGTGCTGATGCATTGAAACAGAGCCAGCTGATCACAGGAGCTGCACGCGACTCCACGGAAGGACGTACTCTACGCAGCAGCCTCCTCCAAGCCGGAAGGATCACCTTTCTGAGCAGCAGCACAGCGAGAGCTACAGAGCTCAAGGACATCACTATATATCCACGAGCAACGGCTTAAAAGAGACTCTGGTGCCATGGGATGGATGTTATGGATGGGTAAGCAAGTATATTACCATATGGTTATCGTGCCCCCCTTCCTCCCCTCTATCTAATATCACCTCACCATACTCGGCCAGGACTGGGCTCAAGCCTTTGTCCCTCCATGGACTGTCTGCAACAGATCATACGCAGAATAAGTTCCATGCCATATTGCTGCTGAGTGCAATCCAGTGCTCATTATACTGCATCAATAGTCTTACCAGCGAATTCAGGTTTATCTATTGATATATGGAGCTGCACTGCATGAACATTGTATCAGCAGGTATATTTGCCAACACGGCTTGATTCCAACACTCCAGTCTGGATTTAGATTTGAGTTATTGTTCATTCTACAGCCTAAACCCCACATTGGTTTGGTTTGAACAGTCCTTTCATTCAACAAATGCTGCAAGCTCCGGTTATTGACACAATATCTACCCGGTCATTCAGAGTTCATTCTTAGTAAGGACATTTAGGAGAAGTAGAGCGGGCGGCTGATGTCCACCCAGGCCATCATTTTTACTTTTTCCAACAGTGCACTGTGTATGTGTGTTTTTTCATGTTTTTATTCTAATGTGCATATATTCAGGAGAAACCCTTTCCCCTACATGAGTATATCCATACTGTTAGGTTGAAATGTGATTATTTAGATAGCATTCGACCAATAAAGTCTTTTCTATTTTTCTATTACCAAATGTATTGTGGTTGATTCACCCTATAACCGTCTATTGGGTTGTCCCAATCTCCCGTCCCCCCCTCTCCCTTCTTGTTTCCACGTGCGTTTTGGTTAGGAGGATCCCGTTTTCACATAAACGTATCTCTCGTTTGGTATTTTCCACAATTGGCTCTATGTGAATCAGGCATCCCTCCCTTCCTTGCTCATTATTTACTGAGAGGCATGTTCAGTCCATGGAATATTTTATATTTTGCCACAAGTTGCGGGAATATGACAAACTTTTTTTTTTTGCACAAAGTTGTCACTAAATGATATATTGCTCACACATGCCATGGGCATATGTGAAATTACACCCCAAAATACATTCTGCTGCTTCTCCTGAGTACGGGGATACCACATGTGTGGGACTTTTTGGGAGCCTAGCCGCGTACGGGACCCCAAAAACCAAGCACCGCCTTCAAGGTTTCTAAGGGCATAAATTTTTGATTTCACTCCTCACTACCTATCACAGTTTTGAAGGCCATAAAATGCCAAGATGGCACAAAACCCCCCCCAAATGACCCCATTTTGGAAAGTAGACACCCCAAGCTATTTGCTGAGAGGCATGTTGACCCCATTGAATATTTTTATTTTTTGTCCCAAATGATTGAATAATGACAAAAAAAAAAAAAAAAAAAATGTACAAAAAGTTGTCACTAAATGATATATTGCTCACACATGCCATGGTTATATGTGGAATTGCACCCCAAAATACATTCTGCTGCTTTTCCTGAGTACGGGGATACCACATGTGTGGGACTTTTTGGGAGCCTAGCCGCGTACAGGGCCCCAAAAACCAAGCACTGCGAACGCTGCAGTTATGTGTGTTGTGTTTGGTAAGTGACAGTGATCGATCGATACTGCACTTGGGTGGGCTGGGCGGAGGGGCTAAACGCAGGCGCTAGCAGGTATCTGGGCTGATCCCGCTAACACTGCGTTTTTGGGAACCCTAAACCGCTGGGGATGCTAGTATAGATCTGATCAGATACTATACCACTAAGGGGGGTGTATGCTTTGCGCGTGGGTGTTAGCGTTACTGTCACTAACCTAACACTGCCTGGGGCGATGCAGACCCTCTCTGGCGCTAAAACCTAATTGATCTCACCCGCCGGGCGATCAGGGGGGTTAAACCTTTATTGGGTTATATACGGCGGGTGCCCTGATGCTATAAAAAGCAAACTAATCAACCAGCGTCACCCGTAACCTTTATATGGTGATCACTGGTGAAAGGGTTAACTAGGGGCAATCAGGGGGTTAAAACCTTTATTAGGTTAAATATGGGGGTACCTGACACTATATAAAAACCTGACGGGTAACCTAAATAACTAAATAACTTACTGGCTAACCAGTGACGCTTATACGGCGATCACTGGTGAAAGGGTTAACTCTAGGGGCAATCAGGGGGTTAAAATATTATATGGGGGTACCTGACACTAATAAAAACCTGCGGCGAACCTAAAAAAAAATATCTGCCTATCTAAAACACCAGCGACACGAATACAGCGATCGGAAAAACAATCGCTTAGTGACGCTGAAGTTAGGGGGTGAAAGGGTTACCTGGGGGGTGATCAAGGGGTTAAACCTTTATTAGGGGGGGTTAGGGGGCTACCCTGGACCTAAAGGGGCCTAATCCTAACTGCCCTGCAACTTTTTACAATCACAGATGACACTAAATGCAGTGATCAGTAAAATAAATGATCACTGCAATCAGTGACACTGTGATTGGGGGCTTTGGGGTGACCTGGGGGTGACTGGGGGGTGATTTGTGTGCCTATGTGTACCTACGTGTCAGTGGACTGTTGGTGCACTAACCAGCTTCTTCTCTGCTCAGCGCCGGGAACGAAAAGACCGCGGCGAGGGAGATGACATCACTTCCTCCAGCCTGTGTTTACATCACATGGCGGAGGAAGCATTTTCATTGGCCGGGAGCGATCGCGAGGGGGGGGCGGAATCGAGCGGCCCCCCCTCATGCCTGATCGCTCCCGAACACTTAACGGCCGCTCACTGCAGTGAAGGGGGGTCCGGATGGACCCCCCAACTGCACAAAGGCGATCACGTAGATCTACGTGATTCTGCCTGTCGGTGCCATTCTGCCGTCGTAAATCGGCGGTGGGCGGTCATTAAGTGGTTAATCTTAAACTTTCCTCATCATACCAGAATCATCCCACCCATCTCCAGTCTACCTTCCTTTTTTATATAGAGTTATATCAGTAAATGCTCTTCTATGCCCTTTTCGGTATTCTTCATTAGAAACTCCTTTACAATATTGTTGTACCTCTTCTTTTTAAGTTGAACTACATGTACCACAACTGTCTTACTGTTGATCCTTTGTATCATGTGTACTCTGTAGCTGCCTTATGTTTTATTCCAATAAACTTTTGTAAACAAACAGCTATTTACACCAATAGCAGACAAATCAAGTATTGCGACATTCAAGCTTTTGTTAGCGTGACACACACACACGTTCCACTTGCTGGGCTCTCCAAAAGGTGATCCATATTTGAGAGGCAGCATTGCATCACCTTCTCATTGCCTGTTTTAGCCCCATAAACGTTGGGCTACCACATGCATTGTTCACAGTTGCAGGAAGGTTACAGCGCAGCTGCATTCACTTAAATAGGTCACACTTGGCAAGCAGCAGTACCCACTGAGCGCAACAGAGGGTATACCTCCTGCTGCAGCATGTGTACACCCCCAGCCCCTGCTTTCCCAGCTAAAGACGGAGCAGTTGAGGGGTGTTAAAAACTAAAGCTCAACCACTGGGTTTTACTAACCCCAATGGTAAAATGTGCCCTTCCTGCAATATCGTTAAATTGTTTTTAAATATTCTGTGAAACTTGTTTCTGAAGGATTCCTAACTAAACACTAAAAAAGGTCCCTTCATCCTTAGGCCTGCGCATGCACTATTCAGCATATCAAACAAGTAACACCTCTGTCCCTTCAACATACAACAGTTGAGATTGTGTTATGTAATGCCTGTTGGCAAACTTTTTCAGTCAGTCAGCTCTTTTGTAACAAGTGAAGGCATACTAGGAGTTAATTTACAACGAGGTACAAGACACTTCTTGGACTTATCCCCATTTACAACTGACTGATTACTAAAACTCCCTAAAGACATCACTGTAGTTCTGGGCCCCCGATGCTGAACCTTCCGGTCTTTGCATCTTCAACGAGAGAGCGAGTCAGGCTAAAATGAGAATCACAATTTTTTTGCTTAGAATAAAGATCACGATTCTCGCGGTGTAACATCATCTTTCATATTATACAAAAAAACTGTGCTAACTTGGCCATTTATTTTTTAATCCATTAGTGTTTTTTTTTTTAAATTGCGTTTGAAAAACCACTGTGCAAATACGGTGTGACATAAAATATTGCAACAACCACCATTTAATTCTCTAGGGTCTCTGCAGAAAAACAAAAATAGGATTTTTATAACAGCTTACCTGTAAAATCCTTTTCTTGGAGTACATCACGGGACACAGAGCGACATAGTCATTACTAATGGGTTATATAGATACCGTCAGGTGCTGGCACTGGCAACTTCCAAAACCGGAAGTACCCTCCCCTATATAAGCCCCTCCCATCCGGGAGCACCTCAGTTTTGTAGCAAAGCAATAAGTGTTCCCAAAGAGGGGTGGGAGCTCTGTGTCCCGTGATGTACTCCAAGAAAAGGATTTTACAGGTAAGCTGTTATAAAAATCCTATTTTCTTTTTCGTACATCACGGGACACAGAGCGACATAGTCATTACTAATGGGATGTCCTAAAGCAATGCCAAATGAGGGGGGGGATACACCATATATAAGCTGAGCGCTATCAGACATGAGGATCTTTTGCGGCCTGCAACACACTGCGCCCAAAGGCGACATCCTCCTGACTTCTAACGTCCACCTGGTAGAACCTAGTAAACGTGTGTACCGAAGACCATGTTGCGGCCTTACAGATTTGAGCCAGGGAGGCCTGGTGATGCACTGCCCATGAAGTTCCAACTGCTCTCGTGGAGTGCGCCCTAACTTTGAACGGAGGCGGTCTACTTCTCAAGCTATAGGCTTGTATTATGACCTGTCGAATCCACTTGGCTAAAGTAGATTTTGACGCTGCCTGACCCTTTCTGGGGCCTTCCGGCAGAATAAACAAAGTATCCGTTCTGCGAATCTGAGCAGTGGCTTTTAGATAAGCTTTAACTGCTCTTACTACATCCAAAGAATGCAATAACTTTTCCTCTACCGAAGTAGGCTTGGGGAAAAAAGAAGGAAGAACCACATCTTGGTTCAAATGAAAACTCGATACCACCTTAGGAAGAAAGGCTGGATGAGGACGTAACACTACTCTGTCCTTATGGATAACCAGATATGGCTCCTTACAGGACATAGCTGCTAATTCCGATACTCTTTTAGCCGAACAAATGGCTACTAGAAAAATCAATTTCCTGGTGAGAAGCACCAAGGAAATATGCTGTAATGGTTCAAATGGTTGTTTCTGTAGAACCGACAGAACCAAGTTTAGATCCCATGGACATATGGGAATATTAACCGGAGGACTAATACGCATCACTCCTTGTATAAAGGCTTTGACTAGTGAATGCGAAGCCAAGGGCCTTTGAAAAAATATTGACAAGGCCGAAATCTGACCCTTGATAGTACTCAAGGCAAGCTTCCTATCTACAGCCCATTGTAGGGAGTCCAGACTCCTACCTATTACGTACTTACGTGGATGCCATTTCTTGGCTTCACACCAGGCGATGTACGCCTTCCAGATTCTATAGTAGATCTGCCTGGATACCGGCTTCCTGGCATTGATCATGGTAGATACCACAGAATTAGAGAGCCCTCTCTTTTTTAGAATGTGGGCTTCAATAGCCAGGCCGTCAAACCTAGGGCTGGTAAGGAAGGGTGGTATATCGGTCCTTGCGAAAGCAGGTCCGGACGATGTGGGAAAGTCCAAGGACTCCCCACTGACATTTTACAATCTCCACGTACCACGCTCTTCGGGGCCACGCTGGAGCCACCAGAATCACTGGTTTCTTTTCTACCCTGATTCTGCGGAGTAATCGAGGTAACCATTGTGGCGGTGTGAATGCATATATCAGCTTGAACTGATCCCAAGGGAACACTAGGGCATCCGAGCCGCAAGCTAGGGGATCCCTTGTCCGAGAGACAAACCTGTCCCCCTTTGCGTTGAATCTGGATGCTAGAAGATCTACATCCGATGTTCCCCACCGCTGACATATTGTCCAGAAAACCTCGGGGTGAAGGGACCCTTCCTCTGGGCCTAATTGCTGGCGACTTAGAAAGTCCGCCTTCCAATTCTCCACTCCTGGAATGAATACCGCAGATATGGCTGGGACATATTTTTTCTGCCCATTTCAGGATGTAATTTACTTCCCTCTGGGCTGCACGACTCCTGGTGCCCCCCTGATGATTGATATATGCCACTGCTGTGGCATTGTCTGATTGAATTCTGACAGGGGACCCTTGGAGTTTGGATGTCCATGCTACTAGGGCATACCGGGCTGCTCGTATCTCTAAGAGATTGATGGGCAGGGCCTTTTCTGCTTCTGACCACTTGCCCTGGAGAGACTATTGCTCCAGTACTGCTCCCCAGCCTATAAGGCTGGCATCTGTAGTGACCACCTTCCAAGAAATCGGACTGAAGGATTTCCTTTTTTCCAGATTCTGGGAAACCAACCACCAACGGAGGCTCTTGCGAACGGAAGGGGACAAGGACATTGTAAGTCTAGGCCTGAATTTTTTTGTTCCAGGCTGACAGTATGGCCCCTTGCAAATTCCTTGAATGGAATTGACCGTAGGGTACTGCTTCGAATGATGCCACCATTTTTCCCAGCAGCCTCATATACAGGCGTATGGACGGCTGTCTTTTTTGTACCCACTAAGTGGATCAAATCTTTCAAAGACAACACCTTTCCTCGAGGCAAGAATATTTTTCTCTGGCCTGAATCCAACCTTAGCCCCAAGTATTCCAGACTTTTGACTGGTTTTTAGGGCTGACTTGACTCGGTTGATAATCCAACCGTGAGATTCCAGATACTTGATCGTCTTGTGAACGACCACGCCTAGTTTTTTCACTGAGTGGTCTATCAGCAACAAGTCATCCAGATATGCCATTATCATTACACCTTGTGTTCTTAGATTGGCCAATAAAGGGCCAGAATTTTTGTAAACACTCGTGGTGCTGTGGCCAAACCGAAGGGTAAGGCTCTGAACTGAAAATGGCGCCCTTCTACTGCAAAGCGTAGAAATTTTTGGTGGACTGGAAAGATGGGAATGTGCAAATAAGCATCTTTGATGTCGATCGTGGCTACCCAACCCTCCCCTTGTAGGGCAGTGGCCACCGATCGGATCGACTCCATCGGAAAGACCTGATATACAGGAATTTGTATAGCCCTTTTAGAATTAATATGGGCCTCCCGTCCGCGTTTGCTTCGGGACTGTAAAGAGGTTTGAGTAAAACCCGAACCCTCATTCTTCCAGGGGACCTCCATAATTACTCCTTGGAGCAATAGTTGTTCTAGTGCCAACAGGAGGGACTCTCTCTTCCGGGGATCCCTTGGCACGTTTGACCTCAAAAATGGGAAGGAGGAGAGTCTTTTAACTCCAAACTGTATCCCAAACCTACTGCGGAGAGCACCTATCTGTCTTGATCGTGTCCCGCCAGGTCTCTTGCGAACAACTGGAGTCCTCCCCCCACCCGACTGAGTGGGGGCTTCAATGAATTTAACTTTGGGGGAGGTTTTGTACCTCCCCTGACCCAGGGTTTCTCATTACCCTGCTACTGTCCCTGTTTTTTACCCCCGGGATTTGACCGAGGAGGCCGTCGGAACTGTTACACAGCCGATGCCCCAGGGACTGGAGAAGCAGGCCTCTTAAAGAGGGACCTCTAACTCTGCTTTTAACCGGCAAGAGCGTATTTTTACCGCTGGAAATTTTCTGGATATATTTGTCCAGGTTTTCCCTGAATAAGCGTTCACCATGAAATGGGACGCTAACCAGCCATTCTTTACAGGGAGCTTCAGCAGACCAGTTTTTGAGCCATAGGAGCCTACGCGTATGTACTATAGACAGCGTAAGGCGGGAGGCCTGATGGACTGAATCCTCTATGGCGTCAACCGCAAAGCCTAAGGCTCTAGGTAGATCAGCTAGGGCAAAGCCTGCTGATCTGTCAAGTCCCTCAAGACCTGTTTCAACTGATCCTTCACTGCTTAGCAGACCCCAATAGCTGCTACTGCTGGTTGTATCACCAAGCAGATTTTCATAAGGACTCCAATCTTTTATTGGGTTCTTGAACATTTGGACATTATCCACTGGACATGTCAGTGATTTATACATACAAGAGATGGCTGCGTCCACTGTAGGGACCTTCCATTTTTTTTATTTTTTTTTGATGAACTTATCCTCCATGGGATAGACCACCGGAAATCTCTTGGGGGAATAAATATTTTCTCAGGACGTTCCCAATCCTGGTAAATGAGCCCTTTCAGTAAAGGGTGAAGTGGAAAAGAACAAACAGTCTGGGGGCTTCTAGCGACCCCAACGAGGATACAGTAGTGGTTGATGGTTCCGCAAGGTGCATTTTTAAATGCTGATCGGACCATGTTAGTCAGAGACTGAACCCATAATCTTTCAGCTTGAGATGCTGAGAAAAGGTTCCCCCACTGTTGATTCCTCTAACAGAATCAACCTCATCCTGATCCCCTTCAGGCAGGTCGATCCCTGTATGGGACTGTTGCTCTGCTAACAGGCACTCTGAAGGAGGAGACGGAGATCGGGCGTGCTTTCCCTGACAGGGAGGCAGCGATAAATGTTGACAATCTCTCTCTAATCCTCCCAGAGCTGAGGAAAAAACCTCCTCTGTTACATACACAGGAGCAGGTGACTGAGGACAGCCACAGTACCAAGTACCCCTGCGGGGTCTCTACGGTCACTTACCTCTGAACTTCAGGGGAGACTGGTGCAGCAGAAGTATGCCCAAGATCCTCAGAGCCCGATGAGACCCCCTTCGCTTCCTGGAAGATTCAGTTCCGGAGCTTCTGGACGGCATATTCCTAAGCCTAAAGCTGAGGTATTCCAGCCGTAATACACCACTTTTACTGAGAATAGTCTAGCACAATTGCTGCTATATCACAGTTGGTGTCTACTAATGTGCCTTTCTAGGGGATGCCTGTATCAACCGCTTGCTGTATGCCTTTAAATGTTGCCAGCTCTGTCTCTGTACTTCATAGCCAGCTCACTACAATATTGTGTTTTTTTTAAAACTGCTGGGACGCCCGCACATGCGCAGAAGCGCGCACAGAGCGTCATCCCCCAGGCTCCGCCCCCTTTCCCGGCTCACCTCTATATATAAAGGCGCGTGCACGCGCACGCGCGCCTTCGGCGCTAATTTCAAATATGGTAACAAGGGACAGGAGCCAGGGCCCCTCTTTGCCGCAGGCCGGGGGATGGACAAACACTGCAACATGGCAGAGGAAGCAGTTTCCTATAAGAGAACTCACCATCTGCCTGGACTTTGCTCTGCTGAGAAGAAGCTAGTCCACATGACAAGAAAACATTCCACAGCGGCCTCTAGTGGACAAACACAGGTACCGCAGTCTAATATATTAAATATATATAAAAAAAAATTTTTTTTTTTTTTTTTTTTTTCTTGACCACCTTTAAAAATTACATTTTTTTAGTAGTTACAGGCATGCACAGAATTTTGCGGGAATACCATTAGGTAACAGACAGAAAGACAAATTAGGCTTGGGGGTCCCCCAATAGAACCAAGTTCCTGGGGGCCCCCACTTACCTGTTCCCCGCCGCAGGACTTTGTTTGGTCCACAAAAGCCCAAACTTCACCTATCACGGCAGGCATTGTAATCAAACCTTCAGGGACCGGGTTCCCAAGGATTCCACTCCCCTGGACCTGTATAGCACCCTGCACAGAAAACATCATGGTCGTGGGTATGACCAGAGCTCTGGATCCCAGGGTCCAGCTCTCCTAAGAGAAGCATTACAGGCAAAACCTTGCTCTTCTCTGCAAGGCCCGGGTACCGACCGTTTAGCTATGAAGCTTTTTTGGTCAGATCCGGAATAGCTTACTGAGGCCCAAAAGAACCTGTACGCAAGCTCAGTGAAAAACACATGTTTCTTCTTGGCCAACACCTTAGACACTGGCAAAAAAAAACTGAGGTGCTCCCGGATGGGAGGGGCTTATATAGGGGAGGGTACTTCCGGTTTTGGAAGTTGCCAGTGCCAGCACCTGACGGTATCTATATAACCCATTAGTAATGACTATGTCGCTCTGTGTCCCGTGATGTACGAAAAAGAAAACAAACACACACAAAATCAGAAAATAATGATTTTTTACTTGTAAGCAACAAATGTCAGAAAAGGTTTGGTCTTTAAATGGTTAAACTTCCTTCAGCTACACGCCAAAGTTCTTTCCTTTGATAAAAGAACAAAAAAAGATACTTTGTTTCCACTTGTATTAAAACTTGGCAGGCTGCCTGGATTTCGTTTTTTCAGCTGTGAGAACTCTGCACTTGTTAGAAGATCAAGGAAAGAGAGAGCGATCTACAAAACACACACACACACACACACACACACACACTTTGTAGCGAAAAAAATGTATTTTAACTTTTAAACAACAAGTTTGAAAAATAGGCCCGGTCTTAAAGTGGAAGTAAACCCTCCTATCATTTTCAGGCAAGGAAGCTGCCATCTTGGCCTCTGTTTAATCTTCAACTGCCATGATGCTGCACATGTGATCAGTTATGACACCAGCCATTGGATGGTTTGACAGTTTGGTTGAGAGCACAACCAATGTGACAGTTGGCATTCCCAGCATGCCGGGAATGTAACTGCTTTTTGAAACTGTTAAATCGATGGGTTTACTTCCGCTTTAAAGTGCTTAAGATTTACTGTGAGGGGGAGGAAACAAGAACAGACTGTGCCTATGAGACAGATTAGGGAGGGAGAAAAAAGAAAAGCATGAGAGGTGACAGGGCATACTCTAAAGCCCCGTACACACGGTCAGACTTTTGGCCAACAAACTTCATTTTGAGCAAGTTGGACCAACAATCCGACCATGTGTACGCTCCATCGAACAAACTTTTTTTGCTTTTTTCTTCGGACAAAAGTTGGGTCTGCAGACAGACAAACTTTTGCCCAACAAAAGTCAGATGGAGCAAAGTTCGACCGTGTGTACAGAAAACCATCGGACTTTTGTCCGATGGACAAAAAAACAACTAATGTTAAAATCAACCAACAATAGCAGAAGTTGACCTAAGGGTGGCGGTAAAGAGCAGAAAAGAGCAGAAAAACCACATGATGTTGCAAAAAGTTTTGGGAAAGTTTGCAGAAAAGTCCGAGCGTGTGTATGCTATGGGTGTGCCCGGCCAACTCCGTTCGGACAAAAAAACCACGGAAAAGTCAGATGGAAGTCCGACCGTGTGTATGGGGCTTAACAGCAAGTCACAAAATAGCTAAACATACAAGGCTAGTTTGTACCTTATCTCATCTCCTTCATATTCCCTTCTTTCTCCCTCATTGGCAGTCTGTGAAAGTCAGCACTGTCAGTTACTGCAGCCTCTCTCTAGCTGAGCCAAGACATACAATCAAGGCTGCAAATTGACACATTTTAATTGTAGAAAGTGACAGGTAGTTTTTAAGACTAAGGAGTTATGGGTAAAGTCCAACATTATTTCCATCTTTTGCAGCAGAGCGTGCAGTTCTACTTATTTTTGAAAGCCCCCCCTGACAGATCCAGGGAGACCTCAGTTGTGTGGCTTCCTTGGCTTCACACAGCTGCTTGTCAGAATACATTTTCCACTGGGCCTGTGTATGTACTCTGCAATCTTCTTTTAAGCCTATGGGGACTTTGTATTGGAGTGAAATACAATTTCTCCATAGGTTTTAAATGCAGATATGAGTTTATAGGCACAGGTTAAAGGGGGGAAGATTCTGACGAGCACTAATATATATATATATATATATATATATATATATATATATATATATATATATATAAATAAAATACATACACACAAAATTCTTTTTTACACACAAAAAGTGCACATAAAAACAAGGGATGTTAATCATAACCCCCCCCCAACCCTAGAGGGAACAAAAGTATTATTCTCCACTGGCTTTCTTTGGAAGCAAAAAATAAAAAATTTATTCACATTCCTTTGGTGTCTAGTAGAGCTGCACGATTAATCGTATGAGAATCGCGATTTCGATTCACCCCCCCGCACGATCTTGATCTTGGATTACCGCGATTTTCTTAAATCCCCGCCGGTTCCACGTAACCAGCGTGGAACGCAAATGGATCATAGAGCGTGATGCATTGAAACTGTTTCCGCTCTGCTCGCACACAGCCCCGCCTCCTCCTAACCCTGCACTGTGATAGACTGAATGCGGGTCCAATGCTGGAATGTGTTCTGTCTATCACAGCGCGAGGTTAGGAGGAGGCGGGGCTGTGTGCGAGCAGAGCGGAGACCGTTTCAACATACAGGCGGTGAGTTGTTTTCTAGGAGAAAATGTGTGCTGCCTTCCGTCCTCCCCTCTCCCCCCTACCACACTTTGCTGGCTCTGTCTTTGGGACTTGGGACTCCGTTGTCGTCGTCCGGTGGTCGTCCTCCCCCCGCCGCTGAGTCTGTCTCCTCTCTTCCATTCTCAGCTGTGACAGGGCTACAGGACAGGCCGTTTTTGGAAGTGAGAGGGTCAATAAAGAGAACCTGTCTCCTCCAATTGCTATCACACAGGGAATTGTTTTCTCCTGTGTGATAGCGATAAAGTTAAATGAAAAAAAAGATTTAAAAATAAATAAATAATTAATTTAATAAAATAAAGTAATTAAAAAGTAAAGAATAAGAAAAATATTAAAAATAAGAAAATTATGCAAAAATTAAAAAAAAAGTAAAAAACGACAAGCAAATTATTATTTTTTTTTTAAATTTACCATTTTAAAGAATCGTGAGAGAATCGTGATCTGTGTTCTAAGCAAAAGAATCGCGATTCTCATTTTTCCCAGAATCGTGCAGCTCTAGTGTCTAGTGGTTACTTACATGCTCCTACACCCCAATGGCATAGGGCTAAAACCTATACTAAACAAGGAAACGATTACACTGCCCAGCAATGCTGGCCTAGGTAAAGTTGAGGCATCAAGTGTATTCCAGCACCCCGCTGCATCATGTCCTGGATCCTGTGGAACAGTCTACTGACATGATTCCAAGTTGGGCCTTAGCTAGGACTATGTGGGTGGCAAAAGAAGATCCTATGGGCCACATGCAACCCACAGCCCAAAAGATGCAGCCTTGGAGCAGACCAATTTGAAGTGAACACTTGACTTTGCTCCTGTGGGACTATAGAGCAGTGAGGGAGCAGAGGTAAGGTAAATATATGAATCTGGGGTATTAAAGTATAGGCAATATAATATTATTTATTTATATATATATATATATATATATATATATATATATATATATATATATATATATATATATATTTTTTGGATAGAGTAAGGGAGGGTTAAACAATTTTTTTCATCTTTGTCCTGTTTGGGTGATTTACCTCCACTTCCTGTCCTGTAGCCAAACTGGAAGTAAGAGGGAAATCACTGCAAATTAAGAGAATCTCTGGCCTAAAACGCCTCACAATCTCACCCCTTCGATGCGTACCACTCTACGGGCATGGAAGGTGGGTGAGGCGCTGAGGGCACCCCAGCCGAACTCTTGGTTTCCTCACACCCCCCTGTGGCTGAATCCTAACCTATCGCATTTCAACACTATCCCGGATCCACAGGCCTGGGCCAAATACAAAATACTGACCCTTAAACATATCACCAACAGAGAGCTCACCCCCTTTCACGTTTTATGCACCAAATTTAATGTGCCTACACGGGCCCATTATAGGCATCTTCAAATTGCTCATGCCTACAGGTGTCAATTTTTAGGCCAACCAGTTGAATTGGTATACTCTGAGCTTGAGTCCACCCTCCGGGTAAAAGACCTGGAGAAACCCACATCTCAGCGCTATGGATCCCTGTTGGTTTCTGCCGTCCACAAGTTGTCCTCCCTCCGCAGGAAATGGGTGGGGGACATACCGGGGCTGGGATGAGGACTGGAGGGAGATTTGGGACTTTCCCCTTCTCCCCTCTGGTCTCAGCAAGGGACAAATTGGGCTAATACAAAAAAATAAAAATAAAAATTGTACATTAGGAGTTCACTACACACCTCACAGGTTGCACCAAATGTTACCGGCGCATCCTCCGGCGTGCTAGCATTGCTCCTATCAACCGGGGGACTTTTTCCCAAATTTTTGGGGTTTGCCCGGCAATTGCACATTATTGGAAAGAAGTTCTCCAGGTGATTACTAAAGGTCACCAAGACTCATGTTCCTTATGATCCTATATATTGTCTGCTGGGGCTGGTGGAACAAATGCCAATGATCAGAGCCAGGAAAATACTCATATCCCGGTTACTATATTATGCTCGTAAAGTCATTACAATGAAATGGAAACAATAGTCTCCCCCCCTCTGTCAGATTTTGAAAAAGCCTAGTGAATGCCAGTTTCCCCCCTATATAAAGCCACCTACTCGGACAGGGGATGTCCACAAAAATTTGAGAAGGTATGGAGTTGTTGGCTGGATGAGAATACCACGGCAAACGATGCAGTAACCAATGCCCAGATTGACAATATATATCTTTAGTCTGTTAGTTTATTGACCCAACTATTCTCATGTTGCATTATCCTGTCGGTATCAATTTGAGCACAGATTATATTGAACTAAACCTCTCCCCACATTGGGGTTATAGTACAAGTTAAGATCGGTTGTTTGTGTTGTGCCCTGTTGCCGCAACAGAGGAACTGCCCCTGCGTGGGCAAATGTTCGGCCCCCGCGTGGGCTAGTTTTGTATGCCAACATAAAAAAATAAAAAAAAATTAAGAGAATCTCTTGGGGACTCCCAGATTTAGTGTTCCCATTTAAATGCATTTCCCCTCTGGGGACAACCCAAAATATGGAAATTTCTTTTACTTTCAATGACAAATGATAGCATGAAAAATGTCACGAACAGGGACACAGACAGCAATAAAAACTGACAAGTATTCTAATCAATCTCCTCTCTATCCAAAAAAATAAATAAGTTTTGCCTTTAGTTATACTGAATCTGCAGCTTTTAATGAGAAAGACACAGGTGCACTTTAATGCAAGATTATTTTTGTTTGGAGAAATAAATGGCAAAAACAGGAATACTACCTGTCTTCCTCTTTCGCAGAGTCCATCATCTTTAAGCCATAGACTTCAAAATCATCCCAAAATGTGTCATCCACCAATGGTTTACTGTCTGTTGGAGTTAAAGTATCCTTGCTAGCTCCCTTGATTTTCTTTTGTGCGCCCTCACAAACAGAGCCAGGCTCTTTTGCGCTGTTAACGTTTTCAGCTTTGCTAGATTTTTGTCCATTGGCATGCAATTCCCGCTTTTCTCTTCTAGAGCTCCTGGCTTCCTTTCCATTCTCATCAGTTATTAGTGGGTCCTTTCCAGAAACTGTAGGATAGGTTTTTCTAATTTTAGGTCGGACAACTGGCTCATTTGTTGGGTCAGTTTTAGCACCTCCTGTATTGTTTTCATTACAAATTCCAAGGCTATATTTCCCAATTAAGTCAGTTTTACTTTTGTTTTGCTGGGATTCAAAAAGTTCTACACTTCCAACACCCGTAGCTTCATCCTCTGATACAGAGCTAGCAGAAAAACTCCATGGTGTTGTGTATAGGTCCAGGGTCGAATGTTGGGATAATGAGGTGATAATCCCCTGAGATAAACTGTCCTGTACACACGTGCGATTTATGGTGGAGAAGTCTGAAAGCATTTCATTGGGAGAATCTTTTTGGAGTTCACATATTGCATTGCTGATGAGATGTGGGTTTCCATCTGCCTCAGTTTTTAAAGAAACATCTTCATAAAGACTAACATTTTCTTCTCCATCACTGCTGTCTGGCTCAAACGAGTCTATAGTAACAAAACAGACATCATTTTGATGAGCGTGGTGTGTGTGCTCCACTGGAGCATGCATGAAAGTTTTAGAGCTTTCCTCGCAGTCACTGTTATTTAATTTCTGCCAGCCCCTAGCATGTTCCGACATTGACAAGGGGGGCAAAGCATGTTCCTCAGAGTCAGTAAACAGAGACAAACCAGCATTAGTATTCAGTGTTTTGCTCCCTTCTTGAAAATCAGATGACAAAGCGCTACACATGCTGGAAAGTGATGAATCATGGCTTTCACTGGAAGCTAAAAAACAAGAAAAAATATTTATACACTGGAAAACCTGCTAAACACAGTTAACTGCAATACATGTTATAAATAGGAATACAAAAGGATCCAAATATTAGCAATATGTCATTGTTCCAAATTAATTTATAACAGAAGAAGACTATCATAATATTTAGATATTCTGTGGGAAAATCTGTGCTAAATCTCTAAACCTAAAAACATACCAAAAAACAAAAAAGGTAGAAGTTGAAGCACATCTTGCCCCAATAATGCAAGACCTGCTTATTTAACTTTGTTTCTACAGTTAAAGTGTTACTAAACCTAGGACCCTGCATTCCCTATGTCTGGTCTCCCACAGTACATGGAAATGCTATAGTATTTAGTAAATATAAAACGGCTAAATACCTTTTTACATCAGCAGTTCGAGCATTCTTGTGAATTGTATGAGTGAATTGTTTTTTAGGGGGGCGTTCTGTAGACCATCTGTGTACAGAACACCTCCAGGTAGCAATATTGCATGTTACAGAAAATTACAGAGCTGCAAATTGAAAAGGAAAGGTCATTTTTAATACTCAATTACAATATGACTTGTGTCGAGATCGATCGATAGAGATCGATCGATATCGATTTATTGCCATGAAAATTTAGTTTAGTCGTTACGCAGTGCCGTATTGCAAAAAAATGGCCTGGTCATTAACCACTTGCCACCCAGGCCAATTCTGACCATTTCTCTCCTACATGTAAAAATAATTTTTTTGCTTGAAAATTACATTATGTTTTTTTAGCAGGCACCCTAGGGAGTAAGATGGCGGCCCTTGCAACTTTTTTATCTCACACGGTATTTGCGCAGCAATTAAAAAAAAAAAAACGTAAAGTTAGCCCAATTTTTTTGCATAATGTGAAAGATGTAACGCTGAGTAAATAGATACCCCTTGTAATAGGAATAAGCATGACAGGTCCTCTTTACAGTGAGATATGTGGTCAACAAGACCCTACATCTCACCTCTAGGCTGGGAAGCCTGAAACACAAACACACACACACACACACACACACACACACACACACACACACAAACACAAGGCAGCATCGTTTTTTGAATGCAGAGGCCGAGCGTGACGTCATAACATTGCTTCCGGCCTCCGAACGATCAGAGAGACTTCGGGGTCCATCTGGTCCGCCAGAAATCTCTATGTTCAACATTCAGGGCCGGCAAATCCGTTCTCCAACTCACCGATGGCTGGGGTTAGTCAGTAGAAGCACCAGAGGCTCTCAACGCCCGTAAGAACGATCAAGCGGCTAAACAGCCGCTATGATCGTTCTTATGGTGTAGGAAATCACTGCCTCTGCAGGCATCAAAGTCAAGGACATCCATGAAGGCTGGCGGGTGGGAAGTGGTTAAGGAGGAAAATCTTCTAGTCTGTAAATGGTTAAGGAGATCAGAGACGAGCAACTTAACGAGACACAAAAAAATAAAAAAATAAATAAAAAAACACACACCACACGATAACACACTGGGTGGATTTACTAAAACAAGTGAAAAATCTAGCGCAGCTCTGCATGGTAGTCAATCAGCTTCTAACTTCAGTTTGTTAAATTAAGCTTTGCTGAAAAACACTGAAACCCGATTGGTTTCTATGCAGAGCTGCACCAGATCTGGCACTCTTCAGTTTTAGCAAATCAACCCCAATGTGTACAAGAAGAAATTAAAAGGGGGGGGTCTAAACCTGTGTTTTTTCACCTTAATGCATCCCATGCATTAAGGTAAAAAAACACCTTGCAGTGTCCTGCCTCCCAGCCCCCCCATTTTACTTACCTGAGCCCCGAATTTGTGGGTGTGCTCCCGCATCGCTCTCTCCACGGCTTCTCTGCTCTTCATTGGATAGATTGATAGCAGCGCAGCCATTGGCTCCCGCTGCTGTCAATCAAATCCAATGACACGGCCGCCGGTGGGCAGGGCCGAATCATACACTCGGTGGCTATGGACGCCGAGTGTGACACGGGTGCGCGCCCGCAATGTAACCCCCCTCAGGAGAGAGCGTCTGTAACCCCCTCGGCAGGAGCCGCCATGGGACCCCAGAAGCCGACGATCGGGCCACTCTGTGCAAAACGAGCTGCACAGTGGAGGCAAGTATGACGTTTTTTTTTTAAAACAAAAGGAACCTTTACAACCACCTTAAGGCTGCCTAAGGTATCTGGCCCGATTAAGATTGGGAAAATAAAAATAAGTTACTGTCATTAGTAACCAAATCAGATTTTATTATTTTACAGAAACATTCTGATTCATTTCTATGAGCAAGAAGTCTGTTCTCCAGTTTATGTTATCAGTTCTATTCACTGCAAATTAACATATGTACAACCCAAATTCCCAAAAAGTTGGGGGCTGCATAAATGCGACAAAAAAACTGAATACAACAATTTCCAAATCTCACTTCCCACTGGCCATATGCATATACGCGGCCCTGTGTAAAAAAATAATCATGCAGAGAGCGTGCTCCCAGCACAGTAAACAGTGGGTACTGGAAAGCTCCGGACACATACTTACAATCTGGAGCTTTCCGATCATGTGACTGCCAATCAGTGATCGGAATGTCCGCCTCCAGCATTTAGAACCTCTTAAAGGGCTGGGAGGTGTTGACGGGACAGGGTTAACTCATATTTTATTTACAACAGGAAACATCAAAATGTTTAAAAGGGTAACGCCACTTTCATAGGAAAAGAAATAGCAAATTGAAAAAATATATAGCATCTACAATTTGGACACAAGTCATATTGTAATTGAATGTTTTTAAATATTGCCTTTCCTTTTCAATCTGCAGGTCTGTAATTTTCTGCAAAATTGCTACCTGGAGGTGTCCAAGAAAGATCATTTTCTGCTTGTGCGATTGGCTTACTGTTTTTCACAGAAGTCTGCACCAAGATTCAAGTAAGCTTTTAGGCACCCCTTGCAACACGTAAATGTCATTTTTTGGTAAGATACCTCCAAGGGTAATTCCTTCTAAAGGGATGCAAATACTGCAATTTTCCTCATTCGAGCCCTGCAGGTGCAACAGCTGACCATCATGAGACCACTTCCATGCACATGGACACAGACCAACAAACAGCTCTATCTTAACAAAAAATGTAAGACACTATAACGAAAGGGTGTTAAAAACTCTGCAATGTACATTGATAACCCAGAGAAGAACATGCCTCAAAGTTTTTTAAATTGGGGGTTGTATTAGCTCAGCTAAGTCTTCTAAACAAATAGTCGATCACAGCAGATCATGATTAAACACAAAAAAAAAAAAAAAAAAGATGCAGTTGAAGAATTACTTTACAATCTATCAAATGATAAATTAGATCCCAGTACAGATTTCTTTGGAAGCAGTGTACAAGAAATGAATTAGATTAATGCTTTTAGCTTTCTCCCTGAAAAGCACTAACAGTTTGCTTGATCTCAACGAGCAGGAAGGTAGTCCGTTATTGACAACTATTGTGAAAACTTATTTCGCCCTCGCCCCACTGAAAATCACAACGGTTTACAAATTTAAAAACAATAAATCAAAGTAAATATTTTACTTTAATCCATACAATATGTTATTTATTTTTTACAGGGATGCCGACAATAATGCACAAATGCCAAGGAGTTAACAAAAGCCATACTTTGTAAATATTGTCTTTTTTCTAAAAGGAGTGCAATGTAGTGACAAAAACAAAAAAAACAAAAAATTACACATAAAGTGGGGAAAATTATTTGATCCCCTACATGATAAAGGCAGGATATCAACCAAAAATCCAGAAAAAAACACCATACAAAAGGTTATAAAATTGAGTTGCAGTTCAGTGAGTAAAATAAGTATTTGATCCATAAGCAAAGCATGACTTGCCAACAACAGTTTCTCCAACAAGTACTGGGGTAAGACGTTTCTTGTAATTGGCCACCAAGTTTGAACATCTCAAGAGAGATTTTGGTCCACTTTCTTTACAGATCTTCTATAAATCCTTAAGGTTTCTTGGCTGTCGCTTGGCAACTCGAAGTTTCAGCTCTCTCCATACATTTTCTATAGGATTAAAGTGATTGTAAAAAAGGCATTTAAAAAATAAAAATAAACCACAAACAAACATGGTATTTTCCTCCTCTTTGCAAGGGTTTTGCACAGAGCAGCCCCGATCCGTCTCTTTTGGGGTCCCCTGGCGGCACTCCTCCTCCACATCGAGTGCCCCCACGGGAGAGACGCATTGCATGGGGGCACTCGTGCGGGCATGCTCCAGAGTCCTGCTGCTGTGTCCATTGACAGACAGCAGGACTCGGCCCCACCCCCGCATCACTGGATTTGATTGACAGCAGTGGGAGCCAATAGCTCCTGCTGCTATGAATCTATCCAATGAGGACCTGAGACAGCAGGTGGAGCTGCTGGGCTCGGTCTCATCGCTGGAAAGATTGACTTCAGGTAAGTAAAAGGGGGGCTCTGGGGGGGCAGCTGCACCACAGAATGCATTAATGTGAAAACTAGGGGTGTTGAATATAATCGTTGCATCAGGATTCGACCGTCCACGATGCGGCATCGATGCTGTACCTTTAAATAATCGATTAATGAGGATGACGTCATCCTCGCGCCGTGCCATGTCAGGTTCAGAGGAGACAGACTGTAGCAGAGCCCAGCAGCGCCGAGTGACACCAGGCATCCATCAATCACCTTCCCTCCCTTCATCGTCCCACCCCCTCACCAGCCAATAGACGGTGATCCCAGGCGGCGTCATGGTGATGGAATGCGGAAGTGAGGAGCCACGCTGTGCGCGCGTTGGCGGGGACAGGGAGGGCTGGAGATGTCCCTGCTGCCAAGAGTGGCGGCGGCCGGCTTATGGAGCACGGAGCTCCGAGGAGAATGGAGCCATTGGTCCCGGAAGAGTTCAGGGCGGCCGCGGCGTATCCAGCCGGAGGTGTAATGGAGGACGAGGCAGAGCCGGAGGAGAGCCAGAAGAGCGGTAGAGCAAGGTGAGGGGGCCACGGGGGGGGGACACTGAGGACTGACATGGTAAGGCAGACTGTATGCAGACTGTATGCAGAATGCAGATAGGGCAATAAAACAAAAAGGTGTGCAGTGCTTTGCGGTGATAAATGTACAAAAGAGTCTCTTATTAAGTAGTGAACAAATATAGTCCTGAAATATATTTATATATAAATCTGATTGAAATAATTCTTCTGTGTATTCAAAGTAATTCCAGTGCTGAGTGTGCTCTGCTGTGTTCAAATCATTCCTGATTTCTGGTGAACACAGCAGAGCACACTCAGCACTGGAATTACTTTGAATACACAGAAGAATTTTCAATCAGATTTATATCTAAATATATTTCAGGACTATATTTGTTCACTACAAAGCACTGCACACCATTTTTTGTTTTATGGTCTATTAAAGTGCTAGCTGCCAACTAATCATACAGCGCCCACTTTATTTAGTCTTTAACTCGGATATGACGGCATGTTCCCCAGCTGGCTGTCAAACTGCCTAATGTCCTTCACAGCCCCTTCCTCCCTCCTCAGGTCCCACTATCTCTCGTCCAACCCCCCCCCCCCCCACATACTACATACATACACACGTATGTATCTCAAACTACTCCTGTTCACTAACCCCAGATCACCCAAACGACTCAGACGAATATGGCTCCCAGCCCATTCCTCTTCCACCTCCCTATTCAAACCAATGGTCACCGCATAGCCCTCACCCACCTCACCTCCATTCACAGGCTCCAACCCCCACCCCATGCAGCCCTGAACAATCGGAGGTCCCACCGATTCTTATCTTTGGACCGACCCCTCCATCCTTCAGTTCCTATCACCCCCCCAGACTCTTCCATCTAACAATATTCCTGGACTCTACCAGCCTTCCATTCCTATCCTCCATCCTTTTTTCCTTGATCATGGATTTCTATTTCCCAATCCCCGGACTCTTCCATCCTTCTAGTTCCCATCTCCAGACTACTCCATTCTTCCTTTCCCATTCATGGATTCTTCCTTCCCTATCTCCAGACTCCATCTTTTTAATCGTGATGCATCGCGGAATCGAATCGTTGACATAAATCGTAATCGAATCGTGAGACCACCGAAGATGCGCACCGCTAGTGAAAACCCAAGACTTTACAACTCAGAAACTGGCTAGGCCACTCCATGACCTTAATATGCTTCTTCTTGAGCCACTCCTTTGTTGCCTTGGCGGTATGTTTTGGGTAATTGTAATGCTGGAAGACCCATCCATGACCCATCTTCAGTGTTCTGACTGAGGAAAGAAGGTTCTCTTCCAAATTTTACAATACATGGCGGCAAAGTTTGCCTGCACCTTTAGCAGAGAAACAGCCCCAAAAACATAAGGCTTCCACTTCCATGCTTGACTTTAGGGATGGTGTTCTTAGGGTCATAGTCTGCATTTTTCTTCCTCCAAACACAGCGAGTCAAGTTAACGCCAAAGAGCTCAATTATGGTCTCATCTGACCACAGCACTTAATCATTTAGATGTTCATTGGCAAACTTCAGACAGGCCTGTACATGTGCCTTCTTGAGGAGGGGGACCTTGCAGGCAATGGAGGATGTCAATTTATGGCAGCGTATTGTGTCACTAATGGTTTGTTTGGTGACTGCGGTCCCAACTGCCTTGAGATCATTCACAAGCTCCTCCCGTGTAGTTCTGGGCTGATGCCTCCCTTTTCTCATGATCATCCTTACCCCATGAGGCGAAATCTTGCATGGAGCTGCAGACCGAGGGCGATTGATGGTTATTTTGTATTTGTTCCATTTGTGGATACTTGCTCCAACAGTTGTCTCCTTCTCACCAAGCTTCTTGCTGATGGTCTTGTAGCCAATTCCAGCCTTGTGCAGGTCTACAATCTTGTCCCTGATGTCCTTTGACAGCTCTTTGACGGTGAGGTTTAAATGGAAGAAAGGTGTATAAAATACACTGTTCCACAGAATCTAACGAGTTGTCGTTATGAGCACCTTCTTAAATTGACAGGACTAATCTGTGTAGCACATACTGTAGCCAGAATTATTGTTGGTTGGTAGGGGATCAAATGCTTATTTTACTCACTGAACAGCAACTCAATTTATAGCATTTGTATTAAGTTTTTTTCTGGATTTTTGGTCCATATTCTGTCCTCATTTAAAATACACCTATGATAAAATTCTAGACGCCCCCCCCCCCCCCCCATTTATTTGTAAGTGGGCAAACATCTCCATCTCAAATCCTTCCTGATCCCCCTCAAGGGGAAAAAAAATAAAAATCGGATATTCCCTAGATATAAAAAAAATAAAAAATAAAAAAAACACAACAACACCACCTTTACCCATAAAATATATATTAGTATTCAGTTATATTATGTACATTTAGGAAAAATCCACGCTTGTTAATAAAATAAAAAACTACTGAGCTGGACAGAACCAGCTCTTGAGGGAGCATTTCTTACTGTGAAGAAGCCTTTCCATATTTGGAGATTAAATCTCTTTTCCTCATGATATAAAGAATGCCCCATTGTCCCCTGATGACCTTAGGGTGAACAACTAAACAGAGTTCACTATATGGACCATTTATGTATTTATACATGTTGATCATATCCCGCCCCTTAATCTCCTCTTCTTTACTGCTACAATGATTTCCCTAGTCAAATAAAAATGCCTTCAAAAGAAGCGACATTAAAAAAAAAAAAAAAATGCTCTTTTGATATGTAGACATAAGAAATCTTGAAAAATAAGCCCAGTAAAACAGTTTAGGAAAAATAGTATTTTTTTGTACTCACCGTAAAATCCTTTTCTGTCGTCCATGGACGGACACAGATCCTTAAATCTTGACCATTGGGTTATGTTCCTGTTCTATAGGAGAGGACTAGGAAGAACATGGTAGATATTTAATACAGGTTACTTTAACAGTGTTGAGCAGCCCCGCCCAGGGGGCAGTCCCTCCGTACATAACCCTCCACCCTGCAGTCAGCAGCCTCAGTTCGTAGACAAGTAGTACAAACGAAAAAAAAAAAAAGGGGAGGGGTTTACGGAGAGTACAAAAAAATCCTATTTTCTATTTTCGTCCATGGACGGACACAGCTCCTTAAATCTCGACCATTGGGACGTGCCAAAGCAGTGTCAAAAAACGAGTGGTAGGCACAGCAATCAAAAAAAACATTTTCACCCCCAAACAAGCAGAGCTCAACGGAGGAGTTGCAACCTCAAACAGCCGCCTGCAAAACTTTGTAGCCGAAGCTAGCAACCGAAGATGCACTCACATCAACCTTGTAAATCTTTGAAAGAGTGAACGGACGACCAGGTTGCCGCCTTACACACCTGTGATACAGACGCTTGATGTCGGAAAGCCCAAGAGGCACCAATAGCCCTGGTCGAATGCGCCCACCCCTTAAGGGCATAGGCCTGGATGACGGTGTACCTGATACACCGAGAAATGGTGGCCGACGAGACCGCCAGGCCCTTCTGCGGACCAGACACAAACAATGTATCAGACCTCCGTAACGGAGCTGTAGCAGACAGGTACAACCGCAAGGCACATACCACGTCTAAAGAATGTAGCGCAACCTCCTTGGAATGTGATGGCCGAGGACACAAGGATGGAAGTACAATGTCCTCATGCAGGTGAAAGGCCGAAACCACCTTCGGAAGAAAAGAAGGCTGCGGGCGTAGCACCGCTTTTTCCTTATGGAGGACCAAATATGGGGACTTGCAAGACAAGGCCACCAATTCAGAAACCTTCCTGATGGATGTGATGGCTACCAGGAAGGCCACCTTCTGAGAAAGCGTCAAGAGGAATTTCCCTGGATGTTCCAAAAAGGAGGTTTCTGAAGCGCCGAGAGCAGCAGATTCAAATCCCACGGAGGTTGCACCAGAGAAGCCACATGTCGGACCCCTTGCACAAACGTACTTGCCAGTGAATGAGCCGCCAGGGGTCGCTGAAAGAAAACAGCCAAAGCTGAAATATGCCCCTTAATGGTGCTTAAGGCAAGTTTCTGTAAAAACAGCAGGATCCTGGAACCCAAATAAGTCCGTGGACGCCATTCCATCTCCTCACACAGATGTAGGCTCTCCATGTGCGATGGTAGATCTTCCTAGAAGATTTCCGTGCCCTCAACATGGTTGAAATGACAGAATCCGACAGGCCTCGGTCCCTTAGTACCTGGCTTTTAATAGCCATGCCATTAAAGCCAGCGACTAAAGCAGGATGAAGAATGGGACCTTGCGAGAGAAGGTCCTCCCTCAGTGGCAGTCGCCAGGGCACATCCGCCACCAGCCGCACGAGGTCGGCGTACCAGGGACGCCTGGGCCAATTAGAATCACCAGAATTCCCTCAGTCTCTACTCTGCAGAGTAGACGAGGAAGCAACTTCAGTGGGGGAAAGGCATAAATTAGCTGATACTGACCCCACAGGGCCACCAACGCATCCGACGCGTCTACCCAGGGATCTCTGGACCTGGTCACGAACCGACACTTTGCAATTGAGTCGAGAAGCCAGGAGATCCACGTCTGGCGTGCCCCATCCACGGCAAAGGAGTTGAAAAACCTCCAGATACAACGACCATTCCCCGTGGTCCAGCATCTGGCGACTCAGGTAGTCCGCCTGCCAGTTTTCCACACCCGGAATGTAAACTGCCGATAGGGCCGGCACACTCCTTTCCGCCCACCGTAGGATGTGAGCGACCTCCGACGCTGCAGCCGAGCTTCTTGTTCCTCCTTGATGGTTGACATATGCCACAGCCGTGGCCTTGTCTGACTGGATCCTGAATGGACGCCCTCTTAGTCTGAGACCACCTGGAGAGGCACAGCCTGATCGCCCGGAGTTCCAGAACATTGATCGGCAGTTGGGATTCGGTCGGAGTCCAGCGGCCCTAGGCCGCCTGAACCCCCCCAAAATCGGTCAGACTTGCGTCCGTCGTGATCACAGTCCAATGAAAAGGGAGGACCAAAGAGCCGGGGATCTCAGCCACCAACTCAGAGAGGACCCGACAAGATGACTTATCTGAATCTGACGATCCAGAGACAACGGAGATCTGTTCCATTTGGAGAATTCCCGAGTGTGGAATTGGGCATATGGTACTGCCTCTAAAGAGATTACCATGAGGCCCAGGACTCGCATGCAAAAAACACGGAGACACGACCATTTGCGGGATGTCAACAACCTCACCGCAGTCTGGGAGTGTCTGCAACTTCTCCAAGGGAAGAAAGACTCTGGGCTCCGAGGAGTCCAGAATCAACCCCAGGTACTCTTAGGCGCTGGGTCGATACTAATACAGACTTCTGGAGGTTCAGTATCCAACCAAACTCCCGGAGGGTCTGACTGGCTATAGACACATCCTCCTCCAATTCTGAGCTTGAAGCAGCCCTCAGAAGGTCGTCCAAGTAGCCTACGATAGCAATGCCACGCTGTCTCAGTAAAGCTAGATCGGGGCGAGCACCTTGGTGAAAACTCTTGGTGCCGATGCTAGGCCAAAAGGGAAGAGCCACAACTTGATAGTGGTCTTCGCCGATCGCAAAGCGCAGGAACCTCTGATGCCTGACGCAGATGGGGACATGCAAGTATGCGTTCTTGACATCCAGGATGCCAGGAAGTCCCCCGGATGGAGTGCAGCCACCACCGAACGAATAGATTCCATCCGGAATTTTTTAATCTCTATAAAGCCATTGAGGGCCTTGAGGTCCAAGATTGGACAGACTCCGTCCCTCTTTGGGACCACAAACAGATTTGAGTAGAATCCCTGAAACCTGTCCTGCGGTGGAAGGGTATGATCACCCCAACAAGTACTGCACTGCCCCCTGCAGGGCAGTCCGATCTGGAAGGAGAGGCAGATTTGAGGGAAAGAACCCGTTTGGTGGACAAGAAACTCGATCTTGTAGCCCAAGGTGACTACCTCGCAGACCCACTGGTCGGAGAGTAGGGAGGTCCACTGAGCTGCAAACCCGCAAAGCCGCCCCCCACCCATGAGTCAGGCGGGGACAAAACTCTTCATGCGGTAGCAGGTTTGCTGGCTTGGTGGGCTAGCGCACCCAGGGACGCTTCCGTCCCCCAGCTGGACCTTTATCCGCTTGGGATGGTCTGTCAGCAGGTCCTGACTGACGAAAATACTGCTTCCGTGTGGGAAAGGAGGACCCCCAGCTTATGGCACGGCTCCTTCCCTTTAGTGGACTGAGGGAGAAGTATGCTCTTACCTCCAGTGACATCCTTAATGATGTCGTCCAGTGAGGCACCAAAAAGCCACCATCTTAGAAAGGCAAATCTGCCAGAGTTTTCTTGGAAGCTTGATCAGCATTTCAGCCACATCAGGCTGCACAATACCACCGCAGATGCGGAGGCCCTGGAGATTAAAGGGGCCGCATCCAGGGTTGCAACACAGATGTACACAAGTCCCTGTACCAACTGTAAGGCCAGTGACATGCATTCTGGAGGGAGCTGATGCAATACTTTAGCTCACTCAGTGAGTGTCTGGGACATCAAGGTAGCAGCCAATATAGGCCGCAATGCTGACCATGGAGCGGCTCACCGCTTTGGCCCTCCTATCAGAAGTGTCCATAAAAGGCAAGGGTCCCCTCCACCGGGATAGTGGTTACTTTAACCGAGAGACCCAGGGGCCTTTTCAAAAGGCTCTCTTCAAAATGGGTAATGGACCGCCCTGCTCTGAGGGACCGCAAAGGACCTCTGCGGCCGTTCCCATTTCTTATCTATGAACTTGTCAAAGTAAGACAAATAAGGAAAAACCTTGATAGCGAGTCATTTTGCAAGACGCAAAAGGGACTGACACCTCAGCAGATGTGCCAGTGGTGTCCTCCAGCTTAAGAGCGACCCTCACTGCTGTGATAAGTGCTACCACAAGTACTCTATCCTGCGCTGACCCGGGCGAGGAGTCACCCTCACTGTCCGGACGGTCTTCGCATCCTCTGACACTTCAGAGCTGAGGTCCTGTGCCGCAGCCAGGCCCGAGTCTGAGGCAGAGCATTCCCCAGGAGATGGCGCTTGTTTACCCCCCCCCCATGCCCCCATGGCAACAAATGACTCCAGGACTGTCAACAGGCACCGCAGGTGTAGGGACACTGGTTGCTGCCCTGGAATGTCTGGGGAAGAAGCATCCAGCTTCTGACTCCATGCCCACCCACTGACAGCCTATAAGGACTTAAGTCAAGGTAATGGCACCAAAAAAAATATCCACCCTCCTTGCTGCTCTGACCGGGGTTTTACCCAGGGAAACTACCACCCAAGTAAAGAGGCTGCCCAGCGTCGCTGTCTGCTCTCCCTCTGCACACAGCGTGTGTCTGAGGTGTTCTGTTATGTGAACAGCGCTCTTTGCGCCATTCAGGAAGCCTTCCCAGCACTAGAGGCCACATCAATAAGCAAAAAACCACCTTCAAAATGGCCGAACGCCTCAGAGAAATAGGGTGCGGACTACAAGAAAATGGCCACCCGCAATGAAGACCTGCATCATAGCGCAGCCACGACAAAATGGCCGCCAATGGAGATTTCAAAGAGGCAGACCCTGCGAGGACCTGCTGGTGCGTTCCTGACAGACCTACAACCGAGCAGTATGGAGTAGCTGTCAGCCCGGTCCACTGTGACTGAGACAGCAAGCTGTCCGGTCATATATGAACCCTGGAGCATATAGCTCACCAGCCACCCCTGGAGCCATGGGGTATGTCGTAGCCGACCCCGCACGTAGCCAAGGCCTGCTCACGCTCGATGGCCAGACTGGGGGGGGGGGGGGGGGACTAAAAGGATCTATATTATCCTGCCTGTCATGCCCAGCCAGTAGTTGATAGAAAATTAAAAAAAATTAAAAAAAAGTTAAAAATTTCTTCAGGACTCTGGGCCCAAAGGAAGACAGGTCCTCCTCTTCTAGGCCAAAAAAAAAAAAAAAAAAACTGAGGCTGCTGACTGCAGGGTGGAGGGTTATGTACGGAGGGACCGCCCCCTGGGCGGGGCTGTTCAACTCTGTTAAAGTAACATGTATTAAATATCTAACATGTTCTGCCTAGTCCACTCCTATAGAACAGGAACATAATACATTGGGTCAAGATTTAAGGAGCCGTGTCCGTCCATGAACGAAAAGAGAAATTATTTTTCCACTTTCAAATAAATAGAGGAACTCTAGTAGCTTGGGCTCCCTTTCTGACCCACTGCCTTTAAAAAACAGGGAATGAACTTCTTTGACCCCATCCATGCAGTCACTTGTCTCCCGGGGTAACAGATGTACTGCAAGCCCTCTAGGGCACCCCCAAAGAAGCTGACAAGGACACTCATTGCACACCTTGCCATTACTTCCACATGTAAAGAAAATGGATATAGATTATATATATATATATATACACACACACACAAAACTTCGGGTTGGTTACTTCCCTTTCTTTTTGGAAAAGAGTGGAGAGCCGTCAGGGTGGACTCCCAAATTCCACCATCAATAATAAATGAAAATAAGAGGGACGCTGACTCCAGTTGTATTGCAACAAGTTCTTCTTTATTGGTCGATCATATGCAGACAAGGCATTAAGTAAATGGCAGCCACTGTACAGTTCCGAGCATCCCTGCTCTTCGTCAGGCTATCAGTCACATCTAGCCTGATAGCCTGACGAAGAGCAGGGATGCTCGGAACTGTACAGTGGCTGCCATTTACTTAATGCCTTGTCTGCATATGATCGACCAATAAAGAAGAACTTGTTGCAATACAACTGGAGTCAGCGTCCCTCTTATTTTCATTTATTATTGATGGTGGAATTTGGGAGTCCACCCTGACGGCTCTCCACTCTTTTCCAAAAAGAAAGGGAAGTAACCAACCCGAAGTTTTGTGTGTGTGTGTGTGTGTGTGTGTGTGTGTGTGTGTGTGTGTGTGTGTGTGTGTGTGTGTGTGTGTGTATATATATATATATATATATAAAAATCTTTTAATTGACAAAGGCAGCTCTTGTTGCTGTCCCCATATTCACTGATGCAATAAAAACGTTACATTCATAAGAAGAATAACATATCACACACTTAAATTGTTTTCCTTCTGCACACTGCCCAATTCCAGGCCTTCACCTTCACTCTTCTGCCGAGCTGAAGATCGGTTAGGACTCTCTAGAGAGGGTCGGAAACTAATATATGCGTGTCTTCTTCCATATCGCCGCCCCGTGAGCGTCTGATATCCCCCAGAAGGTTTAGGCCAGGCAGTCTTACCAGCTTCCTGACCCATTCCTGCAATAAAAAATCAATCATAATAAATTAAATTGCAATTCCAAAACAAGTTAAAGCAACAAAAGAAGTCATTCAGCTAGCCAATAAGGATATCCAGTAAAACAGCAGATGAGTTATAGTCTTCTTCACTCAATTAACCTTAATCCAAGTGCTGAACAAGTAGTAAGCACTTCAATCCATAGTGCGTCAGTAGGAAAGTGCTTCTTGGAGCCTGTGCCATGTATCTTAATTTTCCCCTCTGTTTCCAGCATCATCAAGTACATTTACATTTTCAAGGCAGGTACATAGTTACATAGTTAGTCAGGTTGAAAAAAGACAAAGTCCATCCAGTTCAACCATAAAAATAAAAAAAATATTGTGCAATCCCATATACCCAATTCTATACCCACAGTTGATCCAGAGGAAGGCAAAAAACCCCAGCAGAGCATGATCCAATTTGCTACAGCAGGGGAAAAAATTCCTTCCTGATCCCCCGAGAGGCAATCGGATTTACCCTGGATCAACTTTACCTAGAACTGTTAGTACTCAGTTATATTATGTACATTTAGGAAAGTATCCATGCCTTTCTTAAAGCAATCTACTGAGCTGGCCAGAACCACCTCTGAATCTAAGCGATCACACAGACACACAGAGTAGATGATTTAAAGTATAGCTAAAGCCAAAACATTTGTTTAATTTAGATGAAATAGGGAATGGCTAAAATCTTTCAGTGGAAATTGGGGAGATTTCCCTTCATTTTGCAGAGAAGAAATTTGTTCAGATAGTACTCTTCCTAAAGCGCTGTCAACGGAACAAGTGTCTCCTTTGAAAGTATGGCCCCTAATTTTGAGCAGTCAGAGCAAGAATAAAGTAAATCTTCAAGATGGATGCAGACCGTGATTAAAGTGGTTGTACCTACAGGTAAGCATACACACACACATAGATAGATAGATACATACACACACACACACACACACACACACACATATAATTACCTGTAGGTACTGTGAATATCTCCTAAACTTGCACAGTGTAGTAGATATTCAGAGTGCATGCAGCCGATGACAACGGCACATGCACTCTGAAGGTTTGGCTTACAATGGCAGCTCGCATTCGGAGGAGTGACGTCATTGCGGTTCCAACCACTCATAGCGCCGGAGCCTGCAAACCCAGAAGAAACACCGGGGGGGAAGATGTCAGCGTCTCAGCGGTGGGCAGGCGCTGCTGGAAGGGCTTTGTTCCAAGGTAAGCATTTCATAACGTGCTAGTATGCGATGCATACTAGCACATTATGCCGTTATCTTACAGGTTTTAATTTTTTTTTTGTATTCAGGGGTTTCCTATACAACCGCTTTGAAGGGGGGGGGGGGGACACACACCCCCTGACAGATACAAAAAGGGTATTATTTTTACATTATAAGTACAATAATACCTGGATAAATAAAATTAGGTACGCCATGTTCAGTTTTCAATTCTGACTGAAATGTACTTCTAACAAGTGCAAACTGTATAAAGTTGTCACAGGAACAAGAGTCCTCATTGGAGGGTTTTTCCCTAATCCTTTGACAACTCAAAACTTTTGGATTTCCACTTACTTTCTAGGTGACAATGGTCACCAGGACAAATAGGAAGATTAATCTCCCCAGCAGGGACAAGACAGCAAAAAATTAGGATTTTGTACTCACCATAAATTCCGTTTCTCTGACGTCCATGGACTGACACAGTCTCTTAATACTGAAACACATGGGTATATGTCCCTGCTTGCAGGAGAAGATCTAGACAGAATGTTAAATGTTACAACATACATTCTAAAAAACAAAACAAAAACGGAGCTGAACAGCCCCGCCCAGGGGGCGGTCCCTCCAGACATAACCCTCCTACCTGCAGCCTCAGTTCGAAACAAAGCAGTACAAACCTTAAAAGAAGGGTGGGTGCTGTGTCAGTCCATGGACGTCAGAGAAACAGATTTTACGGTGAGTACAAAAATCCTATTTTCTCTTTTCGTCCATGGACTGACACAGCCTCTTCATACTGAAACACGTGGGACGTCCCAAAGCAGTATAAAGAAGAGGGTGGAAGCAGCAGTAAAAAGGAAAAACCAAACTTCACTCCAAACCAACAGCGCTCTTCAACGGAGGAGTTGCAACTTTAAACAGCGGCCTGCAACACCTTGCGGCCGAAGGAAGCATCCGAAGATGCAGCCACATCAACCTTATAGAACTTAGAAAAGATATGAACGGACGACCAGGTCGCCGCCTTGCACACTTGTGCAACCGACGCTTGATGTCGGAAAGCCCAGGAAGCACCAATTGCCCTGGTGGAATGCGTTGTAACTGGAAAGGGAGGCGCCCGCCCCTTAAGGGCATAGGCCTGTATGACGGTCTGCCTGATCCACCTAGAAATGGTGGCAGACGACACCACATTGTCTGTCTCTGGTCCAAAACAGGACCAACAGTGAGTCAGACTTCCGAATGGAAACAGTAGCAGACAGGTACACCCGTAAGGCTCGTACCACCTCCAATACGTGCAGCGCAAACTCTCTGGGATGCGATGGGTGAGGACACAAGGACGGAAGAACAATGTCCTCATTAAAGGTGAAAGGCCGAGACCACCTTTGGAAGGAAAGACGGTCGCGGGCGCAACCCCGCCTTATCCTTAAGGAGGATCAGTAAGGCGACTTGCAGGACAAAGCCGCCAACTCAGACACCCGTCTAACAGAAGTAATGGCCACTAAGAAAGCCACCTTCTGAGACAAAGTCAAGAAAGGAATATCTCCGATGTTTTCAAAAAGGGAGGTTCTTGGAGAACCGAGAGCACCAAATTCAGATCCCAAGAAGGGAGAGGAGGATTGACAGGGGGGGGGGGGGCGAAATCTGACACTAGATGGTATGCAAGGCCAGCTTTTGGGTCACAGCATGCTGTAAGAACAGCAGAATCCTGGGAACGGAATACGTCCGTGGACCCAATCAAGCTCCTCGCACATAGTGATGCAAGCCTTCCAGGTACGGTGATGGATCTTTCTGGAGGAAGATTTCCGTGTCCTCAACATAGATGAGATGACCAAATCCGAGAGACCTCGGTCCCTCAGCACCTGGCTTTCAACAGCCATGCCGATAAAGCCAAGGACTGAAAAGCAGGATGAAGTATGGGACCATGAAACAGAAGGTCCTCCCGCAGAGGCAGTCGCCAGGAACGTCTGCAACTAGGTCAGCGTACAAATGACGCCGTTCCGGAGCAATGAGGATCACCGGAATGGCCTCGGCCCCTTCTCTGTGAGGCAACAACCGTAGCGGAGGGTAAGCATACAACAGGCAATACTGCCCCCACGGGGCCACCAACGCGTCTGCCCAGGGATCCCTGGACCTGGTCCACACCAGGAGCCCCACCTCCGGTAAAGGAGATGAGAACATCTCCGGATGCAAGGACCCTTCCCCTGGAATGCAAATGGCCGACAGGACCATCCTGCAGCGGTATGGGTACCAAAGAAACCCTGCAATATAAATCGGAGAAGGGAGGCCCCGGCTTACGGGGTGCCTCAATTGTTGGCCAAAGAAAGGCAAACCTGACAGAGCTTCCCTAGAAACTCGGTCAGTGGACCAGTAACTCAGCCTCTACAGGTGGCGCAAAACCACCCCGGGGACAGAGACCCTAGAGGCTAAAGCAGTTGCAGTGCACCTGCTGGTCGACTGATAGATGAAGCAGAGGCTTTGCCCAGTCATTGAGCTTCAGAAACGCCAGAGACACAGCCACAAAAACGGGCGCAACGCTAATCTCAGCATGGCGAACACAGTCCAAGCCATCACTTCTGATCACCACCGAAAGGCAGGTGACCCCCCCCTGGAAAGTGGTACCCCTGAAACCAGGGATTCAACTTCCTAGAGAAAAAAAAAAAAAAAAAAAAAACACCACACATATCCTTATGACAATGCTCCATCCAGCAGCTACTTCATTGATAAGTGCTGATTGTAAAAACACATAGTTTATACTGTGTATTGCGTCCAAACGCGCAATTGGAGCATGGGAGGAAACCCACTCCACCACAAAGAGCATAGTACAACCACATACGGTGTATGTAGTTTAGTATGTGTGGATAAACATATTAAAAACACGTTTACACTCTGCCAGCGACGAAAACGCGCACATCATTGGGGCGTGGGCAGAAACCAGCCACGCAGACTGCATACACAACCGTGTAGGCATGCGAATAAACAAATTGCACATGTTTATGCTGTGCATGGCGCCGAAAGCGTGCACACCATTGGAGCGCGGGAGGAACACCCGGATGAAACCCACGCAGACTGCATACACATACCGTGTAGGTACTATAGTATGTGTGATAAACATTTTGAACATGTTTATGTGTGCATAGCGCCGAAGGCGCGCACACCGTTGGCGCGTGGGAGGAAACCCACGCAGACCGAGAGTACAATACATACATATACTGTGAATGTATTTAGTGTCATGTATAAACATAATGTGTATGTTTATACTGTGTATGTCACCAAAGGCGCGCATGTCATTGTAGCGTGGGCGGAAACCGGAGGACCCGGAGGACACCGAAAGCGCCCATACCATTGGAGTGCGGGAGGGAACCGGAGTACCCAGGGGAAACCCACACAGACTGCATACACATACCGCGTAGCTATCATAGTATGCGTGATAAACATATGGAACATGTTTATACTGTGCAGAGAGCCAAAAGGCGCACATACCATTAGAGCGTGGGAGGAAACCGGAACACCCGGAAGAAACCCAAGCAGACAGCACACACATACCGTGTAGGAATGATAGCATGTGAATAAACATATTGCACATGGTTATGCTGTGCATTGCCATTGGAGTGTGGGAGGAAACCGGAGTACCCGGAGGAAACCCACGCAGACAGCATACTATACATACCTACACGGTATGTGTATGTGCAATAAACAAACATATTGAACATGTTTATACTGTGCAGAGTCCTGAAAGCGCACATACCGTGAGAGTGTGGGAGGAAACCGGAGCACCCGGAGGAAACCCACGCCAATCCAGAGAGTATAATACATACATACACTGTGAATGTATTTAGAGTCGTGTATAAAACATATTGTGTATGTTTATACCGTGTATGGCACAGCATTGGAACGTGGGAAGAAACCCACGCAGACACAGAGACCAATAACACATACACCGTGAATGTATCCAGTGTAGAGTTATAAGATAAGTTTAAATTATGGCGCTGAGACGCATAATCTTCTCTGCATCGTTCCAACCTGCTTAAAATGTGCTGCCGAAGTAAGCATGCAGGTAAAAAGTAACCTGACACCTCAGACCGTGGTCCTGTCAGAGCTCAGAGCGTTGCCCAGGAAATGGCGGGAAAGCACAGGTGCAGAGACCCTGTTGTTGCCTCAGAGACATCACACAAAAAGCTCACAGGGACTAGAGAAATAAAATGAATAAAGTCCCCCCCACCATGCTGCACTGACCAGGGAAAGGCACTATGTACCACTGTATCATCCATGCTGCTCTCGACGCAATGTGTGAGGAAACAGTGAGGAAGCTGTGTAAAAGAAAATCTTGAAAAGAACCAAAGGATAGCGTCCGCCTGAGGTACCTCAGCTACAGCATCCAGCTTGAGTGTCCCTCACAACAATGAGTTCACTTACAAGCGCCCTGTCATTTACTGACACAGAACTGGGGTCTTCCTCACAAGGAATGTCCTGTTCAAAAACATTAAAATATTCAGAGCTAGGGTCCTGAGCAGCAGCAGCTAGGCCTGTATCTGAATCAGAGCACCCCCCCTTGTGTGGGGAGAGGGCGCTTTTTAGCTCCCCTGCGCTCTCACACCACTTCCATCCTGACAAGAAATGTTTCCAGGACTGCCGACAACTGGTCCATAGGGACCGCAGGTGCTGGAGCACTGCCTGTTGCCTCTGACATGAATGAGGAAGCAGGTGAACCAGACGCCATAACTCACCGCCCTCTGAGACCTTAATACACAAAGTGAAGAAAAGTCCACCCACTGGCTGCGCTGACTGAGGAGGGGAAACCCAGAGGACTCACCAACCCGGAGAGGACCGCTCAGTTCCGCTGCCTGTACCAAGCTGTACCAGCGCGAGGGAGCCGTGAGGAGAGTGTGAGGAGATTTGCGCCGTTCCAGCAGCAATAGAGGCCAAGTAATGTGAAAAAAAAAGCGCGTGGCTACAAGAAAATGGCCACCGGCCGCATGCAACTTCGCCATCGATCCATGGCAAGATGGCCGCCGTGTACACAGTAAAACGCCACAGACAAGGCGCTGAATGGTGCCCAGGCCCGACACACAGAAAAGTCCCCCAGCTCCATGCAGACAGTCATGAGCCCCCCGCTGGGCCAGAGTGACCCCCAGGCACCCCCACACAGCACAGCGCCAGAGTAAAATTGCAGAGAGCAGCAATAACAAGGGGGAGACAGGGAAAAATCCCCCACACAGAAACACCCAGCATGTACTCACCTACAAGCATGAGAGACTACTTACCTGTCCCAGAGGGACCCACTGGTATGTTTCTGACAGACCTATCACAGTGCGGTACTGAGTAGCTGTCAGCCCGGTCCACCGCGAAAGATACAGTAGGACTGCTCAATCTTGTCAGGACCGCGGAGCATAAAAGCCCACCGGCCACCCCTGGAGTCGTGGGGCATGTCGTGAACTGAGTCTCACGCACAATAGGCGAGGATCAGCACACTCGATGGTCGGACAGGGAAGACTACAAGGATACCTTGTACCCAACAGTTGATAGATCTCAAAAATAAAATTCTCAAAGAAATAAAAATCTTTCAGAAGACTGGCTCCTGAGAGAGCCACGTCTTCTCTGCATACGCAGAAAAAAAACAAAAAAAAAAAAAACTGAGCCTGCCAACTGCAGGTAGGAGGGTTATGTCCGGAGGGACCTGGGCGGGGCTGTTCAGCTCTGGTTTTTTAGAATGTATGTTGCAACATCTAACATTCTGCCTATATCTTCATATACCCACGTGTTTCAGTATGAAGAGGCTGTGTCAGTCCATGGACGATAAGAGAAAATTAGAATTTTTTTTTTTGTTATAGCTTCCCTAGACTTACAACACACACACACACACACACACACACACACACACACACGGACATTTTCACATGTAACAATCAGTATTTAAAAATAAATAGAGCCCCCACACACGTTTTTCATTCTATTTTTAAAAGCAGAGACCCTGCAAAATTGGGTTTTGTAATTTTTTTTATACCATGGTAGGCAGGAGGGCACAGTACAGGGTGAGTAGGAGGGCACAGTACATGGGTCACTGAGCAGAGCTCTGTCGGTTTTTTTTTATTTTTTATAGTCATTGAAGTATATTTAAAAAAAACAAAAAAAAAAAAAAAACACCCCAACACTGAACTGTAAAGTTAACCCAATTTTTTTGTATAATGTGAAAGATGTTATGCAGAAAATCGTGAGAGAATCATGATCTTTATTCCAAGCAAAAAAAATTGTGATTCTCATTTTATCCAGAATCATGCAGCTTTAGGACACAGACTTTGGTATACTGGAACCCTAGGGACAAGAAAGAAAAAAAAAGCCACCCAACTACCCCCAAAAAAATACATCCTTTCCGTATTGCAATTATGGAGCTCCTTTAGTCCCCATGCACACAGGGCGTCATAAAAACGAGCTCCAAGCCGCGTTTTGCATTGGCGTCATAGCGCGTCAGCGTTAAACACAACAACTTTCACTCCCAAATTACCCAGAATTCCATTAAATATGAGAAATATCACATGACTATGCCATTTTGTGAGGAGAGAGCATTTTGAAGATTGTTTTGAGGAAAATGGATCCTGTGATTCAAAAAAAATCGATTAGGCAATTCTGTCGATTGTTCTGCGTAGGATGCGGCGAAGGAGACAGATGGAGGAGGAGGAGAGAAGCAGCAATCGGCGTAGATTCTGGATACATCCAATTGTATCCCAGCGTCCTACATTGGGGTACTTTCAGAGCATGTACGTCCATCTTCGCATGCATCCTGAAAAATTCTATAATTTCACTAGAATGTCAGTGCCCGTCTTTGATGACCTGCTGGAGATGCTCAGGCCAAGGCGGCAAAGGATGGACACCATGATGAGAAGCAGTGAGTCACCAGAGGAACGACTGCTTGTGACACTCCGGTAAGTAATTTTTGTTTTGAAGGGGGACTAGTGCCTGTTCACACATATGCAATGTCACACATTGCATGAAAGTGCATGCAATTTGTACCGCAATGCTATGCAAATTTCATGCGATGTCTGTTCATTGCGATTTCATGCAAACCGATTGTATGGCTTATGTCACATCGCATGTGTACAAAATGTATTGTATTGTTTTGACACCCCCAATTTTGTTCTTTTAGGTTCCTTGCTACAGGACTGAGTTTCGTGTCCTTGCACCACCACTTTCTTCTTGGTGTCTCGACGGTTGCCAAGATAGTCAGAGAAAGCTGTGTGGCAATATGGGAGGAGCTGAATCAGATAGTAATGCCGGAGCCAACAGATGACCTCTGGGAAGCAGTGGTGGCCGAGTTTTGGGGGAAAAAAAAATAGGATTTTTTGTACTCACCGTAAAATCCTTTTCTGACATCCATGGACTGACACGGTGTCTCTTTACACGTGGGTTATGTCCCTGCTTGCAGGAGAAGACCTAGGCAGAATGTGAAATGTTATACATACATTCTAAAAGCCAGAGCTGAACAGCCCCACCCACGGGGCGGTCCCTCCGGACATAACCCTCCCACTACAGTCAGCAGACTTCAGTTCGTAACAAAGCAGTACAAACTTAAAAGGAAGGGTGGGTGCCGTGTCAGTCCATGGATGTCAGAGAAAAGGATTTTACGGTGAGTACAAAAAATCCTATTTTCTCTTACCATCCATGGACTGACACGGTGTCTCTTTAAACGTGGGATGTCCCAAAGCAGTGTCAAGAGGGATGGGAGCAGTATAAATGGAAAAACCAAAAACTTCACTCCAATAAGGCAGAGCTCCTCAACGGAGGAGTCGCAACTTTAAACAGCGGCCTGCAGCACCCTGTGGCCGAAGGAAGCATCCGAAGATGCAGCCACATTAACCTTATAAAAAAAAAAAAACTTAAAGCGGTTGTATAGTCAAAAAAAAAAAAAAAAATCACTTTGCAATTAATTGTGCACATAAATATTTGCAATCGTTTGCTAGTATTATTTTTTTTCTTACCTGTTTACTTTCCAAGTTACAGGTGTTTTCACGAGTGTAGATGTCAACCGCGCATGCATCGGATCCCCGTTCATTCCGGCTAGCAGAGCCTCAGCCGGAATAATTCTTTGTGTATGTCGGGGCTGCGTCATTTCCTTATGTAGACGTCAGCCCCGACATCCCGCGATGTTTCATCCCAAAGATCCCAGAGATCATCATGGTTATCACGTGACCTGAACGTCACATGATCCGGAGAAAGCGAGATAGGCTTGAATATTGTGAGCCTAAAAGCGCACGCGCGAGATTACTGAGCCCAGAAGGAACTGTGGGCGGAAATGAAAATGAAAAAAAAAAACAGGAAGACCACAACGGAGATGGCGCGGAGTTACTACAAAAAGAACACTTTACAAAAGTGAAAGAATATACGGTAAGAATACATTTTTTAAACAAACTATAGCGATCAATCACTTTGAAATGACTTGATAATTACAAATATGTTATTTGTAATTAAAGTCTATTAGGGTTTACAACCGCTTTAAAAAAGGTATGAACGGACGACCAGGTCGCCGCCTTGTACACTTGTGCAACCGACGCTTGATGTCGGGAAACCCAGGAAGCACCAATTGCCCTGGTGGAATGCGCCTTAACCGGAAAGGGAAGCGCCCGCCCTTTGAGAGCATAGGCTTGAATGACGGTTTGTCTGATTCCCCTAAAAATGATGGCAGACGAAACCGCTTGGCCCTGTTATGGACCAGAGACAGTCACAAACAGTGAGTCGGACTTCCGAATAGAAGCAGTAGCAGACAGGTACACCCGTAAGGCTCGTACCACCTCCAATACGTGCAGCGCAAACTCTCTGGGATGCGATGGGTGAGGACACAAGGATGGGAGGGCAATGTCCTCATGTAGGTGAAAGGTCGACACCACCTTTGGCAAAAAAGGAAGGTCGTGGATGCAACACCGCCTTATCCTTATGGATGACTAAATATGGCGACTTGCAGGACAAAGCCGCCAACTCAGACACTCGTCAAACAGAAGTGATTGCCACTAAAAAGGCCACCTTCTGAGACAAGACAAGAGGGAAATATCCCGGATATTCCCAAAAGGAGGTTCCTGGAGGACCGAGAGCACCAAATTCAGATCCCACGTTGGGAGAGGAGGCTTGACAGGAGGCAGCACATGGCGAACCCCCAACACAAGGTGCTAACCAAGAAAATGACCCGCTAGAGGTCGCTGAAAGAAGACAGCCAAGGCCGAAATCTGATCCTTGATGGTACTCAAAGCAAGCTTTTGGGTCACTCCACACTGCAGAGGACGCAGGATTCTGGGGACGGAATACGTTCGAGGACGCCAGTCCAGCACTTCGCACATGGCGATATAAGCTTTCCAGGCACGGTGATAGATCTGCCTGGAGGAAGACTTCCGTGTCCTTAACATGGTCAAAATGACTGAGTCTGAGAGACCTCGGTCCCTCAACACCTGGCTTTTAACAGCCCTGCCGTTAAAGCCAGAGACTGTAAGCCGGATGAAACATAGGACCTTGAGACTGAAGGTCCTCCCTTATCGGCAACCGCCAGGGAACGTCCGCGACGAGACGTACCAGATCAGCGTACTAGTGACGCTGAGGCCAATCCGGAACAATTAGGATCACCGGAGTTTATATCAGGCGATAAAGACCCTATGGGGCCATCAACGCATCCGAGGCATCGCCCAAGGATCCCTGGATCTGGCCACAACCTCGACCCTTGCGATCGAGTCGAGAGGCCATCAGGTCCACATCCGGCGTGCCCCACCGTCGGCAAAGGAGTTGAAATATGCAAGGACCACTCTTCTTGGTCCGGCGTCTGGCGATTGGCGACTCAGATAGTCCACCCCCAGAATGTAAATGGCCTACAGAGCCGGCACGTTTCTTCCGGCCCACTTCAGGATACGGACTACCTCGGAAGCCGCAGCTGAGCTCCGAGTCCCCCCTTGATGGTTTACATTACGTCACCGCTGTGGCATTGTCCGACTGGATCCTGATGGAGCAACCCCGTACTCTCTCCGACCTGAGGAGAGACACAGTCTGATGGCCCGTATTCCCAGAACAGTGATTGGTAAACAGGCTCGTCCGGAGTCCAAGACCTTGAGCCGACAGGACTCCCCAGACTCCACCCCAGCCCGTCAGGCTGGTGTCCATCGTGAGTACCTCCCATTGGATGGGAGGGGAACGACTTTCCGGACCGAAGAGCCGAGGATCTCAACCCCCATGTCAGGGACGCCCTGACCAGGTGAATCACCTGGATCTGAAGATCCAAGGACAACGGGGATTTGTCCCAGGTGGACAAGATCTCCTTCTGCAATGCCCTGGTGTGTGATTGGGCATACAGAACAGCCGCGAAGGAGGCCTCCACGAGTCCCGGGACTCTCATGCAAAAAACGGATTGACAACCCTTTTCGGGATGTCAGCACCCGCACCGCAGACTGAAGTGTCAGCAACTTCTCCAGAGGTAGGATACCTTTTCCTCCAAGGAGTCCAGAATCAGAACTAGATCCTCCAGACACTGAGTCGGGACCAGGACTGACTCCTGAATGTTCAGGAACCACCCGAAGTCCCTGAGGGTCTAATTGACGATAGTCAGCTTTCTTCTAAGTCTGAGCCACTTTCTGCTCTTAGCAGAAGATCGTCCAGATAGCCCACGACAGCAATACCTTGCTGTAACAGAAGGCTGGAACCGGAACAAGCACCTTGGTGAACACCCTTGGTGCCAAGGCTAGGCCGAAAGGAAGAGCCACAATCGATAGTGGACTTCGCTGATCGCAAAAACTTCTGGTGACTTGCGCAGATCGGATGCAAGTAGGTGTCCTTGAAGTCCAAGGACGCCAGAAGAAAATCCCTCAGGTGGAGTGTAGCGATCACCGTGCGAATGGATTCCATGCGGAATTTCTGCACCTTCTCGAAGGCATTCAGGGCCTTGAGGTCCAGGATAGGTCGAACCACGTCCTATTTTTGGGACGACAAACAGATTCGAATAGAATCCCTGAAAACTCTCCTGCAACGGAACCGGCACAATCACTCCGGACCTGACCATATCCTGTACAGCCCCCAAGAGGGCTGCCCGACAGGTAGGAAGGAGAGGAAGATTCGAGGGAAAAAATCTGTCTGGGGGCCAGGATCGAAATACTATCCTGTATCCTGAGGTGACCACCTCGCACACCCACCGGTCGGAGATCCGGGAGGTCCACCGATCCGTGAACCTGCGAAGTCGTCCCCCCACCCCAGAGACGGGCGGGGGCAAGACTTCACGCGGAGTCGGGCTTGGGAGCTGGCTTGTTTGGCTTACGCACCCAGAGGCGCTTGTGCCCACCAGCCGCACTGTCAGTCTGGGATGGCTTACCCGTGGACTCTTGATAGACGAAGAAAAAAAAAAACAAAAAAAAAAAAAAAACCTTTTTGCTGGAAAGGAAGGACCCGGTTTACGGCGGGCCTCCTTACCCTTGATAGTTTGAGAAAGGAGGGCGCTTTTACATCCCGTGACATCCTTGATGATGTCATCCAGAGCAGCACCAAAAAGTCTACCACCCTTAAATGGTAGATCCGTCAGGAGCTTCTTAGAGGCTAGGTCAGCAGACCAGCATTTCAACCAGATAAGACGACGCAATACCACCGCCGAGACAGAGGCCCTGGATATTAAAGGGGCAGCGTCCCACACATATATCAGACCTTGCACCATTTGGTGGGCCAGAGCAATAGTGTCTGGAGGAAGGTTATGCTCCTGCACCGTTTGGTGCAAAAATTTTTGCCCATTCCGTGAGTGTCTGAGACACAAGGGTCGCCGCTACTACGGGCCGTAGGGCGGATCCCAACAAGGCGAACATGGCTCTACTCACCACTTCTGACCTCCTGTCAGTGGGGTCCTTAAATGCAGGAGTCCCCTCCATCGGGAGAGTGGTGGCCTTGTTTAAACGGGCGACTGGAGGGTCGACCACTGGGGGAGAAGCCCACTTTTTAAGCAGGGCGTCTTCAAAGGGCTATCTGATAGACAAATGCCGCGGGACCACGAAAGTCTTCTGCGGCTTTTCCCAGACCTGGTCAATGAGCTGGTCAAAGAAAGGTACATATGGAAAAACCTTTTTAGAAGGCTTGGCCTTAAAAGAACCAAAGGAGACTGCCTCCGCCTGAGGTTCTGCAGCCGCAGCATTCAGCTTGAGAGTGTCCCTCACAGCATCAATGAGATCACTAACAAGCACCCTGTCATTTACTGACTCAGAACTGGAGTCTTCCTCACAAGGAATGTCCTGTTCAAAACCATCCAAATATTCAGAGCTAGGGTCCTGAGCAGCACTAGCTAGGCCCATATCTGAATCAGAGCACTCCCCTTGTGGAGATAAAGTGGGGAGAGGGCGCTTTTTTGCTCCCTTGTGCTCGCACACCGCTTCCATCCTGGTCAGAAATGATTCCAGGACTGCCGACAACTGGTCCATAGGGACCGCAGGTGCTGGAGCACAGCCTGCTGCCTCTGGCATGTGAAAGGAAGCTGGTGACACTGACTCCATAATGTCCCTCTCTGAGACTCCTCAGAAAAAAAAAAGTCCACCCACAGGCTGCGCTGACTGAGAAGGGGAAAGTCCAGGGGACCCACCAACCTGACCAGGACCGCTCGGTTCTGCAGCTCTGTCTCACTGCGCCGCGCTGCTCAGCGTGAGTGAGCTGAGGAGAGAGAGTGTGAGGAGATTCGCGCCGTTCCCAGCGGCGAGAGGCCAAACCAGTGTTTAAAAAACGTGCGGCTTCAAGAAAATGGCCGCCGCAATGTGCTCCGGCAGACCACGGCAAGATGGTCGCCAATGTAAAAATCAGCGCACACACACCAAACATGGCGCCGAACGGCACCCGAGCCCCTCACATTCACAAAAAAACAGCCCCAGCGAATGCAAAGCAGCATGAGCCCCCCCCCCCCCGGGACAGTATGGCCCCCAGGCACCCCACACAGCACAGCACCAGCAATGGTGAACAGAGAGTGACATTAAAAACACAGGGGGAGACAGGGAAAATCCCCCACACAAGAAACACACAGCATGTACACACCTGCAGCCAGGAGAGACTACTTACCCGTCCCCTGAGGGACCCACTGGTGTGTTTCTGACAGAACTATCACAGTGCGGTACTGAGTAGCTGTCGGCCCGGTCCTCCGCGAAAGATACAGCCGGACTGTTCAATCTTGAGAGGACCGCGGAGCTTAAAACCCACCGGCCACCCCTGGAGTCGTGGGGCATGTCGTGAACTGAGAGTCTCACGCACACAAGGCAAGGATCAGCACGCTTGATGGTCGGACAGGGAAGACTACGAGGATATCTTGTAGCCAACCTGTTGCCCAGCCGACAGTTGATAGAAGATCTCAAAAATAGAAGAAAAAATTCCAAAAGGAATAAAAGTAAGTCAGGAGACTGGCTCCTGAGAGAGCCATGTCTTCTTCTGCTAGGCAGAAAAAAAACTGAAGTCTGCTGACTGTAGTGGGAGGGTTATGTCCGGAGGGACCGCCCCCTGGGTGGGGCTGTTCAGCTCTGGCTTTTAGAATGTATGTATAACATTTCACATTCTGCCTAGGTCTTCTGCAAGCAGGGACATAACCCACGTGTAAAGTGTAAAGAGACACCGTGTCAGTCCATGGATGGTAAGAGAAAGCTCAGTTTCCCAATTGTCTGGGCGCCCTTGATGGCAAACACATCAGGGTGAAGAAGCCTCCGCACTCTGGTTCTTCATATTATAAAAAAATACTTCCTCGGTGGTCCTCCTGGCAGTGGCTGATACGAATCTGCGCTTCATAGTAGTTGATGTTGGAGCATACGGCAGCCAGAGTGATGCACGTATATTTCGTGAGTCGGCCTTTGGACGTCGGCTACATCAAGGAAGGCTCAACATTCCAGAAAGCAGGCTTCTACCTTGTACCGAGGAACCAAGCTTACCATTGGTCATGATAGATGAGGCCTTTGAACTGTCTGAACATATAATGCGGCCATACAGTGGCAATTTTCTCAGCAATGCCCAAAAAATGTATAATCATCGTCTCAGCCGTGCCCGCCGCGTTGTTGAATGTGCTTTCGGAGTCTGCACAGCAAAATGGAGAGTATTACTCAACTGTATGCAGCTTGATGTGGAAAATGCCATTAAGGTGGTCCTGGTATTCTGTGTTCTCCACAACTTCCTGCGGGATAAGGAGAGGAGCACCGTTGAACCGGAACCCCCGAAACACAAATCAACGAGTACAATTTTCCGACTTGCGGTCAACGGCACGGGTGATGGCCATTCGTAATCAGTTTGCCGATTACTTCTTATCACCTGAAGGAGAAGTTTTGTGGCAAAAAAAAAAGACAAAATGTTTAAAAAGAAATGTTGTATCTTTCTAAGCTCTGCCTGAAATAATTCTTGTGACATAAAATTTGAAATAAAGCATTTTATAATTTGGTTGTTCTTTTCATGTCTGCCATTTCTTTAGTTCAGCTGTGCCTTGAACCTTGTTGGGCTGCACATACGCTTGCCCCAGGCAGAGTAAAAAGACTCCTTTTCTCCTGCTTGAGGAAAGCGTATGATACCCCTATGCTAACATACTGCTGAAGTGCACCATTAACCCAAAAAAAATAAAAAAAAAATAAAACTTAACGTGTTAAACAATGATTTATTAACATTTCCTGTTTTACATGCGATTTTGGTCACCAATCACTTTTTTTTTGGTATTTCATGCTTTTCAGGCAATAAAGTGACCAATCACATATGAATAAATAAAAACGCTTGACGCTGTTCGACGCGCGTTATGTCGCATTTAATAGCGTCGGGCGTATTTGCAGCTCGAACCTGGAGCTCCAGAACGCAGTGGTCTTGGGTTTTTTTGCAGCTGGAAAACGCCTATGCCACTTGGAGCTCATAAAAGCTCTATGTGTGTATGACACAATAGAATAACATGGATGGGCATTTTGCAGCTGTAAAAAAAAAAAAAAAAAAAAAAAAAAAAAAAAAAAACACACACACGTCTGACGCTGCTAACAGCAGCTGCAAAAACGCCCTGTGTGCATGGGGACTTAGTATAAAGTAGTTACCTACCCGAGAGGCTCCACTGGTCTCATGTCATAGTTACTGCCAAGGGACCTTGAAGCAGGCACCATTAGGTGGGAAAGCAATTTGCGCCACTGCTCAATGACCAGAGTACCCCCAGGGAACCATGTTTAAAAACCGTTGCTCTGCTCCAAGACTGAAGACAGAGGACAAATTCAAAGCTAGAGTAAAAATAGTTCTGTGTGCCATAGAAAGCATTTTTTTCTGAATTTGGCTGCTAGAAGCTATAGATCACTTCACTTTTGTTGGCTTCATAAAGCAGCCCCATAGTACTTTAAATGTGCTGTGATGAGAACTCTGGAAAGAAACATGTAAATACTATAAAATGTATGCAATGAGTGAACTAGCAGTCAGAAAGAAATGTTGACTATATAATAATTTAGTCCAGAAAAAGCTGCTTCTGTCTGCACATCCCAGTGATGAAGCAAACAGACAGTCCGCTATAATATGCCTGGGTATTTTGTAGAAGATCTGTGAACAAAACATTCATGCTAGAAGGCCAGATCATGAAGGATAGTCAAAATGTGAAAACCTAGTTTAACCATCAAGGTTGTCAGCTAAAGAATGAAGGCAAATATTGTGTTGAAGTTTATTCAACCAAGGATACTGTATAAGAAAAAAAAAAAAAAAAAAAAAAAAAAAAAGGCTGCAATTATAATAAAGGGATATCACCCCAAATATAAAAAATTAAAAAACAACGGTTTTGCGCGCCACACACACACACACTTTAAAAATGTAAATTTTTTTTTTTATATAAAATGTTTCTATACAGTTTAGTGTAAAATTAATAAAAGCCACAATAGGTTTGGCTGCTTTCACAAGTTTTTTTAAGAAGTGTATTACAAGCTGCAGGAGCCCCCCCCCCTCCCCCCTCTTACCGGAACCCGACTGCTCCAGCAACAAGCACAGCAGCTGCTGCCGCTGTCTCGGGTCTTCATTGGATAGATAGCAGCAGGAGCCATTGGCTCCCGTTGCTGTTAAAACCAGGGGCGGGGCAGAGTCCTGCTGTGTCAATGGAAGCAACAGGACTCAGGAACGCACCAGCATGTGTGCCCCCATGGAGTGCGGCTCTCCATGGAGGTGCTCACCAAAGAGGAGGAGCCAGGAGGGCTGGCAGGGGACCCCAGAAAAGGAGGATCGGGTCCGTTCTGTGCAAAACCCTTGCACAGAGCAGGTAAGTATGACATGTTATTTTAATATATATATAAAAAAAAAAAAAAAAAAAAAAAAAAAAAAAACACACACCACACACAAAGCTTTACAACCACTTTTAATACACAACTAAAAAACATGCAAGTGTACCACTTTACCTACTGCTAAATTTCTTAACCCAGTCAGTGGCTCTACCAGAACAGTGAAATCCCACTGACAGATCATGGAACCCCAAATACTTATTACCAATTCAAGTAGGTTTTTAGCATCTCGCAGGCTGTTGGGCTGACCTACCAGCTTCAAGAATTTCTATGTATTGGACTTAAGAAAAATCTGAAGAGACAGGTGCTCATCTGCATGCGAGTTCTGGGCCAGGGATTCAATGGGTTGAAGGAAAGCCATAAATCGCTTGATTGCTCCATCAACAGGTCAAGGCAGGCCCCTTTTACACACACGGACCGTTCGTTTCATCAGTTCAGTCACATCAAAATGGATGAAGTTTTCATCATGTTTTTACATCCACTACCAATGCAAAAAACTGATTCAGAACAACCAGCCTGCCCATAGACTTAAAATTCGGAGGGTTCCTCCTGAACTGGATGAATCTTGGTCAGTCTATAGCTGGCTTTAGGGGCACAAATCTGTTGGACCAAATGAGGAATTTTATAAATATAAAAGATATAAATCTCATTGTGATGTTACCATGCATCGGGTGTAGAGGTTGACCGATTTTTGGCACTTTTTAAGTGATCGGCCAATAGTGGTGGAAAAAAAAATAGGATTTTTTGTACTCACCGTAAAACCCTTTTCTCTGACATCCATGGACTGACACGGTGTGTCTTTACACTTTACACGTGGGATGTCCCAAAGCAGTGTCAAGAGGGATGGGAGCAGTATAAATGGAAAAACCAAACACTTCCACTCCAAGAAGGCAGATCTCCTCAACGGAGGAGTCGCAACTTTAAACAGCGGCCTGCAGCACCCTGCGGCCGAAGGAAGCATCCGAAGATGCAGCCACATCAACCTTATAAAAAAACTTAAAAGGTATGAACAGACGACCAGGTCGCCGCCTTGCACACTTGTGCAACCGACGCTTGATGTCGGAAAACCCAGGAAGCACCAATTGCCCTGGTGGAATGCGCCGTAACCGGAAAGGGAGGCGCCCGCCCTTTGAGAGCATAGGCTTGAATGACGGTTTCTCTGATTCCCCTAAAAATGATGGCAGACGAAACCGCTTGGCCCTGTTATGGACCAGGGGCAGTCACAAACAGTGAGTCGGACTTCCGAATAGAAGCAGTAGCAGACAGGTACACCCGTAAGGCTCGTACCACATCCAATATGTGCAGCGCAAACTCTCTGGGATGCGATGGGTGAGGACACAAGGACGGTAGGACAATGTCCTCATGTAGGTGAAAAGTAGACACCACCTTTGGCAAAAAGGAAGGTCGCGGATGCAACACCGCCTTATCCTTATGGATGACTAAATATGGCGACTTGCAGGACAAAGCCGCCAACTCAGACACTCGTCAAACAGAAGTGATTGCCACTAAAAGGCCACCTTCTGAGACAAGACAAGAGAGGAATATCCCGGATATTCCCAAAAAGGAGGTTCCTGGAGGACCTAGAGCACCAAATTCAGATCCCACGGTGGGAGAGAAGGCTTGACAGGAGGGAGCACATGGCGAACCCCCAACACAAGGTGCTAACCAAGAAATGACCCGGTAGAGGTCGCTGAAAGAAGACGGCCAAGGCCGAAATCTGATCCTTGATGGTACTCAAAGCAAGCTTTTGGGTCACTCCACACTGTAGAGGACGCAGGATTCTGGGGACGGAATACGTCCGAGGACGCCAGTCCAGCGCTTTGCATATGGCGATATAAGCTTTCCAGGCACGGTGATAGATCTGCCTGGAGGAAGACTTCCGTGTCCTTAACATGGTCAAAATGACAGAGTCCGAGAGACCTCGGTCCCTCAATACCTGGCTTTTAACAGCTCTGCCGTTAAAGCCAGAGACTGTAAGCCGGATGAAACATAGGACCTTGAGACTGAAGGTCCTCCCTCATCGGCAACCGCCAGGGAACGTCCGCAACGAGACGTACCAGATCAGCGTACCAGTGACGCTGAGGCCAATCCGGAACAATTAGGATCACCGGAGTTTATATCAGGCGATAAGGACCCTATGGGGCCACCAACGCATCCGAGTCATCGCCCAAGGATCCCTGGATCTGGCCACAACCTCGACCCTTGCGACTGAGTCGAGAGGCCATCAGGTCCACATCCGACGTGCCCCCCCGTCGGCAAAGGAGTTGAAATATGCAAGGACCATTCTTCCTGGTCCGGCGTCTGGCGATTGGCGACTCAGATAGTCCGCCCCTACAGAGCCGGCACGTTTCTTCCGGCCCACTTCAGGATACGGATTACCTCGGAAGCCGCAGCTGAGCTCCGAGTCCCCCCGTGATGGTTTACATACGCCACCGCCGTGGCGTTGTCCGACTGGCTCCTGATGGAGCGACCCCGTACTCTCTCCGACCTGAGGAGAGACACAGTCTGATGGCCCGCATTTCCAGAACAGTGATTGGTAAACGGGCTCGTCCGGAGTCCAAGGCCTTGAGCCGACAGGACTCCCCAGACTCCACCCCAGCCCGTCAGGCTGGCGTCTGTCGTGAGTACCGTCCATTGGATGGGAGGGGGAACGACTTTCCGGACCGAAGAGCCGATGGTCCCAACCACCCTGTCAGGGACGCCCTGACCAGGTGAATCACCTGGATCCGAAGATCCAAGGAAAACGGGGATTTGTCCCAGGTGGACAAGATCTCCTTCTGCAATGCCCTGGTGTGTGATTGGGCATACGGAACGGCCGCAAAGGAGGCCACCAGGAGTCCCGGGACTCTCATGCAAACAACGGATTGACAACCATGTTCGGGATGTCAGCACCCGCACCGCAGACTGAAGTATCAGCAACTACTCCAGAGGTAGGATACCTTGCCTCCAAGGAGTCCAGAACCAGAACTAGAGACTCCAGACACTGAGTCGGGACCAGGACTGACTCCTGAATGTTCAGGAACCACCCGAGGTCTCTGAGGGTCTAATTGACGATAGTCACCTTTCCTCTAAGTCTGAGCCACTTTCTGCTCATAGCAGAAGACCGTCCAGATAGCCCACGACAGCAATACCTCGCTGTAACAGAAGGCTAGAACCGGAGCAAGCACCTTGGTGAACACCCTTGGTGCCGAGGCAAGGCCGAAAGGAAGAGCCACAATCGAGAGTGGACTTCGCTGATCGCAAGGCGCAGAAACTTCTGGTGACTTGCGCAGATCGGAACATGCAAGTAGGCGTCCTTGAAGTCCAAGGACGCCAGAAGAAAATCCCTTTGGTGGAGTGTAGCGATCACCGTGCGAATGGATCCCATGCGGAATTTCTGCACCTTCTCGAAGGCATTCAGGGCCTTGAGGTCCAGGATAGGTCGAACCACGTCCTATTTTTGGGACGACAAACAGATTCGAGCAGAATCCCTGAAAACTCTCCTGTGACGGAACCGGCACAATCACTCCGGACCTGATCAAACCTGTACAGCCCCCAAGAGGGCTGCCCGACAGGTAGGAAGGAGAGAAAGATTCAAGGGAAAGAATCTGTGTGGGGGCCAGGATCGGAATACTATCCTATAACCTGAGGTGACCACCTCGCACACCCACCAGTCGGAGATTCGGGAGGTCCACCGATCCGTGAACCTGCGAAGTCGTCCCCCCACCCCAGAGTCGGGCGGAGGCAAGACTTCACGCGGAGGCGGGCTTGGGAGCCGCTTGTTTGGCTTACGCACCCAGGGGCACTTGTGCCCACCAGCCGCACTGCCATCAGTCTGAGAGGGCCTACCTGTGGACTCTGACTGACGAAAAAACCCGTTTTGCTGGAAAGGAAGGCCCCTGTTTGCGGCGGGCCTCCTCACCCTTGCTAGTCTAAGGAAGAAGAGTGCGTTTACCTCCCGTGACATCCATGACGATGTCATCCAGAGCAGCACCGAAAGGTCTACCGCCTTTAAAATAGTAGATCCGTCAGGAGCTTCCTAAGGCTAGGTCAGCAGACCAGCATTTCAACCAGATAAGACGACGCAATACCACCGCCGAGACAGAGGCCCTGGATATTAAAAGGGGCCGCGTTCAGCGTGGCGTCGCACACAGAAACCAGGCCCTGAACCAGTTGGGTGGGCCAGAGCAACTGTGTCTGGAGGAAGAATATGCTCCTGTACAGCTAGGTGCAACATTTTTGCCCAACCTGTAAGTGTTTTTGACACAAGGGTCGCCGCTACCACAGGTCGTAGGGCGGATCCCAACAAGGCAAACATGGTTCTGCTCACCACTTCTGACCTCCTGTCAGTGGGGTCCTCAAATGCAGGAGTCCCCTCCATCGGGAGAGTGATGGCCTTGTTCAACCGGGCGACTGGAGGGTCGACCACTGGGGGAGAAGCCCACTTTTTAAGTAGGGCATCTTCAAGGGGTACCTGATAGACAAACGCCGCGGGACCATAAAAAAATTATTCTGCGGCTTTTCCCAGACCTTATCAATGAGCTGGTCAAAGAAAGTACAATGGAAAAAACCCCTTTAGAAGGCCTGGCCTTAAAAGAACCAAAGGAGACAGTATCCGCCTGAGGTTCTGCATCCGCAGCATTTGAGCTTGAGAGTGTCCCTCACCACAGTCATGAGCACACTAACAAGCGCCCTGTCATTTACTGACTCAGAACTGGAGTTTCCCTCATAAGGAATATCCTGTTCAAAACCATCCATACATTCAGAACTAGGGTCCTGAGCGATAGTGGCTAGGCCCATATCTGAATCAGCGCACTGCCCTCGAGTAGATAAAGTGGGGAGAGGGCGCCTTTTTGCACCTTGCGCTTGCACACAGCTCCCATCCTGGTCAGAAATTGATTCCAGGGCTGCCCACAACAGGTCCATAGGGACCGCAGTGCTGAAGCACTGCCTGTTGCCACTGACATTTTTAGGGGAAGCTGGTGACACAGACTCCATATTGTCCCTCTCTGAGACTCTCTCAGATAAAAAGTCCACCCACAGGCTGTGCTGACTGAGGAGGGGGCGCCCAGGGGACTCACCAAACCGGACCAGGGACCGCTTAGTTCCGCTGTCTGTACCGCGCTGGTAAGCTGTGGAGGAGACTGAGGAGATTGGCGCTGCTATAGCAGCGCTAGAGGCCAAACTAGTGCTGAAAAGCGCACGGGCTACAAGAAAATGGCCGCCGCACTTCACTGAGGCGATCCGCGGCAAGATTGCCGCCATGACGCAGTTAAAATGAAACAGCACACGCACAGCGCCACTCGGCGCTCAGGCCCCAAAAAAAAAAAAAAAAAAAAAAAAAAAACACACACAAAAAAGCCCCAAGGCATACATTGCAGACCAGCATGAGCCCCCCAAGAACAGTGTGACCCCCAAGCACCCCACACAGTCAGCGCCAGTAATGGTGACAGAGAGCGACAATAAAATACAGGGGGAGACAGGGAAAATCCCCCACAGAGAAACACACAGCCCTTTGTACTCACCTGCAGGCAGGAGAGACTACTTACCAGTCCCCTGAGGGACACACTGGTGTTTCTGACAGGACTATCACAGTGCAGTACTGAGTAGCTGTCGGCCCGGTCCACCGCGAAAGATACAGTCAGTCAGGAGCTGTTCAGTCTTGAGAGGACCGTGGGAGCATGAAAGCAAACCCGGCCACCCCTGGAGACATGGGGCCTGTCGTGAACTGAGTCTCACGCACACAAGGCGAGGATCAGCACGCTCGATGGTCGGACAGGGAAGACTACGAGGATATCTTGTACCCAACCTGTTGCCCAGCCGACAGTTGATAGAAGATTCTCAAAAATAAAATAAAAAAGAATTCCAAAAAGGAATAAAATAGGTCAGGAGACTGGCTCCTGAGGGAGCCACGTCTTCTCCTTCTGCTAGGCAGAAAAAAACTGAAGTCTGCTGACTGTAGTGGGAGGGTTATGCCCGGAGGGACCGCCCCCTGGGTGGGGCTGTTCAGCTCTGGCTTTTAGAATGTATGTATAACATCTCACATTCTGCCTAGGTCTTCTCCTGCAAGCAGGGACATAACCCACGTGTAAAGTGTAAAGACACACCGTGTCAGTCCATGGATGATAAGAGAAAAAAAGCCGATTTAAAAAACTTCAGCGCAACTTGCAAATAACTTCTTTCATAGAAGTCAATGCAAGCTCCCTGAAGTTTCCCGGAGGTGGAGCAAAGTGTCTCTGGACAGCCTGCCAAGTGAGAGAAAAGAGATACAAGGTTTCTTCTTATCAATGAACTGAACTCATTGTGTAGAAAAGTTCTCAGTTTAACCATTTAAAGACAAAATCTTTTCTGACACTTGTAGCTTACAAGTAAAAATCCTGTATTTTCTGCTAGAAAATCACTTGGAACACCCAAATATTGTATTTTTTTTTTAGCAGAGACCCTAGGGAATAAAATGGCGGTTGTTGCAATATTTTATGTCACACGGTATTTGCGCAGCGGTCTTTCAAACGCAATTTTTTTAGGAAAAAATACACTTTAATGAATTTTAAATAAAACTAAAAACAGTAAAGTTAGCAGTTTTTATTTTTTTCGTCTAAAAATTTTGATTACCTGTTTGTGCCTGCTTCCTGATTCCCTTACCGAAGATGGCGGCGGCAGCACCCAAGAGCCGAGGGAGAGATCGGCTTCGTGTGCCGACATCGCGGGCGCCCAGGACAGGCAAGTGTCCATATAATTAAAAGTGAGCAGCTGCAGTATTTGTAGCTGCTGACTTTTAATATTTTTTTTTTTTTTTCGGCGGAACTCTGCTTTTACACTGGAGCGGGTAGACGTTGACGGTAAAACGCTGCTAGTTTTAGCGCCGCTTTACCATCATTTTAGCGGCGCTATACAGCTACTAGCGGGGCGCTTATAACCCAGCTAGCGGCCGATGAAGAGGTTAAATGCACCCGTGTAGCACCGCTGCAGAATCGCTTTGCAGGCGCTTCGGCAGCAGTGCCCATCCACTTCAATGGGCAGGAGTGGTGGAGGAGCAGTATACACCGCTCCAAAGATGCTGCTTGCAGGACTTTTTTTTTTTTTAACGTCCTGCCAGCGCACCGCCTCAGTGTGAGACTGCAGGGGAGCCGTTTTGCAGCCACTTTTACAGGTGCTATTTTTAGCCCAAAAGTGCCTGAAAAACACCCCAGTGTGAAAGGGGTCCAACTGTTAGATTTTATGAGATGACGGGAACAAAAAAAAAAAAAAAAAAAAAAAAAAAAAAAAAAAAAAATCGGCCTAACATATCGGCCAAAAAAAATAATAATAATAAAAAAAAAAAAGGCATCATATATCGGCCACCACGATTTCTAAATATCGGCATCGGCCAGAGAAAAACCCATATCGGTCAACCTCTAATCGGGTGTTCTTTATATTACAGTCTTACACCCAATTACTTGGTCAAAGGGATAGAAGTCTGAGAGGTACACAGAGCCATGGAAAGGTTTACCATACGGACGTGTTAGTGTACACACACAGTATTCTGCAAACATTTTAGGCAGGTGTGAAGAAATGCTGCAAAGTAAGAATGATAAAAAAAATAAAAAAAAAATAGGATTTTTTGTACTCACCGTAAAATCCTTTTCTCTGACATCCATGGACTGACACGGCGTCTCTTTACACTTTACACGTGGGTTATGTCCCTGCTTGCAGGAGAAGACCTAGGCAGAATGTGAAATGTTATACATACACATTCTAAAAGCCAGAGCTGAACAGCCCCACCCAGGGGGCGGTCCCTCTGGACATAACCCTCCCACTACAGTCAGCAGACTTCAGTTCGTAACAAAGCAGTACAAACTTAAAAGGAAGGGTGGGTGCCGTGTCAGTCCATGGATGTCAGAGAAAAGGATTTTACGGTGAGTACAAAAAATCCTATTTTCTCTTACCATCCATGGACTGACACGGTGTCTCTTTACACTTTACACGTGGGATGTCCCAAAGCAGTGTCAAGAGGGATGGGAGCAGTATGAATGGAAAAACCAAAAACTTCACTCCAATAAGGCAGAGCTCCTCAACGGAGGAGTCGCAACTTTAAACAGCGGCCTGCAGCACCCTGCGGCCGAAGGAAGCATCCGAAGATGCAGCCACATTAACCTTATAAAACTTAAAAAGGCATGAACAGACGACCAGGTCGCCGCCTTGCACACTTGTGCAACCGACGCTTGATGTCGGGAAACCCAGGAAGCACCAATTGCCCTGGTGGAATGCGCCGTAACCGGAAAGGGAGGCGCCCGCCCTTTGAGAGCATAGGCTTGAATGACGGTTTGTCTGATTCCCCTAAAAATGATGGCAGACGAAACCGCTTGGCCCTGTTATGGACCAGAGACAGTCACAAACAGTGAGTCGGACTTCCGAATAGAAGCAGTAGCAGACAGGTACACCCGTAAGGCTCGTACCACATCCAATATGTGCAGCGCAAACTCTCTGGGATGCGATGGGTGAGGGCACAAGGACGGGAGGGTAATGTCCTCATGTAGGTGAAAGGTCGACACCGCCTTTGGCAAAAAAGGAAGGTCGCGGATGCAACACCGCCTTATCCTTATGGATGACTAAATATGGCGACTTGCAGGACAAAGCCGCCAACTCAGACACTCGTCAAACAGAAGTGATTGCCACTAAAAGGGCCACCTTCTGAGACAAGACAAGAGGGGAATATCCCGGATATTCCCAAAAGGAGGTTCCTGGAGAACCGAGAGCACCAAATTCAGATCCCACGGTGGGAGAGGAGGCTTGACAGGAGGGAGCACATGGCGAACCCCCAACACAAGGTGCTAACCAAGAAAATGACCCGCTAGAGGTCGCTGAAAGAAGACGGCCAAGGCCGAAATCTGATCCTTGATGGTACTCAAAGCAAGCTTTTGGGTCACTCCACACTGCAGAGGACGCAGGATTCTGGGGACGGAATACGTCCGAGGACGCCAGTCCAGCGCTTCGCACATGGCGATATAAGCTTTCCAGGCACGGTGATAGATCTGCCTGGAGGAAGACTTCCGTGTCCTTAACATGGTCAAAATGACCGAGTCCGAGAGACCTCGGTCCCTCAACACCTGGCTTTTAACAACCCTGCCGTTAAAGCCAGAGACTGTAAGCCGGATGAAACATAGGACCTTGAGACTGAAGGTCCTCCCTCATCGGCAACCGCCAGGGAACGTCCGCGACGAGACGTACCAGATCAGCGTACCAGTGATGCTGAGGCCAATCCGGAACAATTAGGATCGCCGGAGTTTATATCACGCGATAAGGACCCTATGGGGCCACCAACGCATCCGAGGCATCGCCCAAGGATCCCTGGATCTGGCCACAACCTCGACCCTTGCGATTGAGTCGAGAGGCCATCAGGTCCACATCCGGCGTGCCCCACCGTCGGTAAAGGAGTTGAAATATTTAAGGACCACTCTTCTTGGTCCGGTGTCTGGCGATTGGCGACTCAGATAGTCCGCCTGCCCATTGTCTATGCCTAGAATGTAAAATGGCCTACAGAGCCGGCACGTTTTTTCCGGCTCACTTCAGGATACGGACTACCTCGGAAGCTGCAGCTGAGCTCCGAGTTCCCCCTTGATGGTTTACATACGCCACCGCCGTGGCGGTGTCCGACTGGCTCCTGATGGAGCGACCCCGTACTCTCTCTGACCTGAGGAGAGACACAGTCCGATGGCCCGTATTTCCAGAACAGTGATTGGTAAACGGGCTCGTCCGGAGTCCAAGGCCTGAGCCGACAGGACTCCCCCGACTCCACCCCAGCCCGTCAGGCTGGTGTCCGTCGTGAGTACCGTCCATTGGATGGGAAGGGAACGACTTTCCGGACCGAAGAGCCGAGGATCTCAACCACCCTGTCAGGGGCGCCCTGACCAGGTGAATCGCCTGGATCTGAAGATCCAAAGGACAACGGGGATTTGTCCCAGGTGGACAAGATCTCCTTCTGCAACACCCTGGTGTGTGATTGGGCATACGGAACGGCCGCGAAGGAGGCCACCACGAGTCTCGGGACTCTCATGCAAAAATCGGATTGACAACCATTTTTGGGATGTCAGCACCCGCACCGCAGACTGAAGTGTCAGCAACTTATCCTGAGGTAGGATACCTTTGCCTCCAAGGAGTCCAGAATCAGAACTAGAGATACTCCAGACACTGAGTCGGGACCAGGACTGACTCCTGAATGTTCAGGAACCACTCGAGTCCCTGAGGGTCTAATTGACGATAGTCACCTTTCCTCTAAGTCTGATCCACTTTCTGCTCTTAGCAGAAGATCGTCCAGATAGCCCACGACAGCAATACCTCGCTGTAACAGAAGGCTAGAACCGGAGCAAGCACCTTGGTGCACACCCTTGGTGCCGAGGCTAGGCCGAAAGGAAGAGCCACAATCGATAGTGGACTTCGCTGATCGCAAAAACTTCTGGTGACTTGCGCAGATCGGAACATGCAAGTAGGCGTCCTTGAAGTCCAAGGACGCCAGAAGAAAATCCCTTTGGTGGAGTGTAGCGATCACCGTGCGAATGGATTCCATGCGGAATTTCTGCACCTTCTCGAAGGCATTCAGGGCCTTGAGATCCAGGATAGGTCGAACCACGTCCTATTTTTGGGACGACAAACAGATTCGAGTAGAATCCCTGAAAACTCTCCTGTGACGGAACCGGCACAATCACTCCGGACCTGATCAAATCCTGTACAGCCCCCAAGAGGGCTGCCCGACAGGTAGGAAGGAGAGGAAGATTTGAGGGAAAGAATCTGTCTGGGGGCCAGGATCGGAATACTATCCTGAGGTGACCACCTCGCACACCCACCAGTCAGAGATTCGGGAGGACCACCGATTCGTGACCTGCGAAGTCGTCCCCCCACCCCAGAGTCGGGCGGAGGCAAGACTTCACGCGGAGGCGGGCTTGGGAGCCGCTTGTTCGGCTTACGCACCCTGGGGCACTTGTGCCCACCAGCCGCACTGCCGTCAGTCTGAGATGGCCTACCCGTGGACTCTGACTGACGAAAAAACCCCGTTTTGCTGGAAAGGAAGGCCCCTGTTTGCGGCGGGCCTCCTCACCCTTGCTAGTCTAAGGAAGAAGAGTGCTTTTACCTCCCATGACGATGTCATCCAGAGCAGCACCGAAAGGTCTACCACCTTTAAATGGTAGATGCGTCAGGAGCTTCCTAAGGCTAGGTCAGCAGACCAGCACTGCAACCAGATAAGACGACGCAATACCACCGCCGAAACAGAGGCCCTGGATATTAAAGGGGCCGCGTCCAACGTGGCATCGCACACATAAACCAGGCCCTGAACCAGTTGGTGGGCCAAAGCAACTGTGTCTGGAGGAAGATTATGCTCCTGTACAGCTAAGTGCAACATTTTTGCCCAACCTGTAAGTGTTTGAGACACAAGGGTCGCCGCTACCACAGGCCGTAGGGCGGATCCCAACAAGGCAAACATGGCTCTGCTCACCACTTCTGACCTCCTGTCAGTGGGGTCCTCAAATGCAGGAGTCCCCTCCATCGGGAGAGTGATGGCCTTGTTCAACCGGGCGACTGGAGGGGTCGACCCTGGGGGAGAAGCCCACTTTTTAAGTAGGGCATCTTCAAGGGGTATCTGATAGACAAACGCCGCAGGACCATAAAAAAATTCTTCTGCGGCTTTTCCCAGACCTTATCAATGAGCTGGTCAAAGAAAGTACATATGGAAAAACCTCTTTAGAAGGCCTGGCCTTAAAAGAACCAAAGGAGACTGTATCCGCCTGAGGTTCTGCATCCGCAGCATTTTAGCTTGAGAGCGTCCCTCACCGCAGTCATGAGTACACTAACAAGCGCCCTGTCATTTACTGACTCAGAACTGGAGTTTTCCTCATAAGGAATGTCCTGTTCAAAACCATCCAATACATTCAGAACTAGGGTCCTAAGCGGTAGTGGCTAGGCACATATCTGAATCAGCGCACTGCCCTCATGAAGTAAAGTGGGGAGAGGGCACTTTTTTGCTCCCTTGCGCTTGCACACAGCTCCCATCCTGGTCAGAAATGATTCCAGGACTGCCCACAACTGGTGCCTAGGGACCGCAGGTGCTGAAGCACTGCCTGTTGTCCACTGACATTTAGGGGAAGCTGGTGACAGAGGCTCCATATTGCCCCCCTCTGAGACTCCTCAGATAAAAAGTCCACCCACAGGCTGTGCTGACTGAGGAGGGGGCGCCCAGGGGACTCACCAAACCGGACCAGGGACCGCTCAGTTCCGCTGTCTGTACCACGCTGTGTCAGCGCTGGTGAGCTGTGAGGAGATTCGCGCTGTTACAGCAACGCTAGAGGCCGAAACTAGTGCTGAAGTGCACGCGGGCTACAAGAAAATGGCCGCCGCACTTCACTGAGGCGATCCGCGGCAAGATGGCTGCCATGACTCAGCAAAAGTGAAAACAACAGCACACACACAGCGCCACTCGGCGCTCAGGCCCCAAAACACACAAAAAAAGGCCCAAAGCATATCTGCAGACCAGCATTAGCCCCTCCAAGAACAGTGTGACCCCCCCAGGCACCCCACACAGCACAGCACCAGCAATGGTGACAGAGAGTGACAATGAAATACAGGGGGAGACAGGGAAAATCCCCCACAGAGAAACACACAGCCTTTTGTACTCACCTGCAGGCAGGAGAGACTACTTACCCGTCCCCTGAGGGACCCACTGGTGTGTTTCTGACAGGACTATCACAGTGCAGTACTGAGTAGCTGTCGGCCCGGTCCACCGCGAAAGATACAGTCAGTCAGGAACTGTTCAGTCTTGAGAGGACCGTGGGAGCATGAAAGCAAACCCAGCCACCCCTGGAGTCATGGGGCCTGTCGTGAACTGAGTCTCACGCACACAAGGCAAGGATCAGCACGCTCGATGGTCGGACAGGGAAGACTACGAGGATATCTTGTACCCAGCCGACAGTTGATAGAAAATTCTCAAAAATTAAATAAAAAAGAATTCCAGAAAAGGAATAAAAATAGGTCAGGAGACTGGCTCCTGAGAGAGCCACGACTTCTCCTTCTGCTAGGCAGAAAAAAACTGAAGTCTGCTGACTGTAGTGGGAGGCTTATGTCCAGAGGGACCGCCCCCTGGGTGGGGCTGTTCAGCTCTGGCTTTTAGAATGTATGTATAACATTTCACATTCTGCCTAGGTCTTCTCCTGCAAGCAGGGACATAACCCACGTGTAAAGTGTAAAGAGACACCGTGTCAGTCCATGGATGGTAAGAGAAATTAAGATTGTTTATTTTTAACAATTTACTAAATGCAAAGTGAGCAAACAGAAGAAAAATCTAAATCAAATATTTAGTATGACCACCCTTTGGCTTCAAACTAGCATCGATTCTAAAGCCCCGTACACACGGTCGGACTTCCATCTGACTTTTCCGTGGTTTTTTGTCCGAAAGGAGTTGGTCGGGAACACCCATAGCATACACACGCTCTGACTTTTCTGCAAACTTTCCCAAAACTTTTTGCAACATCACGTGGTTTTTCTGCTCTTTACCGCCACCCTTTGGTCAACTTCTGCTATTGTTGGTTGATTGTAACAGTTGTTTTGTCCCGATGGTTTTCTGTACACACGGTCAGGCTTTGCTCCATCGGACTTTTGTTGGGCAAAAGTTTGTCCGTTTCCAGACCCAACTTTTGTCCGATGAAAACAAGAAAAAAGCAAAAAAAGTTTGTCCGATGGAGCGTACACACGGTCGGATTGTTGGTCCAACTTGCTCAAAACGAAGTTTGTTGGGCAAAAGTTTGTCCGTTTCCAGACCCAACTTTTGTCCGATGAAAACAAGAAAAAAGCAAAAAAAGTTTGTCCGATGGAGCGTACACACGGTCGGATTGTTGGTCCAACTTGCTCAAAACGAAGTTTGTTGGGCAAAAGTCCGACCGTGTGTACGGGGCTTTAGGCCTCATGCCCACGGACATTTTTACAGCTTAAAAAACGCCTGTCCATGTTATTGTATAATTTTTTATTTTTTATTTTTTTCAAAAAAAAAAAAGTCGGAGCTAAAAAACGTGATTGCGGCGTTTTTGTGCGTTTTTTTACGCCTAACGCCGACGCTGAGGAACGCACTGGTCCTGTTTTGTTTTTTAACAGCTTAAAAACGTCTAGGTGGGCATGAAGCTATAGACTAACATGGACAGGCGTTTTTAAGCTGTAAAAACGTCCATGGGCATGAGGCCTTATACTTGCAGAAAGTCAGGGATTTTGCAGGATCAGTCAGGTGTATGATTAAGCAATGATATCAAGCAGGTGCTAATGATCAATTTCATATGTAGGTTAAACAATGAAACAGCTGTGTAGGAGGCTTAATACTGGGTGAGAAACAGCCAAACTCTGCTACTAAGGGGAGGTTGTGGACGACAGTTTTATGTCAGGTCATACACCATGGCAAGACTGAGCACAGCAGCCAGGCACAAGGGGTTAATTTACTAAAACTGGAGAGAGTGCAAAATCTACTGCAGCCCTGCATGAAAACCAATCATCTTCTAGAGCACTCACACTAAGTGCAAGCACTGATATAGAGTGGTCTTTTTTGTGGGGGGTAGGTGACTGGCAGAGTCCCCCCAGTCAGAACACAAGGCACAGAGGAGGGGGAGATCGCTGTACTAACACAAGTGATGTGATCTGTAATTTTTTTTCCCTTTCAGCTCACTAGGCTCTGCGTAAAAAAAAAAAAACTTTAGGCTTAAATTTTACACTGGTATTGAAAGCAGGCGTTTGAGGGGTGTTTTTAATGTTCCTCAAGCGCCTATGCAAATGATAGTATGGACAGCACACAGTGTAGCTCACAGCATTAAAACATGAATCGTTGCATCTCTTCAAAACTGAAATCTTATGTCAAGTCTAGAGACGTTTGAAGCCTTTCAACGCCTCCCATTCAAGTCTTTGGTAACACGTTGCAAATGCACTGGCAGGCGGTTGCAGCACGTTACATTTAGTTTTACAAAAAAAATCTTTGCAGGAGAAAAAGAATGACCCACAATGCCCGGTAAAGCGCACAGAGTGTCCTGTAGTCTAATGCATTTCTTGTTTGTGCCGCTTGAAGATGGCTGACATCAATGTGTCTGTTGATCCAATTATACGATCCCAGCATCCCAAGCTACTGTGATGCATACAGAAAGCGTGAGGCATGGATTGAAATATGTGAACTGGTCTGTGGAAACAGTTGGGAATCTTCTCCAAAGGACGGGAGAATAAATGAAACATTCACCAAGAAGCCACAGCTAAAAAAAAAAAATTTTTTTTTTTTTATGTCCTGTAATATCATTTGCTTTTTAAAAAATAGGATTTTTGTACTCACCGTAAAATCCGTTTCTCTGGCATCCATGGACTGACACAGCGTGTCTTATACACCTTTACACGTGGGTTATGTCCCTGCTTGCAGGAGAAGACCTAGGCAGAATGTGAGATGTTATACATACATTCTAAACAGCCAGAGCTGAACAGCCCCGCCCAGGGGGGTGGTCCCTCCGGACATAACCCTCCCACTGCAGTCAGCAGACCTCAGTTCGTAACAAAGCAGTACAAAAACTTAAAAAGAAGGGTGGGTGCTGTGTCAGTCCATGGATGCCAGAGAAACGGATTTTACGGTGAGTACAAAAATCCTATTTTCTCTTGTCATCCATGGACTGACACAGCGTGTCTTATACACCTTTACACGTGGGATGTCCCAAAGCAGTGTCAAGAGGGATGGGAGCAGTATAAATGGAAAACCAAAAACTTCACTCCAAACAAGGCAGAGCTCCTCAACGGAGGAGTTGCAACATCAAACAGCGGCCTGCAACACCTTGCGGCCGAAGGAAGCATCCGAAGATGCAGCCACATCAACCTTATAAAACTTAGAAAAGGTATGAACAGACGACCAGGTCGCCGCCTTGCACACTTGTGCAACCGACGCTTGATGTCGGAAAGCCCAGGAAGCACCAATTGCCCTGGTGGAATGTGCCGTAACCGGAAAGGGAGGCGCCCGCCCCTTGAGAGCATAAGCTTGAATGACGGTTTGTCTGATCCACCTAGAAATGGTGGCAGACGAAACCGCTTGGCCCGGTTTTGGACCAGAGACAGCCACAAATAGTGAGTCAGACTTCCGAATAGAAGCAGTAGCAGACAGGTACACCCGCAAGGCTCGTACCACATCCAAAGTGTGAAGCGCAAACTCTCTGGGATGCGATGGGTGAGGACACAAGGACGGGAGGACAATGTCCTCATTTAAGTGGAAGGCCGAGACCACCTTTGGCAGAAGGGAAGGTCGCGGACGTAACACCGCCTTATCCTTATGGATGACCAAAAAGGGCGACTTGCAGGACAAGGCCGCCAATTCAGACACTCGTCTAATGGAAGTAATGGCCACCAAGAAGGCCACCTTCTGAGACAAAGTCAAGAGGGGAATATCTCTAATATTTTCAAAGGGAGGTTCCTGGAGGACCGAGAGCACCAAATTCAGATCCCACGGGGGGAGAGGAGGCTTGACAGGGGGGAGCACATGGCGAACCCCCTGCACAAAGGTGCTAACCAAGGGATGACCCGCCAGCGGTCGCTGAAAGAAGATGGCCAAGGCCGAAATCTGACCCTTAATGGTACTCAAAGCGAGCTTTTGGGTCACGCCACGCTGCAGAAAATGCAGGATTCTGGGAACGGAATACGTTCGTGGGCGCCAGCCCAGCTCTTCGCACATGGCGATGTAAGCTCTCCAAGTACGGTGATAGATCTTTCTGGAGGAAGACTTCCGTGCCCTTAACATGGTCGAAATGACCGAATCCGAGAGACCTCGGTCTCTCAGCACCTGGCTTTCAATAACCATGCCGTTAAAACCAGAGACTGTAAAGCAGGATGAAATATAGGACCTTGAGACAGAAGGTCCCCCCGTATTGGTAACCGCCAGGGAACGTCTGCGACGAGACGTACCAGATCGGCGTACCAGTGACGCCGAGGCCAATCCGGAGCAATGAGGATCACCGGAATTCCCTCGGTCGCTACCCTGCGGAGCAGGTGAGGGAGCAACTGCAGCGGAGGATAAACGTATATCAGGTGATACTGACCCCATGGGGACACCAACGCATCCGAGGCATCCGCCCAGGGATCCCTGGATCTGGCCACAAACCTCGACACCTTGCGATTGAGTCGAGAGTCCATCAGGTCCACATCCGGCGTGCCCCACCGTCTGCAAAGGAGTTGAAAGACCTCCGGGTGCAAGGACCACTCTCCCTGGTCCAGCGTCTGGCGACTTAGATAGTCCGCCTGCCAATTGTCTACGCCCGGAATGTAGACGGCCGACAGAGCCGGCACGCTTCTTTCGGCCCACCTCAGGATGCGGGCGACCTCGGAAGCCGCAGCTGAGCTCCGAGTCCCCCCTTGATGGTTGACATACGCCACTGCTGTGGCGTTGTCCGATTGTATCCTGATGGAGTGACCCTGTAGTTTCTCCGACCATGAGGAGAGGCACAGTCTGATTGCCCGTATCTCCAGCACATTGATCGGTAAGAGGGCTTCGTCCGGAGTCCAAAGCCCTTGGGCCGACAGGACTCTCCAGACTCCCCCCCAGCCCGTCAGGCTGGCGTCCGTCGTGATCACCGTCCATTGGATGGGGAGGAACGACTTCCCGGACCGAAGAGCCGGGGACCTCAACCACCACGCCAGGGACGCCCTGACCAGGTGACTCCCCTGGATCTGAAGATCCAAGGACAACGGGGATTTGTCCCAAGTGGACAAGATCTCTTTCTGTAAAGCCCTGGTGTGCGCTTGGGCATAAGGAACGGCCTCGAAGGAGGCCACCATGAGTCCCAGGACTCTCATGCAAAAGCGGATTGACGACCATTTTCGGGACGTCAGCACCCGTACTGCAGACTGAAGTGTCAGTTTGTCTGGAGGTAGGAAGACTCTTGCCTCCAAGGAGTCCAGAATCAGACCTAGATACTCCAGACGCTGAGTCGGGACTAGAACCGACTTCTGAACGTTCAGGAGCCACCCAAACTCCCTGAGCGTCTGACTGACGATAGTCACACTTTCTTCCAATTCTGAGCTACTGTCTGCTCTTAGAAGGAAATCGTCCAGATAGCCCACGATAGCAATGCCTCGCTGTCTCAGCAAAGCTAGGACCGGAGCAAGCACCTTGGTGAACACCCTCGGTGCCGAGGCTAGGCCGAAGGGAAGAGCCACAAATTGATAGTGGACTTCGCCGACCGCAAAAACTTCTGGTGGCTTGCGCAGATCGGAACATGCAAGTAGGCGTCCTTGATGTCCAAGGATGCCAGAAAATCCCCTTGATGGAGTGTAGCGACCACCGTGCGAATGGATTCCATGCGGAATTTTTGCACCTTCACGAAGGCATTCAGGGCCTTGAGGTCCAGGATTGGTCGAACCCCATCCTTTTTTGGAACAACAAACAGATTCGAGTAGAACCCCTGAAACCTCTCCTGGGACGGAACCGGCACAATTACTCCGGACCCGATCAAATCCTGTACAGCCCCCAAGAGGGCTGCCCGACGGGCAGGAAGGAGAGGGAGATTTGAGGGAAAGAATCTGTCTGGGGGCCAGGAGCGGAACTCTATTCTGTATCCTGAGGAGACCACCTCGCACACCCACCGGTCGGAGATCCGGGAGGTCCACCGCTCCGTGAACCTGCGAAGTCGTCCCCCCACCCCAGAGACGGGCGGGGGCAAGACTTCACGCGGAGGCGGGCTTGGGAGCCGGCTTGTTCGGCTTACGCACCCAGGGGCGCTTGTGCCCGCCAGCCGCACTGTTGTCAGTCTGGGATGGCTTACCCGTGGGACTCTGACGGACGAAAAAAAACCTTTTTCGCTGGAAAGGAAGGACCCGGTTTACGTCGGGCCTCCTTACCCTTGATAGTTTGAGGAAGGAGAGTGCTTTTACCTCCCGTGACATCCTTGATGATGTCATCCAGAGCAGCACCAAAAAGTCTACCACCCTTAAAAGGTAGATCCGTCAGGAGCTTCTTAGAGGCTAGGTCAGCAGACCAGCATTTCAACCAGATGAGACGACGCAATACCACCGCCGAGACAGAGGCCCTGGATATTAAAGGGGCCGCGTCCAACGTGGCGTCGCACACATATATCAGACCCTGCACCATCTGGTGGGCCAGAGCAATAGTGTCTGGAGGAAGGTTATACTCCTGCACAGTTTGGTGCAAAATTTTTGCCCATTCCGTGAGTGTCTGAGACACAAGGGTCGCCGCTACTACGGGCCGTAGGGCGGATCCCAACAAGGCGAACATGGCTCTACTCACCACTTCTGACCTCCTGTCAGTGGGGTCCTTAAACGCAGGAGTCCCCTCCATCGGGAGAGTGGTGGCCTTGTTTAAACGGGCGACTGGAGGGTCGACCACTGGGGGAGAAGCCCACTTTTTAAGCAGGGCGTCTTCAAAGGGCTATCTGATAGACAAACGCCGCGGGACCATAAAAGTCTTCTGCGGCTTTTCCCAGACCTGGTCAATGAGCTGGTCAAAGAAAGGTACATATGGAAAAACCTTTTTAGAAGGCTTGGTCTTAAAAGAACCAAAAGAGACTGTATCCGCCTGAGGTTCTGCAGTCGCAGCATTTAGCTTGAGAGTGTCCCTCACAGCATCAATGAGTTCACTAACAAGCGCCCTGTCATTTACTGACTCAGAACTGGAGTCTTCCTCACAAGGAATGTCCCGTTCAAAACCATCCAAATATTCAGAGCTAGGGTCCTGAGCAGCAATAGCTAGGCCCATATCTGAATCAGAGCACTCCCCTTGTGGAGATAAAGTGGGGAGAGGGCGCTTTTTTGCTCCCTTGTGCTCACACACAGCTTCCATCCTGGTCAGAAATGATTCCAGGACTGCCGACAACTGGTCCATAGGGACCGCAGGTGCTGGAGCACTGGCTGCTGCCTCTGGCATGTGAGGGGAAGCTGGTGACTCTGACTCCATAATGTCCCTCTCAGACCACCCACAGGCTGTGCTGACTGAAGTAGGGGAATGCCCAGGGAACCCACCAACCTGACCAGGACCGCTCGGTTCTGCCGCTCTGTCTCACTGCGCCGCGCTGCTCAGCGTGAGTGAGCTGAGAGGAGAGAGTGTGAGGAGATTCGCGCCGTTCCCAGCGGCGCTAGAGGCCAAACTAGTGCCAAAAAAAATGTGCGGCTACAAGAAAATGGCCGCCGCAATGTGCTCCGGCGGGCCCCGGCAAGATGGCCGCCAATGTAAAAATCAGCACACACACAAAACATGGCACCGAACGGCACCCAGGCCCCTCACATCCAAAAACAAAACAGCCCCAGCGAATGCAGAGCAGCATGAGCCCCCCCCCAGGACAGTATGGCCCCCAGGCACCCCCCACAGTACAGCGCCAGCACTAGTGAACAGAGAGTGACATTAAAAAACACAGGGGGAGACAGGGAAATCCCCCCACACAAGAAACACACAGCATGTACTCACCTGCAGCCAGGAGAGACTACTTACCCGTCCCCTGAGGGACCCGCTGGTGTGTTTCTGACAGAACTATCACAGTGCGGTACTGAGTAGCTGTCGGCCCGGTCCACCGCGAAAGATACAGCCGGACTGTTCTATCTTGAGAGGACCGCGGAGCTGGAAGCCCACCGGCCACCCCTGGAGTCGTGGGGCATGTCGTGAACTGAGTCTCACGCACACAAGGCGAGGATCAGCACGCTCGATGGTCGGACAGGGAAGACTACAAGGATATCTTGTACCCAACCTGTTGCCCAGCCGACAGTTGATAGAAGATCTCAAAAGAATAAAATAGGAAAAAAATTCCCAAAGGAATAAAAATAGGTCAGGAGACTGGCTCCTGAGAGAGCCACGTCTTCTTCTGCTAGGCAGAAAAAAACTGAGGTCTGCTGACTGCAGTGGGAGGGTTATGTCCGGAGGGACCGCCTCCCTGGGCGGGGCTGTTCAGCTCTGGCTGTTTAGAATGTATGTATAACATCTCACATTCTGCCTAGGTCTTCTCCTGCAAGCAGGGACATAACCCACGTGTAAAGGTGTATAAGACACGCTGTGTCAGTACATGGACGACAAGAGAAATAGGAGTTTGTGGGGCAGTTTTAAACGTGCAAACGCATCAAAAACAACCATGGGGAGAGTTTTTAGCTCATCATTAACGCATGTAAAATGCCAGTCTAACACCCATACTGAAGCTCATTGACGCCAGTCTAATGCCAATACTAAAGTGCGTTAACACCATAGGAGCGTTGGTTAAGCATTCGAAATTTGGTCAAGTCTAAACAATCCCTTACATGTGTACCAGGTGTAGCGGACCCCCCATAATTGGGGTCGCTATGCCTACATTTAAGGGGTAGCCTGAGCAAATATTTAGGCTCAGGCTGTTTGAATTCTTTAAATTGGTTTCTGCTTTGTTGTGGTGTTACTTGGCAGTACAGTTCCCTTTGATCTGTGGGGGGCACCGTCACCCAGGTCTCAGGTTGAACCACAGGTAGCATTGCAGCGTGATTGGGTGTCCTCTCCCGGCAGGCATGCAGTGGGCGTGGTCTATCCGCTGTGCCTGCTGGGAGAGGGTACCTAAGGGGCAGACGCCATTATTCGGGGAGCAGTTTGCACCTCCAGGCCAGGGGTGCGCGTGTGTGTGTACCAGCACCAGGCACCTTTAGCCTGAGGCTGCATCGCTGCAGGTAGGCCCAGCACCTTTAGCTGAGGCCTACACCCAAAGTGGAGTCCCGGGGTACCCAAGTGAGGGATGACCCACTCTGAAGGAGAGGAAACCAGGGGAGGACCTGTCCGCAGGGATCGGTGATGGAAGTCACTGTCTCGGGAGAGGCCTGGTTACCTGTCAGAGGGAAGGATTCCTACCCGCCAAAAGCCTGGTAATGTGCCCATTGGCACCTAAGGACTAACTATTACTAGGTCGGGAAGTTCAGGACTTAAAAGATTCTGTGGTAGAGGATCTCCTGATCGTATCCCAGGGAAATTGCAAATAGTTGTTTCATGTTCCACACCGGCTGCTAGGACCGTGAGAGGGGACTATCCGGGTGAGCAAAGCCCACTCAGGACTGAGTGGAGATAACTGACAGTTAAGTGCCGCGTGCCTGAACCTACCTCCCTGTTAAATTCTCTATCTCCAACTTTCTAAAAATAAACCTCTCTTTATTGGGTTTAATACTGTCTGGACAATGGCCTTATTGAATACAAAGAGAGAATAGAATTTACCCTACACAAGGGATTTGCAATTAGCGGACCTCCAGCTGTTGCAAAACTACAAGTCCCATCATGCCTCTGGGAGTCATGCTTGTGGCTGTCAGAGTCTTGCTATGCTTAATGGGACTTGTAGTTCTACAGCTGGAGGTCCGCTAATAGCATATCCCTGCCCTACACCCTAGGGGAGAGAACCAACGGAAGGAGGTAACTCGCTGCAGGACCCAAAAACAGATAACACCGCTCACCCTCTTTTATCAGGAGGATACTGGGTTTGTGGCATGGTGTGTCCCATTCTGCTTGTGGAGGTAAGCAGGGTAGAGGATCTGTGTGCTACACATGCTTAAAGCGTGCACCCACAAAAGACAAGAGGGTTGCTTCCTAGAAGCCCAAGTGATCTAAAGATCAACTGCCAACATTAAAGTGTTTGTAAAGTCAGAAAGTGTTTTATCTTAATGCATTCTATGCATTAGGATAAAAAGCCTTCTGTGTGCAGCAGCCCCCCTGATACTTACCTGAGGGCCCCCTCTGGGACCCTCCTCCTGATTGGCTGAGACACAGCAGCAGCACCATTGGCTAATTGACTTTGACATCACGTGGAGCCAATCAGGAGAGAGAGGGGGTGGGGCATAACCAGAACAGTGTCTAAATGGAGCTGTGACTCTGCTCGGGTGCCCCCATAGCAAGCTGTTTGCTGTGGGTCACTCAACAGGAGGGAGGGGCCAAGAGAGCCAAAAATTGACCCGAGAAGAGGAGGATCTGGGCTACTCTGTGCAAAACCAACTGCACAGAGCAGGCAAGTATGTTTGTTATTTATATAGAAAAGAAAACGAGACTTTAAAATCACTTTAAGGCTGTGTTCACACTTGACATGACAGGAGAGAGTGACCGGCTCTCAATGGAGCTGGTTCACACACCTCTGGAACGGCCACTGTCCACACTAGAAAAGGATCCTGTGCGTCTTTGGCTCAGTTTCAGGTCTGAATAGTTGGACCCGATTCACCCCTAAAGCAGAACAGGGACGCACCGGACCCCCTGCTCCAAGCCGTGGCCTCAGCTAGAGTGAACCTGGCCTAAAAGGCAAATTGTTTTGTTGCTCCTCATACCTGGTTAGATAGAAGCCAGGAGACATACAGTTAAAATTCCTATACAATAAATGCCCTTCATGAATGACTTCAAAACATGTTCCAGAATGCAGAGCAGGTTTCTCGAGCTAAATTCATTATATACAACCTCAAAAAAACAACTGCAAGCAAGTTTTTAGAACCCAAAGAGACATGGATAGTTCCTGACATAACCTCCAATACACAAAGGCCAGATTATTCTCATGTTTGGAAGACGGCTTAAAACTGAATTCTGCGGTAGTGTTTTTTTTATACTTTTTTGTTTCTATACTTCCCTGTTTGGTCACATCACCACACACTCCTCTCTGAAGCAGAGATCATGTCAGCACTACTCCGATCCTATACACTTTGAATAAAGGGCACCACGGTTGTCCAAATAAATGAATAAAACTGCAGCAGGTTTATAGTGCCTGTACATACCTGCAACAGTCTTAAGACCCTGCCATCATGGCTGGATCTCTCCTCCATGGCGGCCCCTCCGTCTCTGCAATTTTCTGGGACACGTCACGGGTCCCAGAAGATCGCCTGGCCACGAGGAGAGTGCAGCGTGACTTCCGAATGCGCAGTGCATGCCCGGCTGTGAAGCCGCAAGCTGTCACAGCCGGCCGGCCGCCCACAGTTGCAAGGACAGTGCCGAAGAGAGGGGGGGTTAGGCGCGAGGCTTCGGGCGGCCACATCGCAGGACAGGCGAGTGTGTTAATTAAAAGTCAGCAGCTAAACTTTTTGTAGCTGCTGACTTTTACTAAACTGAAAAAAGACTGGAACTCCGCTTTAAACTCAGAGGGGGAATTTAAGAAAGCCCAAACACCACTTTTCAGGCAGTAAAATGGCCTTTGTCAGATTCAAAAAAATCCCTGCCACTGGTTTTGGTATATTTGCCAATACATGTGGCTGATTTACATACCGTATATACTCGAGTATAAGCCGAGTTTTTCAGCACATTTTTTTGTGCTGAAAATGCCCCCCTCGGCTTATACTCGAGTCACCTTTTCACGCCTGATCTACCAAACTTTGAGGACCCGGTACCGGCCGGCCATAGGTCCCCTGGATCCCAAACGTAGCACACACGTAGCCCCACTGCTACTCTACAAGTGTGCAAAGTTTTTTGTCCGGAGGACCTACGGCCGAGGAGCACCGATTTTTCAAAGCCGGGCACCCCTTCCATAGACCATGTTAAACTGTAATTTCTCTGGTGACTTTGAGGACCCAGTACCAGCCGGCTATAGGTCTTCTGGATCCCAAACTTGGCACACATGTAGCCCAATTTCTCCTCTACATGTGTGCAAAGTTTTGTGTCTGGAGGACCTAAGGTCGGGGAGCACCAAATTTTCAAATCCGGGCACCCCTTCCATAGACTCCCATATTAAACGTCAGTCTAGTCATGGACACAGTGAGGCACGCAGATAGACACGGTGAGGCACGCAGATAGACACGGTGAGGCACGCAGATAGACACGGTGAGGCACGCAGATAGACACGGTGAGGCACGCAGATAGACACGGTGAGGCACGCAGATAGACACGGTGAGGCACGCAGATAGACACGGTGAGGCACGCAGATAGACACGGTGAGGCACGCAGATAGACACGGTGAGGCACGCAGATAGACACGGTGAGGCACGCAGATAGACACGGTGAGGCACGCAGATAGACACAGTGAGGCACGCAGATAGACACCCTAGGCTTATACTTGAGTCAATAAGTTTTCCCAGTTTTTTGTGGTAAAATTAGGTGCCTCGGCTTATATTCGGGTCGGCTTATACGGTAGTTCTTTTACAAAGTGGTGCCATTACTGCACCAGATTTAAAAATAATGACCTCCAGTTTGTAGATGACAAAGACAGGCCAAGCAACCATTTCTGTATGCTTCCACCCCCACCTGTCACAGCCAACTATCTATTGGCTATGGTTGCTAGAATTCACGATGGGAGTAGGAATGCATTGAGAACAAGTGTCTCAGCTTCCTGATCAGGCTCTGTCTGCCCAGCCACAAAAGTGCTCTGTGCTGTCTGTGTGACAACTGCAGCAGCGGGAGAGGAAACAGCTGCACTGAGGAAGTGGAGTCTGTATGGTCTCTGCACAGAATGCATTAAGGTGAAAAACCTTCAGGGTTTACAACCCCTTTAAGTTTGACGTCAAATTTCGATTTAGTTTGTCAGTCTTTCGACTAAAATGCCATTTTAGTTGTATTGTAGTCATCTGAATTGTTTTAGTTGTACTTTAGTCGACTAAAATTGAATGGGTTTAGTTACCCACTTACATACTGGGCACTCAAACCCCCTTCCTGTCCAGGCCAATTTTCAGTGCCGTCACTGAAATTTTTTCTATTTAAGATACATTAATATTTTGGTTTATTCAGCATGAAATGGAGCTTAGTTATGTAGCATTAGGCTGTATATTCTGCCATATTTACATTTTTGGTTCACTTATTCAATGAACTCAAGCTCTGCAAATTGAGATCACATGCACTGCATTGATGATTCACACAATTTCACAGTAACCAAGAGATAAAACAAAGTTCAGGAATATTCCTTTATTCCATTGTTTTGCAAATCTATGTACACCACAAACTGTATGATTGTTTGAATAGAAATGCATCTACACCAGGCTCCAAGTGTAAAAAGGAAGGACTAGCAGTAAAAAACAAAAAGGGAAACCTTCCGAGCAGCTTATAAACCTTGTGATCTTTCTACACATATCTTGAAGTGATTTATTCCTCTCTTGAGGAGCAAAATGGCAGCAGGCTGTAAAAGAGACGCCGTTTGGGAATATTTTGAAGTTCCTCTACCTATGGGTAAAGCAGGTAATATAATGTTATTGTTTTAATTAAATAATTTTAGTAGTTCAACTATGTGTGATTAACCTAAAATCTGTCCTGATATCGCTGTTTTACTAACCTGACAGCTTATTATTCTAAATAGGAAACCTTCATTTTGTTTGCAAATATTAAAGATTCTAACTACCAGCAAGAATAAGTCCTTACATTTAAAGAGCACCTGTCATTTCAGATCCATAATGGCAATGCCCGTTAGAGGGCATGCACTCACCTGCTGCCCGCCACGTCCCTCACCTTGTTGCGTCACTGCCACATCACCAGCCTTCCCATTAAAGTGAATGAGTGTCAGTGGTGAGTCAACAGCGGGTCAGAGGTGGAGCCACTGCAGGACAGAGGTGACCGTTTCTCTTTAAAAATGATGATTTAAATTAAGTATTTTTTACTATTGATCTAAATCAAATGCGCCCTGCACAAGGGGGTGATTTACTAAAGAAAAAAAAAATAATTGTTGATCTGGACAGCCGCACTCCAATCCAATGTGGCTTTATTAAAAAGTAAAATGAAAACCGGCACTACATGTCACAGCAACAGAATGATAGTGACAGCTAACGCGTTTCACACTTAGGAGTGCTTACTCATAGCTAGTCATGCCAAGTGTGAAATGCATTAGCTGTCCCTACCATTCTGTTGCTGTGACATGTAGTGCCGGTTTTCATTTTACTTTTTAATAAAGCCACGTTGGATTGGAGTGCGGCTGTCCAGATCATGATTTTTTCTTCATTGCCTAGTGCATTGCCAGCACCCTCGGTTCCCGGAAAGGTGATTTTTATTTAGGGTAGGCCTGTTTGGAGCGGCAATCCCTGTTGTCTGTGATTTACTAAAGCTGGAGAGTGCATGTGCATAGAAACCAATTAGCTTCCAGGTTGTTGTTTTTTTTTTGTCAAAGCTTATTGCAGTGTTTCTCAACTCCAGTCCTCAAGGCGCCCCAACAGGTCATGTTTTCAGGATTTCCAATATTTTGCACATGGGATTTGATCAGTTTCACTGCCTTAATAATTAGCACAGCTGTTTCATCCGAGGGGAATCCTGAAAACATGACCTGTTGGGGCGACTTGAGGACTGGCGTTGAGAAACACTGGCTTATTTGAACAAGCCAAGGTTAGAAGCCGATTGGCTACCCATGCACAGCTGCATCAGATTTTGCACACTTCAGTTTTTCCCTGGTTCACACTGATGCGATTTGACATGTTAAATCGGCAAAATTTGCCTCAAATTGCGGGCAATGGCACCATCCTAAAATCGGTGCGACGCCGCATTTGCGGCGCTGCACCGATTACAAAAAGTAGTTTCTGTACTACTTTTTGGATTTCAGCCGCGATTTACATTGCGGCTGAAATCGGATTGAAATCGCGGCTGAAATCGGGACTGACAGCAGGAGTAAAATCGTGCGAGTTCAGCTGAACTTGCAGGCTTCACTCCCGCAGCCTCAGTGTGAACGTGGGCTTTAGTAAATCAACCCCAAATTAAGGGAAAACCTGCAACAGCTTCACAGACAGAAGATGAAGGGGTTTATTTAGTAACCCGGGAAAGGGCTGGACTCCTGTTCTGTCTGTTAATGCAGATTTTGCTCACACTCCTTGTCTTGTAAAAACATTGTCTTCATGAGAGGAAGTGAAGGGAAGTCTCCCTCACAAAAGATCTGGATCGGATACCAGTAAAATCTAAGGATTTCAGGAAATTTCCCAAGGGGGAAAAAAAAATAAAAAATAAACACACACACACACACACACACACACACACACACTTTAATGTATAACTAAAAAGGCACAACTGTCATGTTTTTATTACTGTCTGTGTCCCCACTAGGGAGATTCTCTCCAATTGCCCTGACCACAATGTCAATGGGAAAGAAAAGAAGTTCAAGCTGTTTGAGGCGATACCTGAACAGAAATAGAAGTAAAATCTAAGGGGGGGGGGGGGATTTCTACACATTTCTTCTTTGTGCGATTAATCCTCTGCTTCCGCTGTACCTCATCGCCGTGAGGTACATCATGTCCACCCGCCCATTGGCTCCTGGGATATGAGTGTCAGCAATGCCAGGAGTCAATGGGCATCCGCCGCTTGTAGCATCACAATGAGTGCGGCGCCCTTTGTACTATATGCGCATGTACGAGATCTGAAGGCCCATGCTGGGTAGCCAGCAGTGTTGTATCCCAGGAAGAGGAACAAGTGGGCTTCAGATGCCCACACCAAAGATGGAAGCGCACTTGTTAGGGGCTACAATGTGAGTTTATGTGAAAAGAACATTTAGAATACCTACATGTAATACACATTCCATTATGAATAGCATTAGGTGAGAAGATCATGGGGGTTATGACAGAAAAACACACACACACACACACACACACAAGCTGGGACTTCACTTTAACCACTTGCTGGGAATTTGCGTCATTCCTTTGATGTTAAATACCGGGGTTAAGGCTGCAGTCAGATGCCATAAGCCCAGTATTCCCTTTCCCCTCAGGCGGCCAGCTTTCAGATACAAGTGGTCCCTGCGGTGGATTCGCTGCGACATCACTTTTAGAAGCAGCAGGAGAGGTGCCCCCCCCTCCCCAGTGGTTCTCAGGCTTACGTTACTGATCGGTGAGCACAGGAACCATCCGGTGTTGGCAGGGTTTTCCCATAGAGATGAGCGATGGAAAGCTGGCCACCACTCATCTCTATGCCCTTGGAAGACCGGAGCAACATCATGATGCCACTTCCGGCTCTTGGGCTATGTAAACTTTTTTTTATGTTATTTCTTAAAAGCAAAGAGATAATACATTAGTTAAACTGATGTCTCTGCAAGGGAAAGCTTGGTGGTTTTCCCCATCGGTTTTTATTCACATATGGTGCAAAAGAACCCAACGCTTGTAGGAGTTTTCATTCTCCTCCGATTGTCCTTTAAGGCTGCAGAACCCCTGACCCTCTGTCTGGACAGTGCTGATCACATGCACCCTCCCAAGAAAAAAGTAGATTTTTTGCAATACACAAACTGAGCATGTGCAGAGTGCCCTCAAGGCTGTCTTATCAGGAGATGGATTGGGGACAGTGGAAGAATTCAAGACAGGATCAAACAGCCTTTTTACACAATGCAGAGGATTAACCCCTTAGGTTCCACAGCAAGTATAACAAGCATGCTATGCTACATATACAGAGTGATTTTACCGTTGCAGGTTTAGGAAGACTGTACACACTGATTGCATCTAGTACAGCTACACTAAGTAGTAACACTATGCTCATGGCTCAGAGAAGGCACCACTGGCTGTACATCCCTTACCATCCCCCCATAACAGCCCCTCTGCAGTATGATGACAAAGAGCAGCAACAGTCTGAGCATGGCCTCTGACAATGAGCATGGCTTCCCTGACACCGTACTGCTGGCAGGCGGAGTAGATGCCACTGGCTGAGCAGAGCACAGGCCTCCAGCTGCGGCATGCATGGCCCTCTGCCTGCTTGTTTATGTTGTGTCAGCAGAGTGCTGCTGCCTCTGGAGCTCCGCCCCCTCTCCCCGCAGGCCTCAGCACTGTCCCCCGGCCTCCCTCGTCCACACACATTCAGCGAAGGCTCCAGTCCCCCTCCCCCGTCCTGTCAGGCCTCCAGTCCACGGCTATTCTGTACCTGCCGCTCTGTATTCCGCTACAGCCCGGAGCCTCCGCCACCTCCGAGTCCAGCAGCTCCGTCACCCGCAATGCACGTCACCGTACAGGCTGCGTCATCCCCGCCACCAATCAACTCACCGAGCATGTCCGGAAATAGCCAATAGGTGAGTGGCAGGAGGCGAGGGGGGCGGGCCTGCGTGCAGGTAAAGGGAGGATGATGGCCAATAGGAGGCGCTGACCTGTGTGCTGGGAGTCAGGTGGAGTCATGTGCTGGTCTCCAGGCAAACACAAGAGAAGAGTTCCTGGTGTAGTCAGGACATAGTGCCATAGACACAGAGGGGCGGCCCTTCACCTATTCCACAAGACAGGAAATGCTCCAGGGAGGCTGCTGGACTGTCATTGTACTTCCTATCAATAAAGGAGTTCTGTGTGTTATTCACCACTTGTGCTTTTACCCCCCTTCTGCCCAGGACAGCTTTCAGCGCTGTCACTCTTTGAATGACAATTGTCATGCTACACTATACCCAAATTACGTTTTTTCCATCTTTTTTCACACACATAAAGCTTTACTTTGGTGGTATTTAACCACCTCAAAACAGGGCACTTAAACTTAAACCCCCTTCCTTCCTGCCCAGGCCATTTTTCAGCTTTCAGCACTGTCACATATTGAATGACAATTGCGCGGTCATGCAACACTGTACCCAAATAAAAGTTTTATGTTTTTTCCCCCCACAAATAGAGATTTCTTTTGGTGGTATTTGATCACCTCTGCGGTTTTTATTTTTTGCGCTATAAACAAAAAAAGAGCGACAATTTGGGAAAAAACAATATTTCTCTTATCGTCCATGGACTGACACAGCTCTCATACTGAAACGTGTGGGTATATGTCCCTGCTCGCAGGAGAAGATCTAGGCAGAATGTTAGATGTTAAAACATTCTAGAACAAACCAGAGCTGAACAGCCCCGCCCAGGGGGGCGGTCCCTCCAGACATTACTCTCCCACCTGCAGTCAGCAGACCTCAGTTTTTTCTGCCTAGCAGAAGGAGAAGACGTGGCTCTCTCAGGAGCCAGTCTCCTGGAAGATTTTACTTTTAAATTTTATTCCTTTGGGAATTTTATTATTTTATTTTTGAGACCTTCAATCCACTGTCGGCTGGGCAGCAGGTTGGGTACACTGGTATCCTCGTAGTCTTCCCTGTCCGACCATCGAGCGTGCTGATCCTCGCCTTGTGTGCGTGAGACTCAGTTCACAACATGCCCCATGACTCCAGGGGTGGCCGGGTTGCTTTCATGCTCCCGCGGTCCTCACAAGATTGAACAGTACCTACTGTATCTTTTGCGGTTGACTGGGCCGACAGCTACGCAGTACGACTCTGTGATAGGTCTGTCTGAAACAAGCCAGTGGGTCCCTGAACGGGACGGGTAAGTAGTCTCTCCTACTGCAGGTGAGTACATGCTGGCTGTGTTTCTTTATATGGGGGGTTTCTCCCTGTCCCCCCCCCCTGTTATGCTGCTCTCTGCACCCTGTACTGGTGCTGTGCTATGTGGGGATGCTTGGGGGTCACTCTGGCCTGACTGGGGGCACTCATGTCTGTTTTAATGGCCCTGGGAGAGGTGCAGTGTTCTGGTGTGAGGTTGTACATACTGTTGGGAGTAGTGGTTACATGCATGCTTAGCAAGCTAAGCTTCACAGGTTTGGTTCCTGAGGGGGGCTGTTTGTGTTCAGACAAGCCGCCCCAGCACTTGCTGTGCCACAGCCAGTGAGGGCGGGAGCTCCTGCCTTGTGGTTAGTGAACCGGACAACCGCTAAACATGTGCGCCATTAGCGCTGTGAATTTTTAAATAAACCGCGCTCGGTGGCCATTTTGCCGTGGATCGATGGCGCAGTAATGTATGCGGCCGGCGGCCATTTTCTTGTAGCCGCGGCATTTTTGCTTTCAGTTTCGGCCTCTATCGGCCACTGCTGCAGCGCGAACCTCACAATCTCCTCACAGTCAAGTCTCCTCACAGTCTCCTCACTCTCCCCAGGCTTCACCCGCGCGGCAGCGCGGTTTCATACAGCGGAATGAGCGGTCCTTACAGGGGTTGGTGAGTACTCTGGGTATCCCCTCCTCAGCTTCAGCATAGCCAGTGGGTGAACTGTGTTACTCACTATGATAGTGTTTTAAAAGTCTCAGAGGGTGGCAGTATGGAGTCTAGTTCACCTGCTTCTCCACACTTGTCTGAGGCAGAGGCGTAGCGTGGGGGGGCAGGGGGGGCCGTCGCCCCGGGCGCGACATTTAGGGGGGCGACATTCAGTGCCTCCTCCTGATTTTTATTTCCTGTGTCCCCATCTCTGGGTTTAGTATCCGGCGCCCTGTGATTGGACTATGGGGGTCATGTGGGGCTGGCCAGTCCGCGATCGCTCTAGAAGTCCCGCCTCCGCACATGACCCGCCATACGCCCAATCACAGTGTGCCGGGAAACTCTGAACATGGCGGCATGACAAGCACTGGAAGTGTGAGCCGCCGGGGCCGCTGTCTTCCCCTCCGTCTGTCCCTCTGCTTTGATATGGCGCTGTGTGTCTAGCGCGGAGCGGAGGGGCGAGGCTCGGTGGAGATGGGAGCATGGAGGTGCAGGCGTGCAGCGTCTGACACAATGGAGCGGGCTGCGGGAGGATGGCGCTGACGGGGAGTCGGGACTCCGAAGCAATTCTGCACGTCCAGTGCTGAGGTCCTGTCCTGAGGAGAGTCCTGGCGAAGAGCAGACAGAGGTAAGGAGGACTCAGAGGATGGATTTGCACCGATCTGGGAGGAGGGGGTGTGAGTAGTGCAGGGAGCCGAAGTAGGACTCCTACTGTAGGAGTCAGGTGGGTCTGTGTAGTAGGTCAGTCAGTCAGTGTAGTGTAGTATGGTGGGTAGTGTAGTATGGTGTGTAGTATAGTGTAGTATGGTGTGTAGTGTAGTGTAGTATGGTGTGTAGTGTAGTGTAGTATGGTGGGTAGTGTAGTATGGTGTGTAGTATGGTGGGTAGTGTAGTATGGTGGGTAGTGTAGTGTAGTGTGGTGGGTTGTGTAGTGTAGTGTGGTGGGTAGTGTAGTGTAGTGAAGTATGGTGGGTAGTGTAGTGTGGTGGGTAGTGTAGTGTAGTGTGGTGGGTAGTGTAGTGTAGTGTGGTGGGTAGTGTAGTGTGGTGGGTAGTGTAGTGTGGTGGGTAGTGTAGTGTAGTTTGGTGGGTAGTGTAGTTTAGTGTGGTGTGTAGTGTGGTGTAGTGTGGTGGGCAGTGTGGTGTAGTGTGGTGGGTAGTGTAGTGTAGTGTGGTGTGTAGTGTGGTGGGTAGTGTAGTGTGGTGGGTAGTGTGGTGGGTAGTGTAGTGTGGTGGGTAGTGTAGTGTAGTGTGGTGGGTAGTGTAGTGTAGTGTGGTGGGTAGTGTAGTGTGGTGGGTAGTGTGGTGTAGTGTGGTGGGTAGTGTAGTGTGGTGGGTAGTGTAGTGTAGTATGGTGGGTAGTGTAATGTGGTGGGTAGTGTGGTGTGGTGGGTAGTGTAGTGTGGTGGGTAGTGTAGTGTAGTATGGTGGGTAGTGTAGTGTAGTATGGTGGGTAGTGTAGTGTAGTGTGGTGGGTAGTGTAGTGTAGTGTGGTGGGTAGTGTAGTGTAGTGTGGTGGGTAGTGCAGTGTAGTATGGTGGGTAGTGTAGTGTGGTGGGTAGTGTATTGTGGTGGGTAGTGTAGTGTAGTGTGGTGGGTAGTGTAGTGTGGTGGGTAGTGTAGTGTAGTGTGGTGGGTAGTGTAGTGTAGTGTGGTGGGTAGTGTAGTGTGGTGGGTAGTGTAGTGTGGTGGGTAGTGTAGTGTGGTGGGTAGTGTAGTGTAGTGTGGTGGGTAGTGTAGTGTAGTGGGGTGTGTAGTGTAGTGTGGTGGGTAGTGCAGTGTAGTGTGTAATGGTCAGTAAAGTAATCAGGTTGGTCAGTACTATTGTATCGTTGGAAGAGGCTCTGGGAGTGTCTAAGTCTGCAGGTTGGGGGGCCCAAATTACTTGCCTTGCCCCGGGTGCTGACAACCCACGCTACGCTACTGGTCTGAGGCAACTGGCAGTGCTCCTGCACCTGCGGTCCCTAGCGACTAGTTGTCGGCAGTCCTGGAATCATCTTTGTCAGGATGGAAGCAGTGTGCGAGCGCAAGGGAGCTTTAAAGCGCCCCCTCCCCACACATCCTCCTGTAGGGGAGTGCTCTGTCTCAGATATGGGCCTAGCTGTTGCTGCTCAGGACCCTAGCTCTGAGAATTTTCATGTTTTTAAACAGGATATTCCCTGTGAGGAAGACCCCAGTTCTGAAAATCTGACAGGGTGCTTGTAAGTGAACTCATTGATGCTGTGAGGAACACTCTCAAGCTGAATGTTGAGGCTGAGGAACCTCAGGTGGAAGCTGTCTCCTTTGGTTCCTTTAAAGCCGTTTATTCAAAAAGTTTGTTTCCATATGTGCCTTTTTTTGATACATTCATTGACTAAGTCTGGGATAAGCCACAGGAGACTTTGACGGTCCCGCGGCGCCTAGCCATGAGGTGCCCCTTTAAGGAAGACCTGGTTAAGAAGGGCTCTCCCCCCAGTGGTCGACCCCCCGGTCGCCCGTTTGAATAAGGCTACCATGCTCCAAATGGAAGGGACTCCTGCATTTAAGGATCCCACTGACAGGAGGTCAGAAGTGGTGAGTAGAACTATGTTTACCTTATTGGGGTCTGCCTTACGCCCTATAGGGGCGGCGACACTTGTGTCTCAAGACACTCACAGGATGGGCAAAGATTTTGCACCAAGACGGTTTAGGAGCATAATCTCCCTCCTGAGACCATTACCCTGGCTCACCAACTGGCGCAGGGTTTAGTCTCTGTGTGCGATGCCACTTTGGATGTGGCCCCTTTAATTTCTGGGGCCTCTATCTGCTGTGGTGCTGCGTCGCCTTGTCTGGCTGAAATGCTGGTCGGCCGACCTAGCTTCCAAATAGCTCCTGGCTGACTTTCCCTTTAAGGGCGGTGGACTGTTACTGTTTGGGGCCGCCCTGGATGCCATTATTATGGATGTCACAAGGGGTAAGAGCACCTTCCTTCCTCAGTCTGTTACGGACAAAGGAGCCCCACCGTAGGCCGGGCCCTTCCTTCCGGCAAAGGAGAATGAGTTTCTTCTCGTCAGTCAGAATCCACGGGTAAGCCCTCCCAGACTGGGAAAAGTGCTGCAGGGGGACATAAGCGTCCCTGGGTGCGTAAGCCTACCAAGCAAGCTCCCAAGCCCACCGCCACATGGAGTCTTGTCCCTGCCCGACTCTGGGGTGGGGGGACATCCTTGCAGGTTCACTGTTCGGTGGACCTCCCGGATCTCCGACCGGTGGGTGTGCGAGGTGGTCACCTCAGGATACAGGATAGAATTCCGTTCCTGGCCCCCAGACAGAGTCTCTCCCTCAATTCTCCCTCTCCTTCCTGCCCGTCAGGCGGCCCTCTTAAGGGCCGTACAGGATTGATCAGGTCTGGAGGATTGTGCCGGTTCCGTCACAAGAGAGGTTGTTCAGGGTTTCTACTCAAATCTGTTTGTAGTCCCAAAAGGTGGATGGGGGTTCGGCCAAACCTGGGCCTCAAGGCCTGGATGCTTTTGTGATGGTTGGAATCCATTCACGCGGTGTTCGCTACACTCCATCATGGGGATTTTGTGGCATCCTTGGACATCAAGGTCGCCTACTTGCATGTTCCAATCTGCGCACGTCAACAGTAGTTTCTGCGCTTGCGATCGGCGAAGACCACTATCAATTGTGGCTCTTCCCTTCAGCCTAGCCTCGGCACCTAAGGTTTTTTACCAAGGTGCTTGCTCCGATTCTAGCCTTGCTGAGACAGCGAGGCATTGCTATTAAGGGCTATCTGGATGATCTTCTTCTAAGAGCAGACAATGGCTCAGAATTAGAAGAAGTGTGACTATGTCAGTCAGACCCTTAGGGACTTCGGGTGGCGCCCGAACATTCAGAAGTCGGTCCTGGTCCCGGCTCAACATTTGGAGTATCTCGGTCTGATCCTGGACTCCATGGAGGCGTAGGTATTCCTAACCCTGGAGAAGTTACTGACTTTTCAGTCTGTAGTGCGGGTCCTGACGTCTCGGAAATGGTCGTCAACCCGTTTTTTGCATGAGAGTCCTGGGACTAATGAGGGCCTCATTCGAGGCTGTTCCGTATGCCCAATCACACACACGGGCATTACAATAAGAGATCCTGTCCACTTGGGACAAATCCCCGTTGTCTTTGGATCTTCAGATCCAGATGAATCACCCACTCAGGGCATCCCTGGCGTAGTGGTTGCGTTCCCCGGCTCTTCAGTCTGGGAAGTCGTCCCTCCCCATCCAGTGGACGGTGTTCATGACGGACACCAGCCTGATGGGCTGGGGTGGAGTCAGGGGAGTCCTGTCAGCCCCAGGACTTTGGACTCCGGACGAAGCCCGTTTACCGATCAATGTTCTGGAAATATGGGCAATCAGAATATGCCTCCCCACGTGGTCTCTATCGGCCGTCTACGTTCAAGCGTAGACAATTGGCAGGCGGACTATCGAAGTCGCCAGACGCTGGACCAGGAGAGTGGTCCTTACACCTGGACATACCGGATGTGGACCCGAGGGCCTCTCGACTCAATCGTAAGGTGTCAAGGTTTGTGGCCAGGTCCAGGGATCCTTGGGCGGATGCCTCGGATCCATTGGTGGGCCCCATGGGGTCATTATCACCTGATATCTGTTATCCTCCGCTGCAGCTGCTTCCTTGCCTGCTGCGCAGGGTTGTGGCCAAAGGGATTCCGGTGATCTTCTTGCGCCGGGTGGGTCTCGGCGTCATTGGTACGCTGATCTGGTACGTCTCATCGCGGACGTTCCTTGGCGGTTGCCAATAAGGGAGGACCTTCTGTTTCAAGGTCCTATTTTTCATCCTGTTTTACAGTCTCCTGACTTAACGGCATAGGTATTGGAAGCCAGGTGCTGAGAGTCCGAGGTCTCTCGGATTCGGTCATTTCGACCATGTTCAGGGCACGGAAGTCTTCCGCTTGAAAGAAATATCACCGTACATGGGAAGCTTACATCGCTATGTGCAATGAGCTGGACTAGCGTCTATGGACGTATTCCGTCCCAAGTATCCTGCGGTCCTTGCAGCGTGGTGTGACCCAAATGCTTGCTTTGAGTACCATTAGGGGTCAGTTTTCGGCCTTGGCCGTCTTCCTTCAGCAACCGCTAGCGGGTCATTCCTTGGTAGCACCTTTGTGCAGGGGGTTCGCAATGTGCTCCCTCCTGTTGAAACCTCCTCTCCCTCCTCGGGATTTGAATTTGGTGCTCTCGGTTCTCCAGGAACCTCACTTTGAAAATATCAGAGATATTCCCCTCTTGACCTTGTCTCAGGAGGTGGCCTTCTTAGTGGCCATTAATTCTGTCAGACGGGTGTCTGAATTGGCGGCCTTGTCCTGCAAGTCGCCCTATTTGGTCATCCATAAGGATAAGGCGGTGTTGCGTCCGCGACCTTCCTTTTGCATAAGGTGGTCTCGGTTTTCCACCTACATGTGGACATTGTCCTCCCGTCCTTGTGTCCTCACACATCGCATTCCAGAGGGTTTGCGCTTCACATATTTTATGTGGTACGTGATATGACTCACTAGTTGTGTCTGTTTTGGGTCTGAACAGGGCCGAGCGGTGTCGTCTGCCATTTTTTCTAGATGGATCAGACAGACTGTTATACAGGCCTATGCCATTAAGGGGGTGGCCCCTCCCTTTCCGGTTACGGCGCATGCCACCAGGGCAATTGATGCTTCCCGGGCTTTCCGACATCAAGCGTCGGTTGCACAAGTGTGCAAGGCGGCGACCTGGTCGTCCGTTCATGCCTTTTCAAAATTCTATAAGGTTGATGTGGCTGCATCTTTGGATGCTTCCTTCGGCTGCAAAGTGTTGCAGGCCGCTGTTTAATGTTGCAACTCCTCTGTTGAGGAGCTCTGCTGGTTTGGAATGAAATTTTGGTTGTTTTGGTTGTTCCTTTACTATTTTGCTCCCACCCTTTTCTTATACTGCTTTGGGACGTCCCACACGTAATCAGCACTCACCCTTCCTTTTAAGGTTTGTACTGCTTTGTTACGAACTGAGGCTGCTAGTTGCAGATGGGAGGGTAATGTCCGGAGGGACCGCCCCCCTGGGCGGGGCTGTACAGCTCTGGTTTGTTCTAGAATGTTTTAACACCTAACATTCTGCCTAGGTCTTCTCCTGCAAGCAGGGACATATACCCACACATAATCAGTATGACAGCTGTGTCAGTCCATGGACGTCAGAGAAACGGATTTTACAGTGAGTACAAAAATCCTATTTTTTTGCTATAATAAATATCCCAAAATTTTTTAAAAACACATTTTTTCTTAGTTTAGCCCGATATGTATGTGTTCTACATATTTTTGGTAAAAAAAACGCAATAAGCGTATATTGATTGGTTTGCGCAAAGGTTATAGCATCTACAAAAAAGGGGATATTTTTATGGCATTTTTATTTTTTTACTAGTAATGGCGGCGATCTGCGATTTTTATCGTGACTGCAACGTTACGGCGGACAGATCGGACACTTTTGACACTATTTTGGGACCATTCACGTTTATACAGCGATCAGTGCTATAAAAATGAACTGATTACTGTATAAATGTGACTGGCAGGAAGGGGGTTAACACTAGGGGGCAATCAAGGGGTTAAATGCGTATCCTAGGGAGTGATTCTAACTGTGGGGGGAGGGGACTTACAAGGGGAGGAGACTGATCGGTGCTCCTCTGTACTGGGAACACACCATTGGTCTCCTCTCACCTGACAGGACGTGGATCTATGTGTTTACACACACAGATCTACGGTCCTGCTCTTTTACCGGGCAATCGCGGGTGCCCAGCGGATATAGCGGCCACCGGGCACGCGCATCGGTTCCCGAGTGATGCGGCAGGTGCGCGCGCGCCACCTAGAGGGCCGGGAAGCCGAGGACGTCATATGATGCCTGGCCAGAACGAGAGCCCCACCGCCCAGCCGTCATTTGACGGCCGGCGGGTGACAAGCGGTTAATCACCAGTTAATCACCGCTGGGATTTTTTTTTTTTTTTTTTGCTGAACAAACGAAAAAAGACTAAGAACCGGTTCACATAGGGGCGACTCGTCAGGCGACTCCCTATTCAATGGAACCGTTCTAATAAGAGTGACGCAAGGTTCTTGTACGACTTTGGGGGCGACTTGCATTGACTTCAATACAGAAGTCATTTTGCAAGTCACCTCTCATGTCGTCTTGAGATCGCCTTGCCGAGTCGCCCCCAAAGTCGTGCCGCCCCAGTGTGAACCGGCTCTGAAAAGTTTGAAAAAAAAACTTGTTCATAGATTGTTATAACATTTTGCAAACAGGTAATTTTTCTCCTTCGTTGATGTGTACTGATAGGCAGCAATGATGAGGTGGCAATGATAGGGGACACTGATAAGGCGGCACTGATAGGTGGCAATGATAGGTGACACTGATAGGGTGGCACAGATAGTTGCAATGATGAGTACTGGCAGGCAGCACTGATGGGTGACACTGATGAGGAGGCACTAATGGGCACTGGTAGGTGGCAATGATGGGCACTGGCAGGCAGCACTGATAGGTGACACTGATGAGGAGACACTAATGGTCACTGATAGGTGGCAATGATGGGCACTGGTAGGCAGCACTGATAGGGTACACTGATGAGAAGACACTGATAGGTGGCATTGATAAGCACTGGTAGGCGGCACTGATGGGCACTGATAGGTGGCAATGATGAGCACTGATGGGTGGCACTGGTAGGCAGCACTGATGGGCACAGATTGGCAGCACAGATGGGCACAGATTTGCAGCAGTGGTGGGTACAGATTTGCAGCACTGATGGGCAAAGATTGGCAGCACTGGTGGGACTGCACTGATAATCAGGACACTAATAATCAGTGTCCCGTTTAGAGAAGTTATCGCAGTGGTCATCAACCCTGTCCTTAGGGCCCACTAACAGGCCAGGTTTGCAAGATAACTGATCACAGGTGACATCATTTGCTGCTCAGTGATTGCAATATTCTAGTCTGCATCTCCTCAAGGTAATACATAAAATCTGCCTGTTAGTGGGCCCTGAGGACAAGGTTGATGACCACTGAGTTATCGGCAGTCCTCCTTTCTGCATGCTGTGAGCATGAAGAAAAGAGTGCCTGTAACGATAACCGGCATCTGTTTAACTTCATGATCAGCTGTGATTGGACACAGCTGATCATGTGATAAAGAGCCGCTAATTGGCTCTTTACCTCAATCTGTGATCAGCAGTGTCCGATCACAGAGCACGCCACCCATGCCCAGTGTGATCACAGGAAGCCGTCATATGAGGGCATCCCAGACCTAGACGACTGCGCTGTCATTCGGCTATAGCCCGGTCAGCAAGTGGGTAAAGTGGTGCTAAATGCAAACGTTTTTTTTTTTTCTTTACCTTACTGCATTCTCTTCACGAAGACAAAAAACTTTACAATATCTACCCCCCCCCCCCCCAAATACAACCCCCTTTACAAAAAAAGGAAAGTTGTGACCCTGTGTAAAATATCTGCATAAAAACATAATGCAATGATTTCCAAATCTCATTGTCACAGTCTCCCCTCCCTGCTTGCCTCTACCCCCCAGCTTGCCCCCACTCAGCTGCTGATGGATGACTGCCCCCCCACAACCCGGCTGCGTTATGTCCCTCCGGCCGAGCACCGGGCGTTCACCTTCCCTGCTGTCCCTGCATGTCGATTTTCCCGCACTCTGTGCCCGCTAGAGACAAAGGCTGTGCTCCCTGTGTGTCAAAATAGCCAATTCATCGAGATCTCCAATCACGTCCCTTCCAGTTACTGTAAAGCATCAGTAATTGGAGATTTCGATAAATTGCTGTTTTGACACAACATCGGCAAGCGTGTACACTCCGGTACGTGATATTATGAGCGGACATTGTTAGTCCGCTCCGATACAAACCAACAAAATGGCCAGCGACAACTTTTTTCTCCTCCCCTGCTGTTATGTCAAACATGGTAAATCTTTGTGTACCGGAGTGTACATGGTTGCTGGAATTGTGTAACAACAGCAATTCATCGAAATCTCAGATTACTGATGGTTTACAGTAACCGGAAGTGACATAATTGGAGATCTGAATTAATTGGCTATTTTGATAGAACACTGGCATGGAGGGGGCTGGGCCTGTTGCCAGGGTAACCCGGCGCCAAGTCTCGGGTTACCTAGACCGATAAATGCCAAAGCAGGGCCCACGCATCAGAGTTCCCCCTGCTCGCTCTCCCCTTGCTCAGCTACCGTGCCGCAAGAGGGTCTGTGCTGCGGCCAGACCCCTTCAGCCCCCCTTTCCAGGACCTGTGGACCATGGAAGACCCCTGCCTGGCCTGCTTCTGCTATTGGCCCCTAGCTTTCTCTGCCCCAGGCTCTCTACTGCTGGCTGGTGAGTTCCTTAACCCTCACATTGCCAGAGTTCTGACATCCCTGTTGTGTGAGCTGTCCTGTTCTGGACTTAACCCTGACCTTCCTGAAATTCTGCCCTGTGAGCTGGACCTAAACCTAGCCTGCCTGGATCTCTGTCATGTGAGCTGGACCTAACCCTGACCTTCCTGAAATTCTGCCCTGTGAGCTGGACCTAAACCTAGCCTGCCTGGATCCCTGCCATGTGAGCTGGACCTAACCCTGACCTTCCTGAAATTCTGCCCTGTGAGCTGGACCTAAACCTAGCCTGCCTGGATCCCTGCCATGTGAGCTGGACCTAACCCTGGTCTTCCTGAAATTCTGCCCTGTGAGCTGAACTTAACTCTGGTCTGCCAGATTTCGGCCCTGTCTGCTGGATTTAACCCTTGCTACATCCTGTCCTGGTCCACCTGGACCCCTGCCCTGTGTTCTGGACTTGCCTGTTTCGTACCATATCCTGCCCTATCCGGACCCCTGCCCTGTGTGCTGGACTTGCCCGTTTCGCACCATAACCTGCACTATCTGAACCCCTGCCCTGTGTGCTGGACTTGCCTGTTTCGCACCATACCCTGCACTATCCGGACCCCTGCCCTGTGTGCTGGACTTGCCCGTTTCGCACCATACCCTGCCCTATCCGGATCCCTGCCCTGTGTCAGAGACCCAGCGCTGCTGACGCACACTTCTGGGTGTCAGCAAGGAATGCCCGTCCTCCAGGTACTGGTGCGCATGCGCGGACACCCAGAATGGGCCGAATAGGTCTTAGACCAAGCGCGCGCCGATGCGCGCAGTGCGTGCGCCCATGCGCATTCGCGCGCCTCTTCCAATCCCGGCGCACGGCGCCCTATTTAAACCTGGGTCACCTGAACGTCAGTGCTGGATTGTCTTTCTGGCTAGTACCGGTGACCTGTCTGAAAACCTGATACCTTGTCTAATCTGCTCCTGAAGACTTCCGGCTTGTTTGACTACCCTTCTCGGATTCCCCTGCCTGCTCTACTGCCTTTGCCTGCTTCACTGACCTCGGCCTGGACTTTGACCACGATCCTGTCTCCTGATCTTGTACCTCTTCGCTAGGCCGCTGCTGAACCTCTGCCTGCACCTGTTATTCTCCTGGATCTCCCCTAAACGGATCTGATGCCTGGTTTCCGCAGCACCTGTGCCTGAAGAGGGTTCCAGTGCCTCCCGGTGTCTCTATCTCCACTGACAGGCACCCCCACCTTCTCGTGCCCCTGCATCCTCTGTTCCCACCTCCAGGGGGTACGGGGATCGGGATCGTGCGAGAGGCTGCCCCCACTTCCTCGGCTCCGCTGTAGGTACGTGACACCCTGTGTGCTGGACTTAACTCTTGTTTGCCCAGATTGCTGCCCTGTGAGTAGGACTGAACCCTGTCTGCCCGAATTTAATTACTCATTCGATTTTAGTCGACTAAAATTAGTTTTAGTCAACTAAAATGTACTGGAGATTTAGTTTAATAAAAATGACTAAAACTAAAACAATTGCAGAAGACTAAAATGGGACTAAAACAAAAATGTCATTTTAGTCCTAAGACTAATGCCGTGTACACACGACCGTTATTCATGTCATGGAAAAAAACAAAGTTTTTCTCGACGTGATTTTTCTTGTTTCCTCTCAAGCCTGCCTTGCATACACACGTTCGTGAAAAAAAATGCTTGAGCAAAGCGCGGTGACGTACAACACGTACAACGGCACTATAAAGGGGAAGTTCCATTCGAATGGTGCCACCCTTTGGGACACTTTTGCTAATCCTTGTGTTAATAAAGTTTGGTGAGAGACGATTCATGCTTTTCAGTCTTTGTGCTTTTCAGTCCGTTACAGCGTGATGAATGTGCTATCTCCATTATGAACGCTAGTTTTACCAGAATGAGCGATCCCGTCTCATACTTGATTCCGAGCATGCGCATTTTCCCCTCGTAAAAGCATACACACGACCGTTTTTCACGACGTGAAAAACGACGAGAAAAAATAGAGCAGGTTCTAATTTTTTTTTCGGGCATTTTTAAATATTGCATTTTTCTCATCATGAAAAACGGTCGTGTGTACGCGGCATAAGACTAAAACGAAATCTAAATTTGCTGCCAAAATTAACACTGCTGCACACATAAGACAAGATAGCCTAGTAAACCTAAAATCTGAAGGAGGTGTTGATCTACATTACATATTGCACCACTAAAAGGCAGTAATTTTCAATCAAATTAGTGACTGGTTCTCACGGACTCATCAAAAAGGGGGCCCTGCTGGAAGAAACAATAAATGACACCCCCCGCATCTCTTTTCCTTGGATAGTACCCAATTTTTACACTAGACAACTGTAGAAAAATGGTGATTAAAGACAAAATTACCATCTCTATGCCCACTTATTACACCGCTTCTTCTATCTGTAACAATAAAGGCACTCTTTAAGGGATGAGAGCAAGAGCGCTGAAACACCAAATACAAGCTAAGCAGACATTGAGCTTTTCTAAAATGTTCAGGGTGCAATTGTCTGGTGAGTGTAGGTTGGTTATGGCGACACCCTTCAAGCCATTCTGGGAAGAAGTGTGTTGTTTAAGATAGCTTACTAGTTTTATATTAGATTGAGGATGCCTCACTCACCATTAGGGATGAGCTCGGTGTTCGAGTCGAACATATGTTCGACTCGAACATCGGCTGTTCGATCGTTCGGCGAACATCGAACGATTTGGGCCGTTTGCGCCAAATTCGAGTGATGCGAACGGCCCACAATACACTGCGCCATCGCAGTGCAATCCCGGCGCTGTGATTGGCCAAGCATGCACTGTGACCCCGCATGCTTGGCCAATCACAGCGCCGGCAGCTAGGAGAGCCATAATTGGCCACAGGCAGGTTGCCTGTGGCTAATTATAGCTCAGGGGGTTTAGCACACGCCCCACACTATAAAAGGCCGCCAGCGAGGCAGCCATGTGTAGTGTGTTCCGGCGCAGGGAAAGAGAAGGATAGGCAGGGACAGTGTGATATTCTTTGTGCTATTCTTGTGTGCAGGGAGAGAGAAGGATAGGCAGGGAGAGTGTCAGTGTCATATTCTTTGCTAAACCTTGTGTGCAGGGAGAGAGAAGGATAGGCAGGGGACAGTATCAGTGTCATATTCTTTGCTAAACCTTGTGTGCAGGGAGAGAGAAGGATAGGCAGGGAGAGTGTCAGTGTCAAATTCTTTGATAAACCATGTGTGCAGGGAGAGAGAAGGATAGGCAGGGGACAGTGTCAGTGTCATATTCTTTGCTAAACCTTGTGTGCAGGGAGAGAGTAGGATAGGCAGGGAGAGTGTCAGTGTCATATTCTTTGATAAACCTTGTGTGCAGGGAGAGAGAAGGATAGGCAGGGGACAGTGTCAGTGTCATTGTTGCTAAGCCTCCTGCACAGTATACACCTGAAGCTAGCCCTTATTGCTGTGTTTTCCTGGTGTGTTACACTAACAGGCATTTGCAGCACTTACAGCGGGCGGAGTGTGCCTCCTGCACATTATACACCTGAAGCTAGCCCGTATTGCTGTGTTTTCCTGGTGTGTTACACCAACAGGCATTTGCAGCACTTACAGCAGGCGTAGTGTGATTCCTGCAAAATATACTCCTGAAGCTACGCCTTATTGCTGTGTTTTCCTAGTGTGTTACACAAACAGGCATTTGCAGCACTTACAGCAGGCGTAGTGTGATTACTGCAAAATATACACCTGAAGCTAGCCCGTATTACTGTGTTTTCCTGGTGTGTTACACCAACAGGCATTTGCAGCACTTACAGCAGGCGTAGTGTGATTCCTGCAAAATATACTCCTGAAGCTAGCCCGTATTGCTGTGTTTTCCTGGTGTGTTACACCAACAGGCATTTGCAGCACTTACAGCAGGCGTAGTGTGATTCCTGCAAAATAAACTCCTGAAGCTAGCCCGTATTACTGTGTTTTCCTGGTGTGTTACACCAACAGGCATTTGCAGCACTTACAGCAGGCGTAGTGTGATTCCTGCAAAATATACTCCTGAAGCTAGCCCGTATTGCTGTGTTTTCCTGGTGTGTTACACCAACAGGCATTTGCAGCACTTACAGCAGGCGTAGTGTGATTCCTGCAAAATATACTCCTGAAGCTAGCCTGTATTACTGTGTTTTCCTGGTGTGTTACACCAACAGGCATTTGCAGCACTTACAGCAGGCGTAGTGTGCTTTCTGCAAAATATACTCCTGAAGCTACGCCTTATTGCTGGTTTTCCCATCTCCCTGGAGGCCATTAGAATGTCTGGAAGGCAAACAAGGAGAGGCAGACAGTCAGGAGCCAATAAAAGAGGGCAAGCAGGCTCTGTGTCTAGAGACAACAGTGCTGGTCGTGGACGCGGTGCATCGCCATCAGCACGTGGCCATGGGACACGCTTGTCCTTCTTTTCGGCAGCTGGACGTGTTGAGCCGCATCATGCCGAAGACTTGGATGACCAAGCCCTCCTCATCCTCTCTCACCCAGGCTCAGGGTACTGGCAAAGCAGCTGCCAAAGCGTCCTCTTCCCTGGTATCAATGTCATCATCAGTCACTCCTTCCCTAGACCCACCATGTCCTCCTGAGGAGTCCCCCGAACTGTTTGAGCACAGTGTTGGGTACATGCTCCAGGAGGATGCCCAGCGTTTCGAAGGGTCTGATGATGATACCCAGCTAGAGGAAGGCAGTAGCGTGAGAGCAGAGAGAGGGGATGCTCAAGAAGGACACCAATCTGGCAGTCATGTTCCAGCAGCTGTAGCATACTGCCAGATTGGCTCCAGTGATGAGGAGGGAGGGGATGATGAGGTCACTGACTCCACGTGGGTGCCTAATAGGAGAGAGGAGGATGAGGAGGAGGCACATCTCCAATGAGGCAGGAAGCCCTCGGGGGGCCAGTGTAAGGGCAGCACACCGACGGAATCACACCGCAGAGCTCCGCCTGTGCAGGGCGCTGCCTCTGCCCGTTATTCAAAAAGTTCTTTGGTGTCGGCCTTTTTTGAGTCGAGTGCATCAGATCGCACAGCTGCTGTTTGCAACATATGTCTCAAGTGTATATCGCGTGGCCAAAACATCAGCCACTTGGGCACCACATGCTTGACCAGACATATGTTGACCTGCCATGCAGCTCGTTGGCAAGCCTACCTTAAAGACCCACACCAAAGAACAAAGCGGACCTCTCCTTGCACCGCATCAGCTGGGATCTCCAACCCCACTATACCTTCAGTCCTCTCTGAATCCTGCACTGAGAGGAATGAAGGTGTAGAATTAGGTGTGTCACAGCCGAGTACTTGCGGGCACTCTGCTAGCAGTACACCGACGTCCGATTCTAGCAGGCAAATTTCCCCGCCCCAGCTGCTGGACCGTCGAAAGAAGTTCACTCCCAGCCATCCACATGTCCAGCGGTTGAATGCTAGCTTGGCTAAATTGCTAGCGCTTCAACTGCTGTCTTTTCAGTTGGTAGACTCGGCCCCCTTCCGTGAGTTTGTGCAATGTGCGGTTCCTCAGTGGCAGGTTCCCAAACGCCACTTTTTCTCACGGAAGGCGATTCCGGCTCTCTACCGGCATGTGGAAGGCAATGTCTTGGCCTCGCTGGACAGGGCGGTCAGCGGTAAGGTGCATATTACCGCTGACTCATGGTCCAGCAGGCATGGACAGGGACGTTACCTTTCTTTCACGGCCCATTGGGTCACTCTTTTGGCAGCTGGGAAGGATGCAGGACAAGGTGCAGTAGTGTTGGAGGTTGTTCCGCCGCCACGCCTCCAAAATGCTACTACTGGTTGTGACACACCTCTCTCCTCCACCCCCTCCTCTTCTTCTTCCTCCATGGCCTCTTCCTGTGCTTTGTCCTTGGAACCAGCGGTGCTCCGTAGGCGTTCAAGGGGCTACGCAAGTACGCAGGCAAAAAGATGCCATGCCGTGCTTGCGCTGGTGTGTTTGGGGGACAGGAGCCACACTGGGGCAGAGGTTCTGTCTGCTCTGCAGGGGCAGGCCGAGAGGTGGCTGACGCCACGCCAGCTTAAGCCAGGAATGGTGGTTTGCGACAATGGCACCAACCTCCTCTCCGCCCTCCGACAGGGACAACTGACCCATGTGCCCTGTGTGGCTCACATCCTTAACCTGGTGGTGCAGCGGTTCTTGGGCAGGTACCCGGGCTTACAGGATGTCCTGAGGCAGGCCAGGAAAGTCTGTGTGCATTTCCGCAGATCTTATAATGCCAGTGCTCGCCTGGCTGAGCTGCAAAAGGAGTTGAACCTTCCCAAGAACCGCCTTATATGTGACATGCCCACCAGGTGGAACTCAACGTTGGCCATGCTGCAGCGGCTGCACACGCAGCAGAGGGCCATCAATGAGTACCTGTGCGACTACGGCACCAGGACAGGGTCAGGGGAGCTCAGGTTTTTTTCACCACGCCAGTGGGGCATGATCAGGGATGCATGCACTGTCCTGGCACCATTTGAGGAGGCCACGAGGATGGTGAGCAGTGACAGTGCATGCATCAGTGACACTGTACCTCTTGTCCACCTGTTGGAACATACGCTGCGTGGAATAATGGACAGGGCACTTGAGGCAGAACAGAGGCAGGAAGAGGAGGACTTCCTTGGCTCTCAAGGCCCCCTTTACCCAGACAGTGTTCCTTCTGTCCCACCCATCGCACAGGAAGAGGAGGAGGAGGATTGTGTCAGCATGGAGGTGGAGCCTGGCACTCAGCATCATCAGCAGCAGTCTTTTAGGGATGATTTACTGTCCCAAGAAACCCGTGGACTTGTACGTGGCTGGGAGGAGGTGGCTGCGGATCATGACGTCCTTAGTGACCCAGAGGACTCCGGACCGAATGCCTCAGCTAACCTACGCTGCATGGCCTCCCTGATCCTGCAAAGTCTGCGGAAGGATCCTCGTATTCTTGAACAGGGGCTGAAAAATTGGGCCTTTGGTGGTGGTGGTGTTGACACAACACTGTAAGGCCTCACAGTTACTCTGTGACTCTCCTTGATCCACGGTACAAGGGTAAGGTTGCGGACCTTATCTTACCGTCGTAGAGGGAGCAGAGGATGAGACAACTCCGGGAGGCCTTGCAGAAAGGTCTGTGCAACGCGTTCCCAGAGACTGGGAGGTTACAGTCTCCTGGTCCTGGACAACGAGTTGCTGAGGCTTTGGTCAGTCAAATAAGGAGCGGTGGGGAAGGTGGCCGTCTGACTGATGCGTTCAGACAATTCTTTAGTCCGCAGCCCCAAGGTATGATCGGTTCCAGCAACCATCGCCAGCGTCTGATATACATGGTGCAGGAATACCTAGGGGCAAGGTCAGACTTGGACACCTTCCCCACCGAAAATCCTCTGGCTTACTGGGTCTTCTTGAGGATGGATCACTGGCCAGAGATTGCACAGTATGCAATTGAGCTACTGGCCTGTCCTGCATCCAGCGTTATTTCAGAACGCACATTCAGTGCTGCTGGAGGATTTGTCACGGATCACAGGGTGCGCCTGTCCACCGACTCGGTTGATCGACTGACTTTCATAAAGATGAACCAGTCTTGGATCACCACCAGCTACCAAACACCTGAAGCTGATATAACAGACTAATTTATTTCAAATGTCACATCCCTTCAAGACTGATGCTGAGTGACTGTCCTGTTATGTTGACTGACTATCCTCCTCCTCCTCAATGATCCGATTGATGATGATGATAGCTTGGAAGAACATTTTTGTTTCTGGTTGCCGCCACCAGTGCCTAAGGCCCAATTTTTCAGCCCCTGTTTAACAGGGGCATGTAATTACAATTTTTTATGCAATGCTTTGCAGCAGGGCTCATTCCTGCACTCCAACTAGAGTATCTGGGAGAGGTTGCAGTGTCGTGGCACCAGCACCAGTGCCTAAGGCCCAATTTTTCAGCCCCTGTTTAACAGGGGCGTGTAATTACAATTTTTGATGCAATACTTTGCAACAGGGCTCATTGCTGTGCTCCAAGTACAGTATCTGTGAGGGGTTGCAGTGTTGTGGCACCAGTGCCTAAGGCCCAATTCTTCTGCCCCTGTTTAACAGGGGCATGTAATTACAATTCTTGATCTAATAATTCACAGCAGGGCCCATTCCTGCGCCCACCAAGAGTAACTGTGAGGCCTTACAGTGTTGTGTCAACACCACCACCACCAAAGGCCCAATTTTTCAGCCCCTGTTCAACAGGGGCATGCAATTACAATTCTTGATCTAATAATTCACAGCAGGGCCCATTCATGCGCCCACCAAGAGTAACTGTGAGGCCTTACAGTGTTGTGTCAACACCACCACCACCACCACCAAAGGCCCAATTTTTCAGCCCCTGTTCAACAGGGGCATGCAATTACAATTCTTGATCTAATAATTCACAGCAGGGCCCAATCATGCGCCCACCAAGAGTAACTGTGAGGGCTTACAGTGTTGTGGCAACACCAACATGTAAGGGGCAAATTTCAGCAGAGTATATACGGCAGGCCCCTACTTTCAAACATCCAACTTACAAACGACTCCTACTTGCAAACGGAAGGAGACAACAGGAAGTGAGAGGAAATCTACCCCTAGGAAGGGAAATTCTCTCCTGTAAGAGTTAATATGGGAAAAAGGTGTCTCCTCTCTACTGATGCTTTATCACCAATCCTTGTTTCAATAAAAACCCCACTTTTCAAAAACATTTGTCATTGGGACGGAAAGTGAGGTGAAATGTTCTGAACAGGGGCACAGACAGCAAAACAAATGTTACAGGGGTGATAACCCTTCCCTATGTTTTCCAAAAAGCTTAAAAATAGATTTTTTGGCTGGAGCTACACTTAACCACTTAAGCCCCGGACCATTTTGTAGCTAGAGGACCAGAGGTGAATTCAGAATTTAGCACTGCGCTGCTTTAACTGTAAATTGTGCGGACATGCAATGTTGTACCCAAACGAAATTTGCGTCCTTTTCTTCCCACAAATAGAGCTTTCTTTTAATGGTATTTGATTGCCTCTGCGATTTTTATTTTTTGCGATTATAAACGGAAAAAGACCGAAAATTTTGAAAAAAAATGATATTTTCTACTTTTTGTTATAAGAAAAATTGAATAAACTCAATTGTAGTCATACATTTAGGCCAAAATGTATTCAGCCACATGTTTTTAGTAAAAAAAATGTCAATAAGCGTATATTTATTGGTTTGCGCAAAAGTTATAGAGTTTACAAACTAGGGTACATTTTCTGAAATTTACACAGCTTTAAATTTATGACTGCCTATCTCATTTCTTGAGGTGCTAAAATGACAGGGCAGTACAAAACCCCCCCAAATGACCCCATTTTGGAAAGTAGACACCCCAAGGAAATTGCTGAGAGGCATGTTGAGCCCATTGAATTTTTTATTTTTTTGTCCCAAGTGATTGAATAATGACTAAAAAAAAAAAAAAAAAAAAAAAATTACAAAAAGTTGTCACTAAATGATATATTGCTCACACATGCCATGGTTATATGTGGAATTTCACCCCAAAATACATTTTGCTGCTTTTCCTGAGTACGGGGATACCACATGTGTGGGACTTTTTGGGAGCCTAGCCGCGTACGGGACCCCGGAAACCAAGCACCACCTTCAGGATTTCTAAGGGCGCAAATTTTTGATTTCACTCCTCACTACCTATCACAGTTTCGAAGGCCATAAAATGGCAAAATAGCACAAAACCCCCCCAAATGACCCCATTTTAGAAAGTAGACACCCCAAGGAAATTGCTGAGAGGCCTGTTGAGCCCATTGAATATATTTTTTTTTGTCCCAAGTGATTGAATAATGACAAAAAACAAAAAACAAAAAAAAAAATTACAAAAAGTTGTCACTAAATGATATATTGCTCACACATGCCATGGTTATATGTGGAATTACACCCCAAAATACATTTTTCTGCTTCTCCTGAGTACGGGGATACCACATGTGTGGGACTTTTTAGGAGCCTAGCCGCGTACGGGACCCCGAAAACCAAGCACCGCCTTCAGGATTTCTAGGCACAAATTTTTGATTTCACTCCTCACTACCTATCACAGTTTCGAAGGCCATAAAATGCCAAAATCGCACAAAACCCTCCCAAATGACCCCATTTTGGAATATAGACACCCCAAGCTATTTGCTGAGAGGAATGGCGAGTATTTTACAGCTCTCATTTGTTTTTGAAAATGAAGAAAGAAAATATATATATATATATATATATATATATATATATATATATATTTTTTTTCAATTTTCAAAACTTTGTGACAAAAAGCGAGATCTGCAAAATACTCACAATACCTCTCAGCAAATAGCTTGGGGTGTCTACTTTCCAAAATGGGGTCATTTGGGGGGGTTTTGTGCTATCTGGGCATTCCATGGCCTCCGAAACTGTGATAGGCAGTGAGAAGTGAAATCAAAAATTTACACCCTTAGAAAGCCTGAAGGCGGTGCTTGGTTTTTGGGGTCCCGTACGTGGCTAGGCTCCCAAAAAGTCTCACACATGTGGTATCCCCGTACTCAGGAGAAGCAACAGAATGTATTTTGGGGTGTAATTCCACATATGCCCATGGCATGTTTGAGCAATATATCATTTAGTGACAACTTTGTGCAAAAAAAAAAAAATTGTCGTTTTTCCGCAACTTGTGTCAACATATAAAATATTCCATGGACTCGACATGCCTCTCAGTATATAGCTTGGGGTGTCTACTTTCCAAAATGGGGTCATTTGGGGGGGTTTTGAACTGTTCTGGCATTTTATACACAACATTAGGAAGCTTACATCCACTCTTCTAACCACTTGAAGACAAAGCCCTTTTTGACACTTTTTGTTTACATGAAAACATTTTTTTTTTTTGCAAGAAAATTATCTTGAACCCCCAAACATTATATATATTTTTAAAGCAAAGGCCCTACAGATTAAAATGGTGGGTGTTGCATTTTTTTTTTCTACACAGTATTTGCGCAGCGATTTTTCAAATGCATTTTTTGGGTTAAAAAATACACTTTTTTTAATTTTAATGCACTAAAACACACTATATTGCCCAAATGTTTGAAAAAATAAAAAAGATGATCTTAGTCCGAGTACATAGATACCAAACACGACATGCTTTAAAATTTCGCACAAACGCGCATTGGCGACAAACTACATACATTTTTAAAAGCCTTTAAAAGCCTTTACAGGTTACCCCAGTAGATTTACAGAGGAGGTCTACTGCTAAAATGATTGCCCTCGATCTGACCTTCGCGGTGATACCTCACATGCATGGTGCAATTGCTGTTTACATATGACGCCAGACCGACGCTTGCGTTCGCCATTGGGCAAGAGCAGGGCAGGACAGGGGTGCTTTTTTTTTTTCTTTTTTTTTTATTATTAATTTTGCTTTTTTATTTTATTTTTAAATTGTTCCTTCCAAGTATTTTTTTTTTTTATCATTTTTATTGTTATCTCAGGGAATGTAAATATCCCCTATGATTCAATAGGTAGTGACAGGTACTCTTTTTTTGAAAAAACTGGGGTCTTCTAGACCCTAGATTTTTCCTCTGCCCTCAAAGCATCTGACCACACCAAGATCGGTGTGATAAAATGCTTTCCCAATTTCCCAATGGCGCTTTTTATATCCGGGGGGGGCATTCCCTCCCACTGCTTGTAAAAGCAGTCCAGAGGCTAATTAGCCGCTAGGATTGCTTTTACATGAAAGCCGGCCGCAGGCTGAAAAGAATGATACCAAGATGATACCTAAACCCGCAGGCATCATTCTGGTATAAACATTCAAAGTCCAGCAACATACCAGTACGTTGCTGGTCCTTGTTGGACATGTATTGTAATCTTTTTATTTCATGCAGCCAGTTGGCTGAACGAAAAAAGAGATTGATCGGTGGGTATGCCCACCATTAGAATACCGCCCTTCATCCACCCACTTCCAATGATGGGCATACACGCACCATTTATATATGCCGAAGCATGGGGGCATCCTCCCGCAAAAAAGTTATGCCGCACACACATGGTCGGACTTTTCCACGGGCAAGCCTCCGTCGGAATTTCGACCGTATGTACGCGGCATTAGGAGCAAAATCGCTCCTCCGCCCCTGCTGCCCCAATGCTTCGGCATATTTGCTTTTTTTTTTTAACTGTGGTGGTGAAATCACCTCCTACAGCACTGGAGTCGCAGGGATCAGGCCTGTCTCTGCGAATGCTGCAGTTATGTGTGTTTTTGTTTTGTAAGTGACAGTGATCGATCGATACTGCACTTGGGTGGCCTGGGCTGGACGGAGGGGCAAAACGCAGGTGCCAGCAGGTATCTGGGCTGATCCCGCTAACACTGCGTTTTTGGGAACCCTAAACTGCTGGGGACGCTAGTATAGATCTGATCAGATCAGATATTGATCTGTTCAGATACTATACCACTAAGGGGGGTGTATGCTTCACGCGTGGGTGTTAGCGTTACTGGCACTAACCTGACGCTGCCTGGGGTGTGACTCAGACCCTCTCTGACGCTAAAACCTAATTGATATCACCCGCCGGGCGATCAGGGGGTTAAACCTTTATTGGGTTATATACACGGCGGGTGCCCTGACACTATAAAAAGCAAACTAACTAACCAGCATCACCCGTAACACTTATATGGTGATCACTGGTGAAAGGGTTAACTAGGGGCAATCAGGGGGTTAAAACCTTTATTAGATAATATATGGGGGTACCTGACGCTATAAAAACCTGTGGCGAACCTAAAAAAAATTACCAGCTACCGATCTGCATCACCGACACTAAGACAGCGTTTAGAAAAACGATTGCTTAGCGACAGTGGTGATGGGGGTGAAAGGGTTACCTGGGGGGGGCGATCAAGGGGGTTAAACCTTTATTAGATAATATATTGGGGTACCTTACGCTATAAAAACCTGCGGCGAACCTAAAAAAAATTACTGGCTACGATCTGCATCACCGACACTAAGACAGCGTTTAGAAAAACAATTGCTTAGCGACAGTGGTGATAGGGGGTGAAAGGGTTACCTGGGGGGCGATCAAGGGGGTTAAACCTTTATTAGATAATATATTGGGGTACCTGACGCTATAAAAACCTGCGGCGAACCTAAAAAAAATTACCGGCTACCGATCTGCATCACAGACACTAAGACAGCGTTTAGAAAAACGATCGCTTAGTGACAGTGGTGATAGGGGGTGAAAGGGTTACCTGGGGGGCGATCAAGGGGGTTAAACCTTTATTAGATAATATATTGGGGTACCTGACGCTATAAAAACCTGCGGCGAACCTAAAAATAATTACTGGCTACGATCTGCATCACCGACACTAAGACAGCAGTTAGAAAAACAATTGCTTAGCGACAGTGGTGATAGGGGGTGAAAGGGTTACCTGGGGGGCGATCAAGGGGGTTAAACCTTTATTAGATAATATATTGGGGTACCTGACGCTATAAAAACCTGCGGCGAACCTAAAAAAAATTACCGGCTACCGATCTGCATCACAGACACTAAGACAGCGTTTAGAAAAACGATCGCTTAGTGACAGTGGTGATAGGGGGTGAAAGGGTTACCTGGGGGGTGATCAAGGGGGTTAAACCTTTATTAGATAATATATTGGTGTACCTGCCGCTATAAAAACCTGCGGCGAACCTAAAAAAAATTACTGGCTGCCGATCGGCATCACTGACGCTAAGACAGCGATCAGAAAAATGATCGCTAAGCGACAGTGGTGATAGGCGGTGAAAGGGTTATCTGGGGGGTGATCAGGGGGTTAAACCTTTATTAGGGGGGGTTAGGGGGCTACACTGGACCTAAGACTAAACTTTGGTGACACTTTTACAGTCACAAATGTCACTGATTGCAGTGATCACTAAATAAATGGTCACTGCAATCAGTGACACTGTGACTGGGGGCTGGGGGGGTGATCTGGGGGGTGATCTGGGGGGCCTGGGGGGGCGATTTATGTCCCTATGTGTCCTGGTGTCAGTGTAGTGTTGTGTGCACTAACCTGATATCTTCTCTTGTACGGCGCTCGGTATATGTGAGCGCCGCACCAGAGATGACATCACTTCCTCCTGCTCCCTCTGTCTGACACAGACAGAGGGGGCATTTCCATTCGCCGGGAGCGATCGCGAGGGGGTGGCCAGAAACGAATGGCTGCCCCCTCATCCCGGAACGCTCCCGGACACTTAGCCACCGCTCACTGTATAGGAGGCGGGTCCGATCGGACCCCCCAACTGTACAAAGGCAATCACGTATGTTCTACGTGATTGTGCCTGTCGGTGCCATTCTGCCGACGTATATATACAGTGAGCGGTCGTTAAGTGGTTAAACAATGTACCTGTTCAAAATTACCAACAGATTCTACATAAGAACAAACCTACAGTCCCTGTCTTGTATGCACCGCCTGTATACGGCTGTTCAGAGTATATAGGGCCTTTTTTATTTTGTGTGCGGGGTTCCCCTTAATATTCATACAAGACCCAAAGGGGCTGGTAATGGGCTGGGGTGGGGAGGGTGATGGGGTAGCTATGCCATTTTTCTTAAAGATTTTCATCCATATTACCGGGACTAGAAATTACATTAAAGCCGCAAGCAGTTTTAAATGGCTTTTTTTCCTTTAGAAATGTAATTTTGTGCAGGGACAGTTCTAAACACGGGAAACACGTGCCACTTCACAGGCATACTTTAGACACCCCCCAGGTATGATATTTAAAGGAATATTTGCCTCTTTTTTTTCACTTTATGCATCATTAAAATGACTGCTCCCGAAAAACGGACGTTTTTAAAACTTCTTTTTGCATTGATACATGTCCCCTGGTGCAGAACCCGGGTTCCCAAACCATTTTTAGGACAATAACATGCATAATAGTCGTTATAATTAGCACTTTAGATTTCGAACGTTCGCATCCATTGTATTTAATAGGGTTCTAACGTTCGTGCGAACTTTCAGTCCGTTCGCGGGTTCTGGTGCGAACCGAACCCGGGGGTGTTCGGCTCATCCCTACTCACCATATATGCTGGTTGTATTATATTGGGAAGGGGTCACAGGTTGAATAGTTTCTACCGGCCGCTGCTGTGACAGATGACAGCTGGTGAAGCCGTAGTATACCACACTTTCTATTAGTGAGAGAAAGCCACAGATCTGAGTTGGAGTCCAGCTGACTAGAGATTGATCACCTCTAGATACCTCACTAGATGATCTAGATGATCTTGTGAGAGAGGGTACACGAACTTAGATAAACAGGTATGCAATGAAATAAACTTAGGAAAAGAATAGGTAAAGTTTTATATAATTCTTGCATTTATTTGGTGTCTGTCTTGTGTTTCATACCGAGAGTAAAGCCCCGTACACATGGTCAGACTTTTGGCCAACAAACTTCATTTTGAGCAAGTTGGACCAACAATCCGACCGTGTGTACGCTCCATCGGACAAACTTTTTTTAGTTTTTTTTTGTTTTCATCGGACAAATGTTGAGTCTGCAAACGGACAAACTTTTGGCCAACAAAAGTCCGATGGAGCAAAGTCTGACCGTGTGTACAGAAAACCATAGGACTTTTGTCCGATGGACAAAACAACTAATGTTAAAATCAACCAACAATAGCATAAGTTGACCAAAGGGTGGCGGTAAAGAGCAGAAAAACCACATGATGTTGCAAAAAGTTTTGGGAAAGTTTGCAGAAAAGTCCTGTGGTGTGTATGCTATGGGTGTGCCCGGCCAACTCCGTTCGAACAAAAATCCAGGGAAAAGTCAGATGGAAGTCCGACCGTGTGCATGGGGCTTTAGAAGCAGTAGGCTGGCTGTGGTAGAGACCTTGCTTATCGTCCTTGAAGAAGGAGTAATACCTTGAATCAGTAACGATTAAGGACCTATGATGTTTGAATATTCACTAATGCCCTGTACACACGATCGGATTTCCGATGGAATAAAATCCGATAGATTTTTCAGTCGGAAAGCCGATGAAGCTGACTTCCATCAGACTTGCCTACACACCATCAGTCAAAAATCCGACCGTCCCAAACGCTGTGACGTAAAACACTGACGAGCCGAGAAAAATTAAGTTCAATGCTTCTGAGCATGCGATGGAGTTCCCCACAGAAGATCGGAATTTGCTATCGTTTTTTTTTTCCCATCGGTAAAATTTAAAACATGTTCTATTTTTTTATACCGATGGAAAAAAGACCGATGGGGCCCACACACGATCGGTTTGTCCGATGAAAAAAAACGATCGTGTGTACGCGGCATAACTTGTCTGTGGGCTGGAGAGTCGAAGCAATACATATCTAGAAGTGGTTGAAGAAGGTTTTGTCGTGTGACGCTGTAATGAATGACATTCCAGTAATAGACCATGGCTATCCTGTTGCAAATTTTACATGCTAATAATCTAATAGGTAAAAAGAATCTAGTTCAGTGGTACGAGAAGTGGAATAAAAGAGATTTAATATATATAGAAGAGAGCAGAAGTTGCTGCAGAAACAGAAAGTGTTAAAAATCCATCCTCATTCAAGACACTTCATCTCCCTCTGAACCAAAGACTCTGACTGAGACAGTTTTTGTCTCCTTACAATGAACCTGCATAGGATCAGACTGGTTATGCTAGAGCTTAGGAGTGACAAAGAGGCAAAAGAGACACAGGATCCCTCTGCCTGCACAGGGCTTTGAAAATCACCCTGTTGGTGATCTAATAGAAGCAAGGGAAATGGAAAGAAGATGTAGGAAAGGAATAGGATGTCAAAGGTGAGGGTCATGTCTTGTCTTATCAGACACTAAGGAAACTTTCCCAACTGAATTACAGAAGAAGTTATATCAAGTTTTGACAAAAAAAATGTATAAAATTTAAGCACACATACAGTATCTCACAAAAGTGAGTACACCCCTCACATTTTTATTATATATTTTCATGTGACTATACTGAAGAAATGACACTTTGCTACAATGTAAAGTAGTGAGTGTAATGATGCGCAAGAAAACCCACAAACAGTTTGCCAAAGACAAGCAGACTAAGGACATGGATTACTGGAACCATGTCCTGTGGTCTGATGAGACCAAGATAAACTTATTTGGTTCAGATGGTGTCAAGCGTGTGTAGTGGCAACCAGGTGAAGAGTACAAAGTCAAGCATGGTGGTGGGAGTGTCATGGTCTGGGGCTGCATGAGTGCTGCCAGCACTGGGGAGCTACAGAGTGACATGTACTGTGACATACTGAAGCAGAGCATGATCCTCTCCCTTCGGAGACCGAGACGTAGGGCAGTAATCCAACATGATAATGACACCAAACACACCTCTAAGACGACCACTGCCTTGCTAAAGAAGCTGAGGGTAAAGGTGATGGACTGGCCAAGCATGTCTCCAGACCTAACCCTATTGAGCATGTCAGGGATGCACTGCCCGTATTAGGAGACGTGTGCTAATGCTCATGCATGTATCATGATCCTGTGCTTGTTTCCTGTTCTAGTATTGACCCGGCTTCCTGACTACATTGCTTTCTCCAATCCTGACCTTTGGCTTGTTTGCCCCTGCTTCCTACTGTCTGTTGGCCTGATTACCTGTTGCCAAACCCAGCCTGAACTCTGACTACTCTCTGCCTGCTGTTTATGCTAATTGCGCTCCTGTGTATGACCTGGCTTGTCTGACCTTGCTCCACCCTGCTGTCCTGCATCCGCAGCATACCTACACCTGCTGTCCTGCATCTGCTGCTCTGCATCCACAGCATACCTGCATCTGCAGCATACCTGCTGTCCTGCATCCGCTGCTCTGCATCCACAGCATACCTGCACCTGCTGTCCTGCATCCGCTGCTCTGCATCCACAGCATACCTGCACCTGCTGTCCTGCATCCGCTGCCCTGCATCCGCAGCACTCCTGCATCAGCTGTTCCGGCTTCTCATCTGGCACCACCACTTCCAGCTAAGAGAATCCTGCAGGCACTCATACCCCACCGTGCTCTTACAACCACTGTCTCAACTCCAGTGGTCTCCGAGCCGGGGTTGTACAAGAGGTCTCCCTCTGCACGTCAGGCTCATCCCTAAGGTATGTGACAGAGCATCTGGAAGGTGGAGGAGCGCAAGATCTCTAACATCCACCAGCTCCGTGATGTCATCATGGAGGAGTGGAAGAGGACTCCAATGGCAACCTGTGAAGCTCTGGTGAACTCCATGCTGGAAAATAATAGTGGCCACACAAAATATTGACACTTTGGGCCCAATTTGGAGATTTCCACTTAGGGGTGTACTCACTTTTGTTGCCAGCGGTTTAGACATTAATGGCTGTGTTGAGTTATTTTGAGGGAACAGCAAATTTACACTGTTATACAAGCTGTACACTCACTATTTTACATTGTAGCAAAGTATAATTTCTTCAGTGTTGTCACATGAAAAGATCAAATAAAATATTTACAAAAATGTGAGGGATGTACTCACTTTTGTGAGATACTGTAGTTGACTACAATATGCAGTTTAAGGAATCAGAAAAGGATACACTGAAAAATAGGGAAAAGAACAGGTTGACACGTAAATGCAACAGTTTTTTTTTTCACAAGGCAGCCCCAGGACAACTTTAAATACACTAGGCCCCCCAAAATATGTTTATTAGCTGGTGTTTATGAAAAAGGGGGATGAGAAAGCTAGGGAAGAACTCCCTAAGGTGGGGTTCTTTCAAAGAACCTTCATCCTTGTAATGCTGGAATTATGGGAGAATAGGACACTTTGCTAGGAGTTGTAAGAAACCAGTTCAAAGGGAGCACTCAATCCTGATTGAAGACCGAACAGGGGGGGAGTGTCGGATGGTTTATTTGCCGCCGCCCCCCCCCAAATGGAGCACCAGCGGCCACTGATGGAGAGTGAGGTACCTGTAGTCCCTAATTCAGGGAAGAGTTATGAAGACTATATGCTTCTTTGGGGAGGTACAACATACACCTTTTACTCAGTCAGTCCAAATCAAAATGGAGAATTCTCTTACTGTAGTCTTTAGTTTTTGCCCCTCATACTCTCAGCAGTCTACAGTATAGGGACCTGCATATTATAAATTATTATAAATTATCCTTATAAATGTAATCTCCCCTTGAAGGTTTAATTTGTGAAAAACCCAAATGAGCAGGACAAGGGGAAACAGAGCTCATGGGAGTGGTGAGGGGACCAGTGCCCAAGAAGATAATGAGCAGAAAAAAATGTATTGTCCCCAGGGTAGGATATTAGCTTTCCTCATAAAGGAAACTCTGATTTTGATCCATTACACTGCAGAATGACTTAGGAAGTGTTTGGAATCAAAACCGAGGTGTAAGGTAAATTATGTACAATACATTTAAAAAAAATTTTTTGGTAGAGATGCGCTATGTTATGTCTGCAAGACTCCTGTGTCTCCAATACTGAAGCAGCGAAACAAGCCTCATATATGGTAACGCCATTGTTTTTTCAGATGTTGGTCATACAAAAGGTAAAAGCTGTAAGGGGTGAACTGATGGAGAAAGAAAAGTTCCCATTTTACGCAGAGACAGGATAGGTTTTCTAAGAGAGTTGTGTTTCTAAGATAGAAAGGATGTGGACAGAGTAGGAGATAGCTGGGCAGATTGTAGAGACTTCCAGAGCATACAGTAAGAGCCATTGATGAGGGAAAAAGATGGAAAAAGGTCTTGAGAGAAGCAAGGAAGATGGTGTAGGTAGGTATAGTTTGAGATGGGAATGACAAAGACAGTAGCTAAATGTTTATTGAGGGAAGACTTTCCTAGATTTGAAGTGTGTAATTTGTTAAGATTAGATAATAGACTTTATTTTACTGATGAACTGCGGATGGAAATTTGTTAGAGTTTGGGAATGAAATAGAAGCTGGTAACCCCCCCCCCCCCCAATGGATTTGTAGAAATTATGAGGTAAACCAAGTACATGTTCATGCATGAAGATCTGAGCATACACAAAGAACAGTCTGAAGATCTGTGCACGGAATTAGGGCCATGCAAGCACACATTCGCGTTCGTATTAGCATGCACGTTGGAATTGACTTTGGAGCTCAGTGGCCTATTTAAAGCACTTGCAAAGCTCTAGTTCATTTCTGAGTAGTCGTAATCTCCTGTGACCCATGGCCAGACCCTACTTGCTTCTGTATTCTACCCAGTTTGCCTCCTGACTTGCTTGATCTTGATCCCTCCGTTACCTGCCCTCTGGTCAGTTACCGGACTCTGCATCCTGTTTATTGTTTTGGCACCATCCCCTGCTTGTCTGACACTGACGCCAGCTTGGCTTCTGTTTATGTTCTTCATCTCCTAACTCTGCATCTCTGCTGCTTAATCGTTGCTGACTCCTGCTCTCCTGACCACGGTTCTGTATTCTGCATCTGCAAGTCCTATAATGACATCCAGCACATGTTCCTGCTCTCCAGGCTGCATGATCTAGTTCCTCTGTTGGTCAGGACATACCACAGGCATCTGTGCCACTCAGTGTCCTGTCATACCTTGTCATCAACCTGGGGGAGGGGGGAACAGGACAGGTGGTGTAAGGAAAATCCCTCTCATCAGCTCGACTTTTACCAGGTACATGACAGAGACGATAAATAGTAGTAGTAGTTGTAAACCTCTGATGTGAAAAATGAACAAAGCATATTCCTCTATAGTGTGTACTTGTCTCAATCCAAAGCACTGAGTGTCATTTCTCTCTGCTGTCTAGTTCATCTTCTTTCTGCATGACTCACCGCTGAAAGGTTTTCCTGAATCCAAAAGATGGAGGGAATAGGGGAGGTGCCTCCAGCACATTTCAGCTGTGCATGTTTCCCTGTGTGCTGTGTGAATGGAATGTATCACTTCCCTCCACTCAGCTCTCAGATTGCAATGAGCTCTCCTCTATAAGCTGTGCAGTGTGTGACATCAGATCCTGGCCCCTGCCTCTGGAAGCTCAGACAAGTTGTGTAAATTCTGGACTTTGAACTGAAGTAGAAAAGGGAGAACTGCAGATAAATAGGTACAACTTATGTAGGAGTATTTTCTTCATCGCCTTGTATTACCTGAGGCTGGTCACTTCACTGGGTATATGCAAGGATTTACGAACACTTTGAAGAACAAACTGGTTATGTCACACCAGAAACAAGTATTGGGAATACTGCCCCTGAAGAATTTGGGGGTGGGGAGGGACCACCATTGAACCCCTTATGAAATTACTGGGAGGGCTATGGGAACTCCACAGATGTTCAAAGTACAAAGTTAATGGGAATGAAAGGGTTTTCAGAAGAGTTGTTTTTTTGTTTTTAACAGGTACAATTCAAATTACAGATCAGGAAAGAGTTAAAGATCTGCTTCCTGGAGAAAAAATGTATATAAACAACAGTGATTTGTCTGATGTATCAAAGGATGATACAAAGATTTCTATCTTTTTCTTTTAGGACTAGAAGTGATAGTTTCTATGGGAATGTTGATATGGACCAATATCAATTTACAGCAAGTCACCAACAATAATAATAACAATAACTGTACTAACCACAAGCATCAAATGAGTCTAACAAATTCACTAACATTCTTACAAGAAAAAAGAATGTATAATCATTTTACTGATAATATGTGGTATATACACATGACAGATGTAATCAGTTTATTTAGTAATGAAGCATGTTATGTATGTACTCTTATTCCTCATGCCACAGGCACAGAGCTATTGATGCGTACTAGCGACATTGAAAGCAATAATGTATGCCGTATAAAACATATGTTTTCATGAGATTAGAGGGGAGGTCCAACATTATCAGCAGAGGAAACTAGACATATAATTCCTTGAATTCAATCAAATTTGTTCAGATAATGAAGGAAATGTATATTACATATTCCAAGGAGTGATCCGATGTATTAAGAGAGGCCTATAATCTTGGCTCGAGGATTAGTTCCACGTGAGGGAAGCTGAGAACAGCTTAAATATGGACTGCCATATATTGGTAAGATATGAGGCAATGTTACAGAATGGAGAAGTAAAAAAGATTTGGGATTGTACTTGGATGTGGGAGGGAAAGCATTATAAAGAAGGAATACAACGAGGATCAAATGATGAATGTTCTATACATTTGTAAATTTTTTATCAGGGAGTACTTCTGTGTTCATGGATAGGGTTGAGCGAACCCGAACTCTAAAGTTCGGGTTCGTACCAAACTTTAGCGTTTTCCAAACCCAATCCCGAACCCGAACAATTGCGTGTTAGTTCGGGTTGGGGTTCGGTGTTCGGGGATGTAATGGCGCATTTAGAAAAGCTTCAGGGGCCAGCCTATCACCTTTTGTTTAGCTGGTGTTCCCTTAGAAGCCATCATAGCCATGCCTACTAATGCCATGGCTGTGATTGGCCAGTGCAGCATGTGACCCAGCTCAGTGCAGCATGTGACCCAGCTTCTATATAAGCTAGAGGCACACAGCACAGCACATCACTCTGCTAGACAGAATAGGGAGAGGTTCCTGGCTGCTGTTGCTTATTAGGGAGAGATTGAAATACATGAGTTAGTCCTGATTCTGCAATCTGAGAGAAAAGATAGAGAGACAGTGTAGGGGAAGGTTCCTGATGGTGCTTTCAGGGAGAGAGATTTATATAGGAGTCCAGATTCAGAGATCTAATAACTCAGCGATCTGCATAGGTTTACCTATTTGTTTTGCAGTGCACAGTCTAAAAAACTGTAAAAACACTGCAATGAGCCCAGTGTCAGAGAAAATCTAACTTTTATCTGCAATCTCAGTGCACCAGCACTGCATATGTTACGTTGAGAGATACACCATTGCCATACTCTTGCAAAAAGACCCATTTAGGGCAAAAAAAGGCACTTTATTGTGCTCTTGCAAAAAGACCCATTTAAGGCAAAACAAAAAAGGCACTTTATTGTGCTCTTGCAAAAAGACCTATTTAGGGCAAAAAAAAATTGCATTTTATTTTGCTTGTGCAAAAAGACCCATTTAGGGCAAAACAAAAAAAAATTGCACTTTAACCACCTCGCGCCCGCCGTACGAGTATATACGGCCGCGAGGTGGTTGTTACATGCCGGGAGGCCGTGTTTATACGGCCTCCGCTAATTTGGCCACTGGGGGGCGCGCGAGCGCCGCCGGCGGCGCGCGCATGTACCCGGCGCGTCACTGCAATGCCGATGCGCGTGCCTGGCGGCCGCGATGTCCGTACAGTACATTACATTACAGTACAGTACACAGATCGGTCACCTCCCCCAGTCAGTCCCCTCCCCCCACAGTAGTAATCACTAATAGGGCACACATTTAACCCCTTCCTCGCCCCCTAGTGTTAACCCCTTCCCTGCCAGTCACATTTATACAGTAATCAGTGCATTTTTATAGCACTAAAATCGCTGTATAAATGTGAATGGTCCCAAAATAGTGTCAAAAGTGTCCGATGTGTCCGCCATAATGTCGCAGTCACTTAAAAAATCACTGATCGCCGCCATTACTAGTAAAAAAAAAAAAAATTATAAAAATGCCATAAAACTACCCCCTATTTTGTAAACGCTATAACTTTTGCGCAAACCAATCAATAAACGCCGCTTGCGATTTTTTTTTACCAAAAATATGTAGAAGAATACGTATCGGCCTAAACTGAGGAAAAAAAAAATTGGGATGTTTATTAGAGCAAAAATCTAAAAATATTGCTTTTTTTTCAAAATTGTCGCTCTATCTTTGTTTATAGCGCAAAAAATAAAAACCGCAGAGGTGATCAAATACCACCAAAAGAAAGCTCTATAAAGGACGTCAATTTTGTTTGGGAGCCACGTCGCACGACCGCGCAATTGTCATTCAAAGCGTGACAGTGCTGAAAGCTGAAATTTCGCCTGGGCAGGAAGGGGGTATATGTGCCCAGTAAGGAAGTAGTTAATGTACTCTTGCAAAAAGACCCATTTAGGGCAAAAATATATATTTTGCAGTGTTTTATGCATATCTGGAGGTGTGTGAAATAATCAATTTCTATATATTTTTCTTCTACTGTGCTATCCTAAAAAAACAATTTTTTTTTTGAATAGCATTTTCTGCAGTTCTATAGCTGTGCGATCCAGCGGTTACGTACTGTGGGTGTGTTGTGGTCTTGCAAAAAGCCCCATTTAGGGCCACAAAAAATATTTTGCAGTGTGTTATACATATCTGGAGGTGTGTGAAATAACCAATTTCTATATATTTTTCTTCTACTGTGCTATCCTAAAAAAACAATTTTTTTTTTGAATAGCATTTTCTGCAGTTCTGTAGCTGTGCGATCCAGCGGTTACGTACTGTGGGTGTGTTGTGGTCTTGCAAAAAGCCCCATTTGGGGCCACAAAAAATATTTTGCAGTGTGTTATACATATCTGGAGGTGTGTGAAATAAATAATTTCTATATATTTTTCTTCTACTGTGCTATCCTAAAAAAACAACATTTTTTTTAATAGCATTTTCTGCAGTTCTGTAGCTGTGCGATACAGCGGTTACGTACTGTGGGTGGGTTGTGGTCTTGCAAAAAGCCCCATTTAGGGCCACAAAAAATATTTTGCAGTGTGTTATGCATATCTGGAGGTGTGTGAAATAAACAATTTCTATATATTTTTCTTCTACTGTGCTATCCTAAAAAAACAAATTTTTTTTTTAATAGCATTTTCTGAAGTTCTGTAGCTGTGCGATACAGCGTTACGTACTGTGGGTGTGTTCTGCTCTTCCAAAAACACCCATTTAGGGTAAGATCCTAAATTTGGATAATATGAGGAGAAGGTCAAAGGGACGTGGTGGCCCCGGTCGTGGTGCTGCTAGTGGAGCTCCTGTTGCAGGGAGAGGACGTGGTCGATATGTGCCAGCTACACGCACAAGTGAAACACCTTCCTCAGGTGCGAGTAGGCGACCAAGCCTGCGGCAGTATTTTGTCACGCCTAATGAGGCTGTACGAATGTTGAGGCCAGGACAAGTACAGACGATAGTAGATTGGGTTGCTGACAGTGCCTCGGGTTCCTTGACATTGTCTCCCACCCACTCTTCTGATAAAAGATCAGAGTTGGCACCTGAAGCCCATGTCCATCAGTCTTTCATCTCACCCCCTTGCAAATCAGCCAAGCAGTCTGAGCCCCAAATCATGCAGCAGTCTCTTCTGCTTTTCGATGACTCTGTTAGCAGGGTTTCCCAGGGCCATTCACCTAGCCCTGCCCCAGAAGTGGAAGAGATTGAGTGCCCCGATGCCCAACCACTTATGTTTCATGATGAGTACAGGGGAGGACCATCGCAGCACGTCTCGCCTCTGGGCAGCCTGGCACACATGAGCGATTACATGCTGCAGTGTTTCCGCAACGACCACCGAGTTGCCCACATTTTAACTGGTGCTGATTACTGGGTGGCCACCCTGCTGGATCCCCGTTACAAGGACAACATACCGTCCTTAATTCCCTCACTGGAGCGGGATCGTAAGATGCGTGAGTACAAGCGCACGCTGGTAGACGCGCTGCTGGTGGCATTCCCACCTGACAGCGGGCGTACGGTGGAAGCACAAGGCGAAGGCAGAGGAGAAGGAAGAGGTCGCCAACGCAGCCGGGGCACCGGCAGCACCTCAGAAGGCAGGGTTAGCATGGCTGAAATGTGGAAAAGGTTTGTCAGCACGCCACAACAACCAGCACCACCAGCTGAGATGGAACGTCTTAGCAGGAGGCAGCATTTCACCAACATGGTTGAGTAGTATGTGTCCACAGGCCTACACGTACTGGATGACGGGTCTGCCCCCTTTAACTTCTGGGTCTCCAAATTGGGCACATGGCCTGAGCTTGCCCTTTATGCCTTGGAGGTGCTGGCCTGCCCTGCAGCCAGTGTATTATCTGAACGTGTATTTAGCACGGCAGGGGGCGTTATCACAGACAAGCGCAGCCACCTGTCCAGAGCCAATGTGGACAAGCTCACGTTCATTAAAATGAACCAGGCATGGATCCCACAGGACTTGTCCGTACCTTGTGCAGAATAGACATGTATACCGGTGTTGTGACAAAAACTGTCCGGCCATCGGATTGTGTCCGGCCCGTACTGCGCAGGCGCAGTGCTTGCGCAGTACAGAGGACAAGGAGATTCACAAAATCTCCGAAGATGAACGGCGCCTGCGCCGTGAGTGCAGGTTCAAGCCCCACCATCCAAGTGGACATACGGTAGCACATAGTAACAGGACCCCTCACGGGCTCGCTTCGATCGCCACGCTTCGGGCGCGGTCTCGCTTGGCTCGGCTTGAACCTCGGATGGTGTGGCTTTCACCTTGACTCACCGCGCAGGCGTCGTTCGTCTTGGGAGATTTTCGAAATCCCCTACTGAGCATACTGAGCAAGCGCAGTACAGGGCGGACACTATTCGACGGGGGACAGAATTTGACACATCACCGGCCTTACCCAGCCATTGTTGTATTTTTGAACCAGTGTTGGCTACCTCGTCCTCCTCCACCGCCGCTTCCACCTACACAGCCACATCCACCGCCACCTTAACCTCCTACTCCATATGGACCTCGTCCTCCTAGGTCAAGATTATAATTTTTATTTAATCTTTTTGTAGCGCACAGATCCTTTCCCCCTTACCTGCCTTTATGTTGTTGGCTCCACGCAGGAGGGATCAAGGCACACCGCACTACCAGCCTGTACCCTCCTATATAAAGAGGTTGAGCGGTGTACTTGACGGGCCGTATCCACAGCCGGAGTCAAAACTCCTCCAGAGGATGATTCTCACCTCTACTGTAGATAGAGGCAAGTCCTTGAATTCCCAGTAAAGTCAATGTCCACACCAGCTGAAACTCCAACTCTTATTGTCTCATGGCATAATAAACTGTACTCGGATAGAAAAGGTTATAGCAAAGAAACAGGACAACTTAAGGTGTGGAGGAGGTCCAGGCACAAACGTAGCACATTCACTTCACTGCTTAGGTTTCTCAAACAGTTTTAGGCGCAAGGTCTCTGCCACAGACCTTGGGGTTGGTCTCTGCCACAGACCGGGTGTACAAGGCCCCTGCCACGGACCTGGAGAACTTTGGTCTCTGCCACAGACCAGGGTGTATAAGGCCCCTGCCACGGGCCAGGTGAATAAGGCCTCTGATACAGTCAAGATGATCTTGAGCTTCTCCTTCTACGAACCTAGCCCATATCAAGGGGAAGACATCTCTCCAGGGAGTCAACAGACCCTTCCTTCACCGTGACTCCCACATCGGTCCATCAGAATGATCCTCCCTTCCCTGGAACAGGGTCCTCTACACGAGGCGGCACCCTAAGACTCCTTGACCCTTAGCGGACTCCAGGCGAAGGCTCTGGACTCCAGACTTTACTCCCGCCCCTAGGCCTCCATACCCAGGGCAGCAGGAACTCCAGGATAGTATCTCACCCCGGGCTAAAGGTGCCCGAGATGGAACAGGAACACGTGCACCCAGGCTGAAGGCACCTGGGCGCGTACCCCACTGGACATCAGCCCCCAGGCCAAAGGTCTGCCCCTTTTATATCCTCCCCCGGCATGCACAGCAGGTTCCCCGCCCCGCTGTACTACTGCCAAGAGGGGACACAAAAGGCACAGCACTGTATCGGCGGTTCAACCCTAGCCTACCATGGCAGCGCCACCTGTAGGCCGCAGGGAAGTGCACACCAATACTGTCCCCCGAGGACAAAATGGTCCATGAATCCTACAGAATTAGGGTGTTTGAGCCTATTTACCACTCAAACACTTCCCTTAAATTTAGCACCCCGCTACATTTTTGTTTCAAAGTATTTTATTTTCCCACTAGCTTATCCATTAAATTGAATATTTTTTTACAGAAAGGGCGTATTCTGGGGCATTCCCACCATATGTGTGGCATCGTGCCGTTGAGTTTCTGAGGTTCTTAATGACTTCCTGTACCTCTTCTGCTGAGAAGGGGGCCTCCAGCATATTATTTAATTTTTTTATTTTTTTCATGTTATTTTAAGTTATTTCCCTATCCACATTTGTTTGCAGAGCACTTGCCATGCTCTTAACAACATTTTGCTGCCATTTGCAGCCCTCTAGCCCTTTCCATTACTTTTTTAGAGCCTTTTTAGTCCTCAGAAGTTCGGGTCCCCATTGACTTCAATGGGGTTCGGGGTTCGGAGTCAAGTTCGGGTCAAGTTCGGTCCCGAACCCAAACTTTTTTCCGAAGTTCGGCCGAACCCGTCGAACCCGAACATCCAGGTGTCCGCTCAACTCTATTCATGGATATTTATGGGCTGTGTGGTAATGTGGTCTATCCCAACCTCCCTTTACACTGGACAGGTGAATACTCTATAGCCCAATTTATCCACCCCTTGCTGATCATTTCTAATGCCGTGTACACACGACCGTTTTTAATGACGAGAAAAATTAAAAAATTTTAAATGGTCATTAAAAATGATCGACGTGAAAAACGGCCATGAAAAAATTGGAGCATGCTCTAATTTTTCACGTTGTTTTTTACATCGTCGTTTTTCTCGTCATGAAAAACGGCCGTGTGTGGGCTTTAACGACGTGAAAAAAAATGCTCATTCTCAGAATCAAGTATGAGACAGGAGCGCTCGTTCTGGTAAAACTAGCGTTCGTAATGGAGATAGCGCATTTGTCACGCTGTAACGGACTGAAAAGCACGAGGCTGAAAAGCGCGAATCGACGCTCAACAAACTTTACTAACATGAAGGGTGGCGCCATACGAATGGAACTTCCCCTTTATAGTGCCGTCGTACGTGTTGTACGTCACCGCGCTTTACTCAAGCATTTTTTTCCACGATAGTGTGTAGGCAAGGCAGGCTTGAGAAGAATCACGTCGAGAAAAATGCAGTTTTTTTCAATGACATTAAAAACGGTTGTGTGTACGCAGCATAAGGGCCGGTTCACACTTGTTGCGATGCGAGAACCCTGCGAATCCACTGCGGAACCCGCATCGCATCCGACTCGCATGGCAGTTCACACTGCCAAATGTAAACTTCTGGGGAGTGTCATACAATGTTAACGACACCCCCAGTTCAGCTCGCATATCGCACTGCGAACTGACAGTTCGGACATGAATTGGATCGCATAGGTGTGAACACCCATGCGATCTGATTCTGGTCCGAACAAAAAAAAGGGTCCTGTGGGTGTTTGGACCAAATGCGCTGCGATATCAGCCATACTATCTGTATGGCTGAAATCGCATCGCACAGAGATCGCATGTGATGTGAACAGCAGTGTGCTGCGAATCACATGCAATGTCTGGCATCGCAGCAGTGTGAACCGGGCCTTAGAGTGACTGGGTTCTAGGTAAAAAAAGGTTTAAAAGAACCAACTGTTTTGCTGCTTTGGATGTTCCTGATAAATTCAGACTTGCAGAAACCTTCTTTGCAACTGGTTAATCCCCTGGTATACATACTGCAGCTAACTCAAAGTGCATACAGAATATTAGGTATGAACTATTAAATGTTATCAATATTACAGATGAAGCTTTCAATGCCATTAAGGAGGAACTGCAAGGTCTCACGGCATTGCAGAACAGGTATGCCTTGGATATGACCTTACCTGCAAAAGGTGGGGTATGTGCTCTGGTTGGACATGTTTGCTGTGCTTTTTTTCCAACCAATGATGATGAGTAAGGATGAGCTCCGGTGTGTTCGCAAAGCCCACGTGCAGAACCCGCCAGGAAGTCGGCACTGCGCTGCGCTAATCACAGGCAGTGAGAAATTGTCCCGATGCGCGGCTGCAGAGATCGGGAAATGTCTCACTGCCTGTGATTAGCACAGCGCAGTGCTGACTTCCTGGCGGGCTCTGCACGTGGGCTTTGCGAACAAGCCGGAGCTCATCCTTAATGATGAGCACACTGGATTTCTGGTTACAGCTTTGGGAGATCTCTATGCCCAGAAGAAACACACAGTTGATGAAGGAAGTATGACTGAAGATTGATTTTCAGGTTGGTGTACATCTTTGCCAGCACACCGAGGATAAACACGCATATCAAGAATATGTATACTTGCTTGATGTTTCCAGGATCCAGCTGGTAATCGTTACAACACCCACTATTGATGAGCCTTGTTTTCCACAAAGTGTGCAATAGGAATATAGACAAGACTGGTTTTCAGGTTAGTCACTGGGAATGCCAACCTGTGTGTTATCCTGATCATTTAATTTTTGCCCCTCCTCAATTTATATGGTTTTGGAATTTTTCTTGCGTCCTTGTGTAAGACTGGTAATAATTTTATACAAACACATGTCCGTTTTTAAATCACAGAAGAGCATGGAATATACAGAAGTTTTACAGCTGTACAATGACGGGGAGTCATTCTTCAAAATGTGACACTACAATACAAATAGTTGAGTGTGTCTTGACCCAATAAAAGTATAGTGGAGAGTATGGAACAAAACTGTGATCTGGGGGGGAAGGAAGAAATAAATGTATAGAGGCATATAGACCAGTAAAGCCACATGCCTGCCAAGGAATAGGTAAGTCCAAAAGGATGTACATTACTGATATGTGTAGTTATCGCCATGAGCAATTTAAGGTGGGGTCTGGCAAGGTCACTGTAATCGCTGATGAACATGTATCTCAGCAGCTGGAAAAACTGCAAAGGGCATCGTGACCAAATCACAAACAAACAAAAGATTTCCCAGCACACTTACCAGCCAGCCCGCAATATAGCCAAATTGACCCTAAAAATTTCCATTAAAAACAGAGGGTTTTGTTTGTACACATTCTATCCGCTGCTATATGTGCTCCTACTTAGAAGACTATAAAAATTATAGAGTTAGGACCACAGTTTACAAAGGAGCCTTAACGTGGGCACTGCGGCTTATGCATCTATTTGCAAATGTGTGCAAACAAAACCTGATGTTTTTAGTGGAAATTGTTAGACAGAGTCAATTTGGTTGTTTTGCAGGCTGGTTTATAAGCGTGCTGGGAAATCTTGTGATGTGCTTTGCCCTTCCATGTGTACCTTACTGCAAAAGGATAATTATAGGTTGGGGTGACTGGCACATTTTTGTACAAATATGACCAAATATTGTTCCACGTAAGAGGAAGGCTTTATAACTCTTAAATAGCTTGTAGTGATGAGGTCAGCAGACAACTCACAATCCAACACCCACAAGCATTTAATAGACAAGCACAGGGGCCTAGTCTGTGACGGTTAGTGTGGTCAGTGGGAAATTGTATTCCTCTTAGGGGAAAGAGCCATGGAGCATGCACATTTGCATGCTTCACCTCTTGCAGGAAAATGGGAAGAACAAAGTCATTGCTCAGGCAACTTAGTATGGAAAGAGAAGACAACTTGTCCCATTGCCCACTGGCCTCAGTTTGGGTTGTAGTGGTAATGGTTACATATTTACTGATGTGATTATTTATTATGTTTAATACTGCATGAAAACATAAAAAAATATATATGGCTATAATTTTTTTGTGTTGGATTTTATTACTACATTTTCTATAGTAGAGCATTCATCCTAGCTTTCCAACTGATATTAACTGCAATGCTTGTAAGCAATAGGGTACAGTAACACTAACGTGCAAAAACAAATGGAAAAATGTTCCTGAGTCACTGGTTTCATTACCAGATGTAATAAAATGAAGACACATAATCCTTATTATGCCTAGTGTTTGTGCATTCACATATGCTTTTAAGAATTCATAATCCTGACTTTGTATTTGAGTAAACCTGTTATAAACAATTAACACATAGCCCTGATTTCTAGTTTTTTTAAAATGTAAACCTCCGACTTTTGTTTTAATGTTATTAATTAATAGCAGATCTGTACTAGGCAGTAAGTGAAGACCGATATACTACAACTGCTTTTTAAGCAAAGTATTGATTATGTAGTGAATAATACTAAAACCTAACATTTTATATAATGTTAATAAAAGGGGAAAAACAAGAATAGTACACCCAACCTAAATAGTAACACACATGGCCTTAATCAGTAAAAAGTCCTAACTCTTCAGAGCTAATTTAAAAGTGCAGTCACCCATAATATCCAATCAGAATCTTTTGCTAGTTTGACTTCAGTAAAGTGAATTCTAATGGGTTGTGCACTTAAGAATTAAGAACTTTGATTAAAAAAGGGCAAGAGTCTCTTTTTCTATAATATATTCTAGATCCTTTAAATTGTAGAAATTAAGTAGAGAATTTCAACTCATGTCTGCATATACATGCATTTAATATATTATGTAGAGTTGTTGTCTGGCTGTAGTTTTTCCTCATCCATTAAAGCTAAACACCAGGGAAAATCCAAAGCTATCCTTGCAGTGGGGCTCCCTCTGCTCTGCAAGGGTTAAATGCTTATTTTTGTCTTAAAGTGGATGTAAACCCCATTCATGAAATTTAAAGTGGTTGTAAACCCACTTTTTCAACTTGCACCTACAGGTAAGCCTAGATTAAGGCTTACCTGTAGGTGCAAGAAATATCTCCTAAACCTACACGGTTTAGGAGATATTTACTAAAATTACAAGCGCCGCTGTCTACGGCGCATGCGCGCCGTAGACAACGGCGCATTTATGGGGTTAATCCCATTCACATACTCGGCTACTTCCCAGCAATCGCTGGGCGTAGCCGAGTGGGACGCCTCCCGCGCGCATGCGCAGAGTGACGTCTCCGCCGCTCCGGAGCGGCGCTGTGATTGGCTGGTGCAGCGATACCCGGAAGTAACATTCCGGCTATCGCCGCAGTGATGTCTGCATCTGCAGTGAGGGACGAGGATGGCTTCGGGGGCCCCGATCTAAGGTAAGTGGAACATAATGAGCTATTATGCTAGTCATGCCTTTCTCTTGCAGGTGGGCCAAAAAATAAAAAAAATAAAAGTGGGTTTACAACCACTTTAAGCTGGGTACATATATCTGCAGTGTTTTCTTATCTCTCTTTAAAGCCCTAAGTCCCTGTCTTTCTCCTGCTCTGTTGTTCTGTTATCAGCATGTACAGGCTAAATTTTGTGTCAGGGTGGGTGCTATAAAGAGATTAGCAGAGAGCTGGTCTATTCACAGCACAGCTATGCATGTCTCTGCCTATGTGTGCCTTTCCTCCAATCAGCTGTCTCACAATGTATGGCAAGAATCCACATCCACAGGTGATTTAAGATGAGAAAAATTCTAACAGGACGTGTACAGTACTTTCTAAACAGTATATGAAGCTGAAGACAGCAGATATACATGTAATGTATGTGAGGGTTTACATTTACTTTAATGAGTTAGTTCACCTTTACCCAAAACTACCAAAAAACACTCCAGCGCTAGATCCAGGGATTTTCACTTTCACAGTGCTTCAATGTGCAATGAACTATGCAGGTAACGGGCGTCTGTAGATAAAAACAAACTGTACAGCTTTGACTAGAGTTAAATAATGCCCTGGCTATAGGTGTAGACCATTTATGTACCTCTTGAAGCCTAGTTGAAATACTCCCAGAGATAGCATCATCCTGTCCTGCCTTGGTGCTAGAACACTGCTAAGACACTCCCAGGTGTTACTTCCAACCCCCAACATCAGAGGAGTGAGTTCTAAAACCCCTAAACATGCGTTGTTCACTATCTCCTCTGTTGCTACATTGCTGAGCTCAGAACTACTGTGATGGGAGGGCATATGTAAGGGCATTCAACCAGAAAAAAAGCTTACTCCTGTGATAGTGAATAAAGTGAGCAGTAGGAATGAGCTTCGTGTTCGAGTCAAACTCATGGTCTACTCGAACATTGGCTGTTCGGCCGTTCGCCGAATTTCGAACATTATGGACCGTTCGCGCCAAATTCGAGTGGCGCGTCACGGCCCATAATTTACTGCGGCATCGCAGTGCATTGCTGGCTGATGATTGGCCAAGCATGCACTATGACCCGCATGCTTTGGCCAATCACAGCGCCGTCAGCACAGAGAGCCATAATTGGCCAAAGGAAGGGTGCCTTTGGCCAATCATGGCTCAGGGGAGGAGGTACACGCCCCACACTATATAAGGCCGCCTGTGTGTCAGCCTTGTGAAGTGTGTTACGGCGTGTGAAAGAGATTGTCATGGATATGCAGTAGTGTTTGTCTGTCAGCTTACCTTCCTTCCCATGTGTTCATCTTAGAGGCCAGAACCCTTTCACTTGGCTTCCTTTATAATCTCCTCCCAGCCTGACTCCACCCCAGGTCCTATCACAGAACACTATATTAACCTGTGCACTGCAAGCCTGCTTTGCTGATCAACGTGTTTGTTAGGCATTGTGTGTTTGGGTTCCTGCCTGCCGTGTGCTACGTCTGTCTCTCTGTTACGTTATTGGCTTGTCCCCGACTATCCCTGTCTGCTCGTGACCCTTGACCTTCGGCTCGTTCTTCGTTATCCTTGTCTGCTTGTGGCCCCTGACCTTCAGCTTGTTATTCGGTTCTCTCTTATTGTGTGCTGCTGCTTCCCCTCTTTTCCCCTTATCCTACGGGGCGTGAGCTAGGAAACTCCAGGGGCCGCGACCTGGTCCCAGCCTGCAGCTAACATCCTCACCACTAGAGGCCCTGGAGAAGACCAGCTGGGTCTTAGACTCCACGCCCTGGGGAATCTTGGCTCTAGCTCCCGTTAGGATCCCGGTTGTGCTCCTCTGGTCCCGCTTTCCACAACCACCCAGTTTCCTATCCGCAGAAGCCAGCCATAGGGTTCACTACCTCGCGGTGCACTCCTGTCCCCATACGGTGTGCATCTATCACCTGGCCACAGGTGACCCTGACAGTTTGATCAGCCATGGACCCGGCTGACATCCCGATCCCCGCGGATGATCCATTGCGGGGCATAGTCCACAGACTTGAAACCCAGGAATCGAATCAGACTCAGGTGATGCGATTCCTCCAGGATCTGGCTTCTCGATTCGAGCAGCTTCAGGCCTCCTTGGGAACCCCGAATCCGCAACCTCAAGTACAACCAGCGGTGGTACCTATCGCACCAGTCGCAGCCACACACTCACTAACACTGCCAGCTCCGTTCCGTTTCTCTGGGGACTCCAAGGCCTGCAGAGGGTTCCTTAGCCAATGCACGATTCATTTTGAGCTTCAGCCTCAAAACTTTCTGTCTGATAGGGCAAAGGTAGCCTATATCATTTCCCTCCTCTCCGGTGAAGCTTTAGCCTGGGCAGCCCCTCTGTGGGAACTGAATGATCCAGTGGTTTCTAGCCTGTCTGGCTTCTTGAAACTTTTTCGGAATATCTTTGAAGATCCGGCTCGTGTCTCTTCAGCGGCCAGCGCCCTTCTACGTCTCCGCCAAGAGTCTGCTTCAGTGGGACAGTACGCCCTTAATTTCCGCATACTGTCGGCTGAGTTGAGCTGGAACAATGAGGCCTTAGTCGCAACCTTTTTGCATGGCCTGTCTGATAGAGTGAAGGATGAATTAGCAGGAAGAACCATCCCCACTGATCTGGACGGAGTTATCTCCTTGTGTAACCAGATCGATATTCGCTTTCAGGAAAGGACCCTAGAAAAGCAGCGCCAGCACTCCTTGGTCCTTAGTCAGCCTGAGCTCCCCTCTCCTCGACCCGTGGAGCATCTCCTGCCAGCTGAGGAACCCATGCAGCTGGGCAGGACCAGGCTATCCCCAGAGGAACGTGCTAGGCGCAGAACTCTAGGCCTGTGTCTCTACTGTGGGGGCAAAGGTCATTTTCGTGACACTTGCTCTCTTTGTCCAGAAAAACGTTTGGGTCCACTTCATCTGGAAAGTGGAGTATTGAACCCAGAAATATCACCTTCCCCTTCTCGTCTTCTGCTTTCTGTGTTCCTTCATGTTGGTGCTTCTTCTCAGTCGGTCTCAGCATATCTGGATTCCGGAGCCGCTGGTAATTTCATGGACTGGGAAATCGCGTCGTCCATGAGACTTACTCTTTTGCCCCTCACCACGCCATTGGTGGTCTTGGCGATTGATGGTACTGTTCTCCCAGGGGGACCTATCTGCTTCCAGACCCTCCCTGTTAAGATGTCGGTAGGGACACTCCACCAGGAGTGGATATCCTTCCTTATCTTACCCAAGGCCTCAACGCCTATAATTTTGGGTCTCCCATGGTTACAGCTCCATTCTCCTCATGTGGACTGGACTACTGGACAGATCCTGGCTTGGGGTTCCTCCTGTTCCTCGTCCTGCCTACCCAAGGTTGCCCCCTGTGAACCTGAGCCGGTCATTCATTCCAGGTCGCATAACCATTTACATTTCTCTGTCCCTAATCGCCCTTGGACGCACAGCCAGGCTAGCTTGTCTACAAGTCCTGCAGTCGCTACGTCTTGCGATGCGATTCAGGTAGTCGCTACACCTGACTCTATTCACTCGGCCTCTGTACTAGTTATGCCAGTCCAGCCCATGCCCAGTGAGCCGCCTACTTTTTCTTGTTCAGGACATTCTGCTTGTCTTTCAGCTATTCAGCTTGACTCCTGTGACATGTCACCCTCTAACCAACCTGACTTCAGGGTTCCACTGACATCTGCCCAGTTTGATGGTCCTGTGCTAGATGACCAGTTCATCTTTAAGGGTCTAGGGGACCCTCCTCAGATTTCTGTTGATCCTCTCATGCCCTTGCTTATTCCTAGAGAGCCTTTGGTCCTCAATAGATCTTCTTGTCATCTCCCTACCTCGGTTCTGGTCTCTGAGGATAATCTAAAGTACGAGGTTAGACAAGTTCTGGATTCTCGGCTCTGCAGAGGTATTCTTCAGTACCTTGTGCATTGGAGAGGTTTTGGTCCTGAGGAGGCGTCTTGGATCGCTGCATCTGATGTCGTTGCACCTCATCTGTTGAGGAGGTTTCATCTGAGATTTCCCTTTAAGCCTGGGCCCAGTCGGGGGAGGGCCCATAAGAGGGAGGGTACTGTCATGGATATGCAGTAGTGTTTGTCTGTCAGCTTACCTTCCTTCCCATGTGTTCATCTTAGAGGCCAGAACCCTTTCACCTGGCTTCCTTTATAATCTCCTCCCAGCCTGACTCCACCCCAGGTCCTATCACAGAACACTATATTAACCTGTGCACTGCAAGCCTGCTTTGCTGATCAACGTGTTTGTTAGGCATTGTGTGTTTGGGTTCCTGCCTGCCGTGTGCTACGTCTGTCTCTCTGTTACGTTATTGGCTTGTCCCCGACTATCCCTGTCTGCTCGTGACCCTTGACCTTCGGCTCGTTCTTCGTTATCCTTGTCTGCTTGTGGCCCCTGACCTTCAGCTTGTTATTCGGTTCTCTCTTATTGTGTGCTGCTGCTTCCCCTCTTTTCCCCTTATCCTACGGGGCGTGAGCTAGGAAACTCCAGGGGCCGCGACCTGGTCCCAGCCTGCAGCTAACATCCTCACCACTAGAGGCCCTGGAGAAGACCAGCTGTGTCTTAGACTCCTCGCCCTGGGGAATCTTGGCTCTAGCTCCCGTTAGGATCCCGGTTGTGCTCCTCTGGTCCCGCTTTCCACAACCACCTAGTTTCCTATCCGCAGAAGCCAGCCATAGGGTTCACTACCTTGCGGTGCACTCCTGTCCCCCTACGGTGTGCATCTGTCACCTGGCCACAGGTGACCCTGACAGAGATAGAGAGATAGAGTCAGAGTGTCATTTCATTTCAGTTAGATAGAGCAGGCAGGTGATTCAGGTAGCTGCAGTCAGTTTATTTAGTATATATATATATATATATATGCATCCCAGGATTTGTGTGTATATATATATATATATATATATATATATATATATATATATATATATATATATACACTGTATTCAGTTTAGCTAGATCTCACTTCAGAGTGTTCCTGTTTTTCTCGCTGCAGTATATAAAGTCAGTGCACTGAATACTGGGCTCAGTGTGCAGGTAAAACTGACTGCAGACCATCCCTGTTCTCTTCCTAATAATATAGGCTGGCAGTTGATTGAGCTAAGCTGCAGTTTATTAAGTCAGTGTACTATATACTGGGCTCAGTGTGCACGTAAAGCTGACTGCAGACAATCCCTGTTCTCTTCCTAATAATATAGGCTGGCAGTTGATTGAGCTAAGCTGCAGTTTATTAAGTCAGTGTACTATATACTGGGCTCAGTGTGCACGTAAAGCTGACTGCAGACCATCCCTGTTCTCTTCCTAATAATATAGGCTGGCAGTTGATTGAGCTAAGCTGCAGTTTATTAAGTCAGTGTACTATATACTGGGCTCAGTGTGCACGTAAAGCTGACTGCAGACAATCCCTGTTCTCTTCCTAATAATATAGGCTGGCAGTTGATTGAGCTAAGCTGCAGTTTATTAAGTCAGTGTACTATATACTGGGCTTGGTGTGCACGTAAAGCTGACTGTAGACCATCCCTGTTCTCTTCCTAATAATATAGGCAGGCAGTTGATTTAGCTTAGCTGCAGTTTATTAAGTCAGTGTACTATATACTGGGCTCAGTGTGCACGTAAAGCTGACTGCAGACCATCCCTGTTCTCTTCCTAATAATATGGGCAGGCAGTTGATTTAGCTAAGCTGCAGTTTATTAAGTCAGTGTACTATATACTGGGCTCAGGGTGCACGTAAAGCTGACTGCAGACCATCCCTGTTCTCTTCCTAATAATATAGGCAGGCAGTTGATTTAGCTAAGGTGCAGTTTATTAAGTCAGTGTACTATATACTGGGCTCAGGGTGCACGTAAAGCTGACTGCAGACCATCCCTGTTCTCTTCCTAATAATATAGGCTAGCAGTTGATTGAGCTAAGCTGCAGTTTATTAAGTCAGTGTACTATATACTGGGCTCAGTGTACACGTAAAGCTAACTGCAGACCATCCCTGTTCTCTTCCTAATAATATAGGCAGGCAGTTGATTTAGCTAAGCTGCAGTTTATTAAGTCAGTGTACTATATACTGGGCTCAGTGTGCAGGTAAAACTGACTGCAGACCATCCCTGTTCTCTTCCTAATAATATAGGCTGGCAGTTGATTGAGCTAAGCTGCAGTTTATTAAGTCAGTGTACTATATACTGGGCTCAGTGTGCACGTAAAGCTGACTGCAGACAATCCCTGTTCTCTTCCTAATAATATAGGCTGGCAGTTGATTGAGCTAAGCTGCAGTTTATTAAGTCAGTGTACTATATACTGGGCTTGGTGTGCACGTAAAGCTGACTGTAGACCATCCCTGTTCTCTTCCTAATAATATAGGCAGGCAGTTGATTTAGCTTAGCTGCAGTTTATTAAGTCAGTGTACTATATACTGGGCTCAGTGTGCACGTAAAGCTGACTGCAGACCATCCCTGTTCTCTTCCTAATAATATGGGCAGGCAGTTGATTTAGCTAAGCTGCAGTTTATTAAGTCAGTGTACTATATACTGGGCTCAGGGTGCACGTAAAGCTGACTGCAGACCATCCCTGTTCTCTTCCTAATAATATAGGCAGGCAGTTGATTTAGCTAAGCTGCAGTTTATTAAGTCAGTGTACTATATACTGGGCTCAGGGTGCACGTAAAGCTGACTGCAGACCATCCCTGTTCTCTTCCTAATAATATAGGCTAGCAGTTGATTGAGCTAAGCTGCAGATTATTAAGTCAGTGTACTATATACTGGGCTCAGTGTACACGTAAAGCTAACTGCAGACCATCCCTGTTCTCTTCCTAATAATATAGGCAGGCAGTTGATTTAGCTAAGCTGCAGTTTATTAAGTCAGTGTACTATATACTGGGCTCAGTGTGCAGGTAAAACTGACTGCAGACCATCCCTGTTCTCTTCCTAATAATATAGGCTGGCAGTTGATTGAGCTAAGCTGCAGTTTATTAAGTCAGTGTACTATATACTGGGCTCAGTGTGCACGTAAAGCTGACTGCAGACAATCCCTGTTCTCTTCCTAATAATATAGGCTGGCAGTTGATTGAGCTAAGCTGCAGTTTATTAAGTCAGTGTACTATATACTGGGCTCAGTGTGCACGTAAAGCTGACTGCAGACCATCCCTGTTCTCTTCCTAATAATATAGGCTGGCAGTTGATTGAGCTAAGCTGCAGTTTATTAAGTCAGTGTACTATATACTGGGCTCAGTGTGCACGTAAAGCTGACTGCAGACAATCCCTGTTCTCTTCCTAATAATATAGGCTGGCAGTTGATTGAGCTAAGCTGCAGTTTATTAAGTCAGTGTACTATATACTGGGCTTGGTGTGCACGTAAAGCTGACTGTAGACCATCCCTGTTCTCTTCCTAATAATATAGGCAGGCAGTTGATTTAGCTTAGCTGCAGTTTATTAAGTCAGTGTACTATATACTGGGCTCAGTGTGCACGTAAAGCTGACTGCAGACCATCCCTGTTCTCTTCCTAATAATATGGGCAGGCAGTTGATTTAGCTAAGCTGCAGTTTATTAAGTCAGTGTACTATATACTGGGCTCAGGGTGCACGTAAAGCTGACTGCAGACCATCCCTGTTCTCTTCCTAATAATATAGGCAGGCAGTTGATTTAGCTAAGCTGCAGTTTATTAAGTCAGTGTACTATATACTGGGCTCAGGGTGCACGTAAAGCTGACTGCAGACCATCCCTGTTCTCTTCCTAATAATATAGGCAGGCAGTTGATTTAGCTAAGCTGCAGTTTATTAAGTCAGTGTACTATATACTGGGCTCAGTGTGCACGTAAAGCTGACTGCAGACAATCCCTGTTCTCTTCCTAATAATATAGGCTGGCAGTTGATTGAGCTAAGCTGCAGTTTATTAAGTCAGTGTACTATATACTGGGCTCGGTGTGCACGTAAAGCTGACTGTAGACCATCCCTGTTCTCTTCCTAATAATATAGGCAGGCAGTTGATTTAGCTAAGCTGCAGTTTATTAAGTCAGTGTACTATATACTGGGCTCAGTGTGCACATAAAGCTGACTGCAGACCATCCCTGTTCTCTTCCTAATAATATAGGCAGGCAGTTGATTTAGCTAAGCTGCAGTTTATTAAGTCAGTGTACTATATACTGGGCTCAGTGTGCACGTAAAGCTGACTGTAGACCAGCCCTGTTCTCTTCCTAATAATATAGGCAGGCAGTTGATTTAGCTAAGCTGCAGTTTATTAAGTCAGTGTACTATATACTGGGCTCAGTGTGCACATAAAGCTGACTGCAGACCATCCCTGTTCTCTTCCTAATAATATAGGCAGGCAGTTGATTTAGCTAAGCTGCAGTTTATTAAGTCAGTGTACTATATACTGGGCTCAGTGTGCACGTAAAGCTGACTGCAGACCATCCCTGTTCTCTTCCTAATAATATAGGCTGGCAGTTGATTAAGCTAAGCTGCAGTTTATTAAGTCAGTGTAATATATACTGGGCTCAGTGTGCACGTAAAGCTGACTGAAGACCATCCCTGTTCTCTTCCTAATAATATGGGCAGGCAGTTGATTTAGCTAAGCTGCAGTTTAATAAGTCAGTGTACTATATACTGGGCTCAGTGTGCACGTAATGCTGACTGCAGACCATCCCTGTTCTCTTCCTAATAATATAGGCTAGCAGTTGATTGAGCTAAGCTGCAGTTTATTAAGTCAGTGTACTATATACTGGGCTCAGTGTGAACGTAAAGCTGACTGCAGACCATCCCTGTTCTCTTCCTAATAATATGGGCAGGCAGTTGATTTAGCTAACCTGCAGTATATTAAGTCAGTGTACTGTATACTGGGCTCAGTGTGCAGGTAAAGCTGACTGCAGACAGCTTTACGTGCACCTATTCCAATACATCAAATAAAGTATGTCTGGAAGGCCAACAAGGAGAAGCAGACACACACACAGGCCAATAAAAGAGGACAAGCTGGCTCTGTGTCTAGAGGCAACAGTGTTGGTCGTGGACACGGTGCATCCTCATCAGCACGTGGCCATGGGGCACGCTTGTTCTTTTTTTCGGCAGCTGGCCATGTTGAGCCGCAACATGCCGAAGAGTTGGTAGAGTGGATGACCAAGCCATCCTCATCCTTCTCATACTCTCTCACCCAGCCTCAGGGTACTTTGTCTGCCACAGCGGCCTCTTCCATTGGCTCAATGGCATCAGTCACTCCTTCCCTAGCCCCACCATGTCCTGAGGAGTCCCCCGAACTGTTTGACCACAGTGTTGGGTACATGCTCCAGGAGGATACCCAGCGTTTCAAGGGCTCCGATGATGGTACCCAGCTTGAGGAAGGCAGTAACGTGAACCCAGAGAGAGGGGGTGCCCAAGAAGGACAGCAAACTGGTAGTCATGTTCCCCCAGCTGCAGCATACTGCCAGGTTTGCTCCAGTGACGAGGAGGGAGGGGATGATGAGGTCACTCCACGGGTGCCTGATAGGAGAGAGGAGGAGGAGGAGGCACATCTCCAACGAGGCAGGATGCCCTCCAGGGGCCAGCTTAAGGGCAGCACACCGACTGCATCACACCCCAGAGCTCCGCATGTGCAGGGCGCTGCTGTCTCTGCGCGTTATTCCAAAAGTTCTTTGGTGTGGGCCTTTTTTGAGACTTGTGCATCCAATCGCACCGTTGCTATTTGCAACATATGTCTGAAGCGTATCTCACATGGCCAAAACATCAGCCGCTTGGGCACCACATGCTTGACGAGACATATTTCGACCTGCCATGCAGTTCGTTGGCAAGCATACATAAAAGACCCACACCAAAGAACAAAGCGGACCTCTCCTTGCTCCTCATCAGATGGGATCTCCAACCCCACTATACCTTCAGTCCTCTCAGAAACCTGCACTGAGAGGAATAAGGGTGTAGAATTAGGTGTGTCACTGCCAAGTACTTGCGGGCAATCTGCTATCGGTACACCAATGTCCGATTGTACCAGGCAAATTTCCCTGCCCCAGCTGCTGCACCGCCGAAAGAAGTTCGCTCCCAGCCATCCACATGCCCAGCGGTTGAATGCTAGCTTGGCTAAATTGCTAGCACTTCAACTGCTGCCTTTTCAGTTGGTAGACTCTGCCCCCTTCCGTGAGTTTGTGGAATGTGCGGTTCCTCAGTGGCAGGTTCCCAAACGTGAAGGCGATTCCGGCTCTCTACCGGCATGTGGAAGGCAATGTCTTGGCCTCGCTGGACAAGGCGGTCAGCGGTAAGGTGCATATTACCACTGACTCATGGTCCAGCAGGCATGGACAGGGACGTTACCTAACTTTTATGGCCCACTGGGTGACTCTGCTGGCAGCTGGGAAGGATGCAGGACAGGGTGCAGTAGTGTTGGAGGTTGTTCCGCCACCACGCCTCCAAAATGCTACTAGTGGTGATTCTGACACACCTCTCTCCTCCACCCCCTCCTCTTCTTCTTCCTCCATGGCCTCTTTCAGTGCTGATTTGTCCTCGGAACCAGCGGTGCTCCGTAGGCGTTCAAGGGGCTACGCAAGTACGCAGGCAAAAAGATGCCATGCAGTGCTTAAACTGGTGTGCTTGGGGGACAGGAGCCACACTGGGGCAGAGATTCTGTCAGCTCTGCAGGGGCAGGCTCAGAGCTGGTTGACGCCACACCAGCTTAAGCCAGGAATGGTGGTTTGTGACAATGGCACCAACCTCCTCTCCGCCCTCCGACAGGGACAGCTGACCCATGTGCCCTCTTTGGCTCACGTCCTTAACTTGGTGGTGCAGCGGTTTTTGGACAGGTACCCGGACTTACAGGATGTCCTGAGGCAGGCCAGGAAAGTCTGTGTGCATTTCCGCCGGTCTTATAATGGCAGTGCTTGGCTGGCTGACCTCCAAAAGGAATACAACCTGCCCAAGAACCGCCTAATCTGTGACATGCCCACCAGGTGGAACTCAACGTTGGCCATGCTGCAGCGGCTGAACACGTAGCAGAGGGTCATCAATGAGTACCTGTATGACTATGGCACCAGGACAGGGTCAGGGGAGCTTGGATTTTTTGCCACACCAGTGGGTCATGATCAGGGATGCATGCACTGTCCTGTCACCATTTGAGGAGGCCACGAGGATGGTGAGCAGTGACAGTGCATGCATCAGTGACACTGTCCCTCTTGTCCACCTGTTGGAGCACACGCTGCGTGGAATAATGGACAGGGCACTTGAGGCAGAACAGAGGGAGGAAGAGGAGGACTTCTTTACCTCTCAAGGCCCCCTTTATCCAGACAGTGTTCCTGCTGGCCCACCGATCACACAGGAAGAGGTTGAGGAGGAGGAGGAGGATTGTGTCAGCATGGAGGTGGAGCCTAGCACTCAGCATCAGCAGCAGTCTTCAAGGGATCATTTACAGTCCCAAGAAACCAATGGACTTGTACGTGGCTGGGAGGAGGTGGCTGCAGATCATGTCGTCCTTAGTGACCCAGAGAACTCCGGACCGAATGCCTCAGCAAACCTACACTGCATGGCCTCCCTGATCCTGCAAAGCCTGTGAAAGGATCCTCGTATTCGTGGTATCAAGGAGAGGGATCATTACTGGCTGGCAACCCTCTTTGATCCACGTCACAGAGGTAAGGTTGCGGACCTTATCCAGCCATCGCAGAGGGAGCAGAGGATGAAACATCTTCGGGAGGCCTTGCAGAAAGGCTTGTGCAACGCGTTTCCAGAGCCTGGGAGGTTACAAACTCCTGGTCCAGGACAACGTGTTGCTGAGGCTTCGGTCAATCACAGAAGGAGCGGAGGAGAAGGTGGCTGTCTGACCGATGCGTTCAGACAATTTTTTAGTCCGCAGCCCCAAGGTATGATCGGTTCCAGCAACCATCGCCAGCATCTGATTCAAATGGTGCAGGAATACCTAGGGGTAAGATCAGACTTGGACACCTTTCCCACCGAAAATCCTCTGGGTTACTGGGTCTTGAGGATGGATCACTGGCCAGAGCTTGCACAGTATGCAATTGAGCTACTGGCCTGTCCTGCATCCAGCGTTCTTTCGGAACGCACATTCAGTGCTGCTGGAGGCTTTGTAACCGATCACAGGGTGCGCCTGTCCACCGACTCGGTCGATCGTCTGACCTTCATAAAAATGAATCAGTCTTGGATCACCAGCTACCAAGCACCTCATGCTGATGTAACTAAATACATTTTTTTTGAATGTGAGATCCCTTCAAGACTGCCTATGCCGATGCTGAGTGACTATCCTGTTATGCTGAGTGACTATCCTCTTCCTCCTGTTTATGTTGATAGCTTGTAAGAAAATTTTTGGTTCTGGGCTTCGCCACCAGTGCCTAAGGCCCAATTTTTCTGCCCCATGTAATTATAATTTTTGCTGCAATACTTTGCAGCAGGGCTCATTCCTGCCCTCCAACTAGAGTATCTGTGAGGGGTTGTAGTGTTGTGGCACCAGCACCAGTGCCTAAGGCCCAATTTTTCTGCCCCTGTTTAACAGGGGCATGTAATTACAATTTTTGCTGTAATATTTTGCAGCAGGGCTCATTCCTGCGCTACAACTAGAGTATCGGTGAGGGGTTGCAGCGTTGTGGCACCAGTCCCTAAGGCCCAAGTTTTTACAGGGGCATGTAATTACAATTCTTGATCTAACATTTCACAGCAGGGCCCATTCCTGCGCCCACCAAGAGTAACTGTGAGGACTTACAGTGTTGTGGCAACAGCACCACCACCCCCACCCCCACCAAAGGCCCAATTTTTCTACCACTGTTCAACAATGGCATGTAATTACAATTCTTGATATTATAGTTCACAGCAGGGCCTTCCAGCACCCACCAAGAGTAACTGTGAGGGCTTACAGTATTGTGGCAACACCAACACCTAAGGCCCAAATTTCTGCAGAGTACATAGTGCAGGACCCTATTTTCAAACATCCGACTTTCAAACGACTCCTACTTACAAACGGATGGAGACAACAGGAAGTGAGAGGAAATCTACCCCTAGGAAGGAAAATTCTCTCCTGTAAGAGTTAATATGGGAAAAAGGTGTCTCCTCCCCACTGATGCTTTATCACCAATCCTTGTTTCCCTAAAAACCCCACATTTTCAAAATCCAATTGTCATTGAGACAGAAAGTGAGGTGAAATCTTCTGAACAGGTGCACAGACAGGAAAACAAATGTTACAGGGGTGATAACCCTTCCCTATGTTTTCCAAAAAGCTTAAAAATAGATTTTTTGGCTGGAGCTACACTTTAAAAATGTACCAGTTCAAAATGACAAACATATACTACTTAAGAACAAACCTACAGTCCCTGTCTTGTTTTCACCGCCTGTATACTGCTGTTCAGAGTATATAGGGCCTGGGGGCCCCACGTCTTTCCTTTTTTTAATTTGGGTGCTGGGTTCTCCTTAATATCCATACAAGACCCAAAGGGGCTGGTAATGGGCTGGGGGGGGGTTACCCATGCCGTTTTTCTCAATGATTTTCATCCATATTGCCGGGACCAGACATTACATTAAAGCCGCAAGCACTTTTAAATTACTTTTATTCCTTTAGAAATGTCATTTTGTGCAGGGACAGTTATAAACACGGGAAACACGCGCCACTTTACAGGCATACTATAGACACCCCCCAGACATGATATTTAAAGGAATATTTCACTTTTTTTTTTCACTTTAAGCATCATTGATATCACTGCTCCTGAAAAAACAGCCGTTTTTAAAACAGTTTTTTGCATTGATACATGTACCCTGGGGTAGGACCCAGGTCCCAAAAACACTTTTTAGGACAATAACTTGCATATTAGCCTTTAAAATTTGCACTTTTGATTTTCGACGTTCGAGTCCCATAGACTTTAACGAGGTTCGAAAGTTCGCGCAAACTATCGGTCCGTTCGCATGTTATGGATGCGAAACGAACCGGGGGGTGTTCAGCTCATCCCTAGTGAGCAGTAACAGCTGGGAAAGTCTTAACAATGTACTAACAAAAAGGCAGAATGGGGGATGCCATCTCTGGGAATTTTCAGGCTAGCTTCGAAAGGTAAGTAAATGGCCTATACTTATAGCCAGGACATTATCTAACTTTAGTCAAAGCTACACTGTTTGTTTTAATCTGCAGATGCCCCTTGCCTGCATAAACACTTATTTGTTAAAATTGAACAAATCTTTTAACCCTTGCTTCCCCAGCAATTGGAGTTCTCTTTTTCTCACTGATGTTCTGGGATGTGGGCAGGCACCTGGTGTCCACAGTTAGGCCCCTTTAACACAAGTGCCTCTGTTTGCCGGACTTCGCTTGCTCAGCAGTAGATCGCTCTGCTGATCTCCGATGAGCAGGCGGATGACAGATCCGTCTCCGCTTACTGAGCAGAGCAGAGATGGACCCAGTCCTTCTCTCCTCTATAGGGAGATTGGATGAAAACGGACCACCATCCATCTGGATTTTGCAGACAGGATCGGATAATGGCGAATGTCAGCGGACATGTGTCCGCTGACATCTGCAGCTCCATAGGGGTGAATGGAGGATCCAATCAGGTCCGCCTGAAAAACTGACAGGTGGACCTGATCAGACAGCCCGTGTGAAGGGGCCCTCACAATGCAGGACTACTGGAAAGGAGCCTGGATGGGCAGACAGACTCTGAATTATTCTCTTCTGCTTGGCACAGGGGAGAAAATAACAGGCGGTTAGTTAAGTGGTCAGCAGCAGCCAGATTTAAAGTGGTCAGCAGCAGCCAGACTGTACCTGGTTGGTGCTGTGCCAGTCAGATGACTAAAAAAAAAAACAATTTCAGAAGAGCAATTCATATTATATTATAAATATCAAATAACTGTTTTACATCTTTCAATAAATCTTTATTGAACATCAAATCAAATGTGTATTTTATGTTCAATAATATGCTGTAGGCAAGGCCAGAGATGATTGATACTAGCTTTCATTTTGTTTAGGTGACATCTGCATCCAATGCTCTTTTTTACTTTACAGGTATTAGCAATTACATTAGATATATTTAATACTGGTTTATATTAAAACTAAGCATTTTTGTGAGTTTCTTAATGAATGTAATCAACCAGCATACTATATCCCACCCTGCATAGTGTTTAGCAATAGGAGGACATGGAGAAAAGGGAAGGGAGGGGAGTGTCATTTACCACTGTGTAAATGCCCACATGTGTGACTCTATAGTCATGGGGGCTGCACAGAAAAGAAAAAGGAGTAAATGAGATGCTTAGAAGGGAACTGAAATTGAGCATGCTTAGTAGAGGACACTAGTTGATCTACACAATCTCAACCAGTAGGGATGAGCTCGGTGTTCGAGTCAAACGCATGCTTGGCCAATCACAGCGCCGGCAGCGAGGAGAGCCATAATTGGCCACAGGCAGGATGCCTGTGGCCAATTATAGCACAGGGGGTTTAGTACACGGCCCACACTATAAAAGGCCGCCAGCGCGGCAGCCTTGTGTAGTGTGTTCCGGCATGCAGGGAAAGAGCTTGATAGGCAGGGACAGTGTGTTCTACAGTGTGTTCTTTTCTCAGGCATCTGCAGGAGTTAATGGGTGTTGTGTGCCTCCAGCACAGTATACACCTGTATCTACCCTTTATTGCTGTTCTCTAAGCTAGATAGGCAGGGACAGTGTGTTCTTTTCTCAGGCATCTGCAGGAGTTAGTGGGTGTTGTGTGCCCCAGCACAGTATACACCTGTATATACCCGTTATTGCTGTTCTCTAATACAGGCATCTGCAGGAGTTAGTGGGTGTTGTGTGCCCCAGCACAGTATACAACTGTATCTACACTTTTTTGCTGTTCTCTAATACAGGCATCTGCAGGAGTTAGTGGGTGTTGTGTGCCCCAGCACAGTATACACCTGTATATACACTTTTTTGCTGTTCTCTAATACAGGCATCTACAGGAGTTAGTGGGTGTTGTGTGCCCCAGCACAGTATACACCTGTATATACACTTTTTTGCTGTTCTCTAATACAGGCATCTGCAGGAGTTAGTGGGTGTTGTGTGCCCCAGCACAGTATACACCTGTATCTACACTTTATTGCTGTTCTCTAATACAGGCATCTGCAGGAGTTAGTGGGTGTTGTGTGCCCAGGGCCGCCATCAGGAATTTTGGGGCCCCTTACACAGCTTCAGACATGGGCCCCCCCTGGAGCAGAGGAGGACCGGGGGTGCTGCCGCCGCAAATTGAGAAGTGGGGGGGCTGCCGCAAATTGAGAAGCGGGGGGTGCCACGAATTGAGAAGCAGGGGTTTGGGTGCTGACGAACACAAAAAAAAACAAAAAAAAGGGGGTTGCCATCCAGGGCCCTGGGGACCTCCGGGCCTCTGGGGACCTCTGGGCCCCTTACAAAAAAAAAAAAAAATTTAATAAAAAAATTTATAATAATTTTTTTTTATAAAACATAAATAAAAAAAAGGGAGGTTTCCATCCGGGGCCCTGGGGACCTCCGGGCCTCTGGGGACCTCTGGGCCCCTTACAAAATAAATAAATAAAAAAAAAAAAAAAAAAAAAAAATTAAATAAAAAAATTAATAATAAAAAAAATTATAAAAAAAAATACAAAAAAGGGGGGTTGACATTCGGGGCCCTGGGGAACTCTGGGCCCCTTACAAAAAAAAGGGGGGGCCATCCGAGCCCCTTACAGATATACTACCTGTACCTCCCTGATGGCGGCCCTGTGTGTGCCCCAGCACAGTATACACCTGTATATACACTTTTTTGCTGTTCTCTAATACAGGCATCTGCAGGAGTTAGTGGGTATTGTGTGCCTCCAGCACAGTATACACCTGTATCTACCCTTTATTGCTGGTGTTCTCTAATAAAGGCATCTGCAGGAGTTAGTGGGTGTTGTGTGCCTCCAGCACAATATACACTACCCAATTGCTGGTTTTCACATCTCCCTGCAGGCCATTACTATGTCTGGAAGGCCAACAAGGAGAGGCAGACAGTCACGAGCCAATAAAAGAGGGCAAGCAGGCTCTGTGTCTAGAGACAACCTTAAAGACCCACACCAAAGAACAAAGCGGACCTCTCATTGCTCCTCATCAGCTGGGATCTCCAACCCCACTATACCTTCAGTCCTCTCTGAAACCTGCACTGAGAGGAATGAAGGTGTAGAATTAGGTGTGTCACAGCCAAGTACTTGCGGGCACTCTGCTAGCAATACACCGACGTCCGATTGTAGCAGGCAAAATTCCCTGCCCCAGCTGCTGGACCGTCAAAAGAAGTTCACTCCCAGCCATCCACATGCCCAGCGGTTGAAAGCTAGCTTGACTAAATTGCTAGCACTTCAACTGCTGCCTTTTTAGTTGGTAGACTCGGCCCCCTTCCATGAGTTTGTGCAATGTGCGGTTCCACAGTGGCAGGTTCCCAAACGCCACTTTTTCTCACGGAAGGTGATTTCGGCTCTCTACCGGCATGTGGAAGGCAATGTCCATGCCTCGCTGGACAGGGCGGTCAGCGGTAAGGTGCATATTACCGCTGACTCATGGTCCAGCAGGCATGGACAGGGACGTTACCTTTCTTTCACGGCCCATTGGGTCACTCTTTTGGCAGCTGGGAAGGATGCAGGACAAGGTGCAGTAGTGTTGGAGGTTGTTCCGCCACCACGCCTCCAAAATGCTACTACTGGTTGTGACACGCCTCTCTCCTCCACCCCCTCCTCTTCTTCTTCCTCCATGGCCTCTTCCTGTGCTTTGTCCTCGGAACCAGCGGTGCTCCGTAGGCATTCAAGGGGCTACGCAAGTACGCAGGCAAAAAGATGCCATGCCGTGCTTGCGCTGGTGTGTTTGGGGGACAGGAGCCACACTGGGGCAGAGGTTCTGTCAGCTCTGCAGGGGCAGGCCGAGAGGTGGTTGACGCCACGCCAGCTTAAGCCAGGAATGGTGGTTTGCGACAATGGCACCAACCTCCTCTCCGCCCTCCGACAGGGACAACTGCCCATGTGCCCTGTGTGGCTCACGTCCTTAACCTGGTGGTGCAGCAGTTCTTGGGTAGGTACCCGGGCTTACAGGATTTCCTGAGGCAGGCCAGGAAAGTCTGTGTGCATTTCCGTAGATCATATAATGCCAGTGCTCGCCTGGCTGAGCTGCAAAAGGAGTTGAACCTGCCCAAGAACCACCTTATATGTGACATGCCCACCAGGTGGAACTCAACGTTGGCCATGCTGCAGCGGCTGCACACGCAGCAGAGGGCCATCAATGAGTACCTGTGCGACTACGGTACCAGGACAGGGTCAGGGGAGCTTGGTTTTTTTTCACCACGCCAGTGGGGCATGATCAGGGATGCATGCACTGTCCTGGCACCATTTGAGGAGGCCACGAGGATGGTGAGCAGTGACAGTGCATGCATCAGTGACACTGTACCTCTTGTCCACCTGTTGGAGCATACGCTGCGTGGAATAATGGACAGGGCACTTGAGGCAGAACAGAGGCAGGAAGAGGAGGACTTCCTTGCCTCTCAAGGCCCCCTTTACCCAGACAGTGTTGCTTCTGTCCCACCCATCGCACAGGAAGAGGACGAGGAGGAGGAGGAGGATTGTGTCAGCATGGAGGTGGAGCCTGGCACTCAGCATCAACAGCAGCAGTCTTTTAGGGATGATTTACAGTCCCAAGAAACCCGTGGACTTGTTCGTGGCTGGGAGGAGGTGGCTGCGGATCATGTCGTCCTTAGTGACCTAGAGGACTCCAGACCGAATGCCTCAGGTAACCTACTCTGCATGGCCTCCCTGATCCTGCAAAGTCTGCGGAAGGATCCTCGTATTCTTCGGATCAAGGAGAGGGACCATTACTGGCTGGCCACTCTCCTTGATCCACAGTACAAGGGTAAGGTTGCGGACCTTATCTTGCCGTCGCAGAGGGAGCAGAGGATGAGACATATCCAGGAGGCCTTGCAGAAAGGTCTGTGCAACGCGTTCCCAGAGACTGGGAGGTTACAAACTCCTGGTCCTGGACAACGAGTTGCTGAGGCTTCGGTCAGTAGCAGAAGGAGCGGTGGAGAAGGTGGCCGTCTGACCGATGCATTCAGACAATTTTTTAGTCCGCAGCCCCAAGGTATGATCGGTTCCAGCAACCATCACCAGCGTCTGTTTTACATGGTGCAGGAATACCTAGGAGCAAGGTCAGACTTGGACACCTTTCCCACCGAAAATCCTCTGGTTTACTGGGTCTTGAGGATGGGTCACTGGCCAGAGCTTGCACAGTATGCAATTGAGCTACTAGCCTGTCCTCCATCCAGCGTTCTTTCGGAACGCACATACAGTGCTGCTGGAGGCTTTGTCACGGATCACAGGGTGCGCCTGTCCACCGACTCGGTTGATCGACTGACCTTCATAAAGATGAACCAGTCTTGGATCACCACCAGCTACCAAGCACCTGAAGCTGATGTAACAGAATAATTTATTTTGAAATGTCACATCCCTTCAAGACTGCCTATGCTGATGCTGAGTGACTGTCCTGTTATGTTGACTGACTATCCTCCTCCTCCTCAATGATCTAATTCCTGATGATAGCTTCTAAGAACATTTTTGTTTCTGGGTGCCGCCACCAGTGGCTAAGGCCCAATTTTTCAGCCCCTGTTTAACATGGGCATGTAATTACAATTTTTTATGCAATGCTTTGCAGCAGGGCTCATTCCTGCACTCCAACTAGAGTATCTGGGAGAGGTTGCAGTGTCGTGGCACGAGCACCAGTGCCTAAGGCCCAATTTTTCAGCCCCTGTTTAACAGGGGCATGTAATTACAATTTTTGATGCAATACTTTGCAACAGGGCTCATTGCTGTGCTCCAAGCACAGTATATGTGAGGGGTTGCAGTGTTGTGGCACCAGTGCCTAAGGCCCAATTTTTCAGCCCCTGTTTAACAGGGGCGTGTAATTACAATTTTTGATGCAATACTTTGCAACAGGGCTCATTGCTGTGCTCCAAGTACAGTATCTGTGAGGGGTTGCAGTGTTGTGGCACCAGTGCCTAAGGCCCAATTTTTCAGCCCCTGTTTAACAGGGGCGTGTAATTAAGAATTTTGATGCAATACATTGCAACAGGGCTCATTGCTGTGCTCCAAGTACAGTATCTGTGAGGGGTTGCAGTGTTGTGGAACCAGTGCCTAAGGCCCAATTTTTCAGCCCCTGTTTAACAGGGGCGTGTAATTACAATTTTTGATGCAATACTTTGCAACAGGGCTCATTGCTGTGCTCCAAGTACAGTATCTGTGAGGGGTTGCAGTGTTGTGGTATTAGTGCTTAAGGCCCAATTTTTCTGCCCCTGTTCAAAAGGGGCATGTAATCACAATTCTTGATCTAATAATTCACAGCAGGGACCATTCCTGCGCCCACCAAGAGTAACTGTGAGGGCTTACAGTGTTGTGGCAACACCACCACCACCACCAACACCAAAGGCCCAATTTTTCTGCCTGTGTTAAACAGAGGCATGTAATTACAATTCTTGATCTAATAATTCACAGCAGGGCCCATTCCTGCGCCCACCAAGAGTAACTGTGAGGGCTTACAGTGTTGTGGCAACACCCCCACCACCACCACCACCAAAGGCCCAATTTTTCTGCCCCTCTTCAACAGGGGCATGCAATTACAATTCTTGATCTAATAATTTACAGTAGGGTCCATTCATGCACCCACCAAGAGTAACTGTAAGGGCTGACAGTGTTGTAGCACCAGCACCACCACCAAAGGCCCAATTTTTCCTACCACTGTTCAACAATGGCATGTAATTACAATTTCTGATATGATAGTTCACAGCAGGGCGTTCCAGCGCCCACCAAGAGTAACTGTGAGGGCTCACAGTGTTGTGGCAACACCAACTTCTAAGGGGCAAATTTCAGCAGAGTATATACGGCAGGCCCCTACTTTCAAACATCCAACTTACAAACGACTCCTACTTGCAAACGGAAGGAGACAACAGGAAGTTAGAGGAAATCTACCCCTAGGAAGGGAAATTCTCTCCTGTAAGAGTTAATATGGGAAAAAGGTGTCTCCGCTCTACTGATGCTTTATCACCAATCCTTGTTTCAATAAAAACCCCACTTTTCAAAAACATTTGTCATTGGGACGGAAAGTGAGGTGAAATGTTCTGAACAGGTGCACAGACAGCAAAACAAATGTTACAGGGGTGATAACGCTTCCCTATGTTTTCCAAAAAGCTTAAAAATATATTTTTTGGTTGGAGCTACACTTAAACAATGTACCTGTTCAAAATTACAAACAGATTCTACTTAAGAACAAACCTACAGTCCCTGTCTTGCTTGCACCTACTGTATACTGCTGTTCAGAGTATATAGGGCCTTTTTTTATTTTGGGTGAGGGGTTCCCCTTAATATCCATACAAGACCCAAAGGGGTTGGTAATGGTTCTGGGGTGGGGGTGATGGGGTTGCCATGCCATTTTTCTCAAAGATTTTCATCCATATTGCCAGGACAAGACATGACATTAAAGCCGCAAGCAGTTTTAAATGGCTTTTTTTCCTTTACAAATGTCATTTTGTGCAGGGTTCTAACGTTCGCATGAACTTTCGGTCCGTTCGGAGGTTCTGGTGCGAACCGAACCGGGGGGGGGGGGGGGGGTGTTTGGCTCATCCCACTCAACCAGCAGTGAGTACACAGAGAATATGGGATGGACAGCTGAAGGCAGGATCAACCAGGTATGATTCACTCTACACAAAACAAATGCTATAGTGGCTTTGTGAGTATGCACAGTCTGTTACAGAGCATGTAAATAGAGGGTTAAATTACACTTTAACCACAATAACAAACATCCATTATGTGCAAGCAAAATTCCTGTACAGTATTTTACAAAAGTGAATACACCCCTCACATTTTTGAAAATATTTTATTATATATTTTCATGTGACAACACTGAAGAAATTACACTTTGCTACAATGTAAATTAGTGAGTGTACAGCTTGTATAACAGTGTCAATTTGCTGTCCCCTCAAAATAACTCAACACACAGCCATTAATGTCTAAACCGCTGGCAACAAAAGTGAGTACACCCCTAAGTGAAAATGTCCCAATTGGGCCCCATTAGTAATTTTCCCTCCCCGGTGTCATGTGACTCGTTAGTGTTACAAGGTCTCAGGTGTGAATGGGGAGCAGGTGTGTTAAATTTGGTGCTATAACTCTCACTCTCTCATACTGGTCACTGGAAGTTCAACATGGCACCTCATGGCAAAGAACTCTCAGAGGATCTTAAAAAAAAGAATTGTTGCTCTCCATAAGGATGGCCTAGGCCAGTGTTTCTCAACTCCTGTCCTCTGGACCCACTAACAGGCCAGATTTTAAATATTACCTTGGGGTAATGCAGACTAGAGTACTGAAATCACTGAGCAGCAAATTATATCATCTGTGATGTATTTCAGATATCTTAAAAACCTGGCCTCTTAGAGGGTCCTGAGGACAGGAGTTGAGAAACACTGGCCTAGGCTATAAGAAGATTGCCAAGACCCTGAAACTGTGCTACAGCACAGTGGCCAAGACCATACAGTGGTTTAACAGGACAGGTTCCACTCAGACCAGGCCTCACCATGGTCGACCAAAGAAGTTGAATGCACGTGCTCAACATCATATCAAGAGGTTGTCTTTGAGAAATAGATGTATTAGTGCTGCCAGGTGGTTAAAGGGGTGGGGGGTCAGGCTGTCAGTGCTCAGACCATACACCACACACTGAATCAAAATTGGTCTGCATGGCTGTTGTCCCAGAAGAAAGCCTCTTCTAAAGATGATGCACAAGAAAGCCTGCAAACAGTTTTCTGAAGACAAGCAGACTAAGGAGATGGATTACTGGAACCATGTCCTGTGGTCTGATGAGACCAAGATAAACTTATTTGGTTGTGGATGTGTCATGGTCTGGGGCTGCATGAGTGTTGCCGGCACTGGGGAGCTACAGTTCTTTGAGGGAACCATGAATGCCAACATGTACTGTGACATACTGAAGCAGAGCATGATCTCCACCCTTCGGAGACTGGGCCGCAGGACAGTATTCCAACATGATAATGACCCCAAACACACCTCCAAGACGACCACTGCCTTGCTAAAGAAGCTGAGGATAAAGGTGATGAACTGGCCAAGCATGTCTCCAGACCTAACCCCTATTGAGCATTTGTGGGGCATCCTCAAACGAAAGGTGGAAGAGTGCAAGGTCTCTAACATCCACCAGTTCCGTGATGTTGTCATGGAGGAGTGGAAGAGGACTCCAGTGGCAACCTGTGAAACTCTAGTGAACTCCATGCCCAAGAGGGTTAAGGCAGTGCTGGAAAATAATGGTGGCCACACAAAATATTGACACTTTGGGCCCAATTTGGAGATTTTCACTTAGGGGTGTACTCACTTTTGTTGCCAGCGGTTTAGACATTAATGGCTGTGTTGAGGTTTTTTGAAGGGACAGCAAATTTACACTGTTATACAAGCTGTACACACACTACTTTACATTGTAGCAAAGTGTCATGTCTTCAGTGTTGTAACATGAAAAGATATAATAAAATATTTACAAAAAAGTGAGGGGTGTACTCACTTTTGTGAGATATTGTATATGTTTGGGTACTCTTTAGATTCACATCATTCACTAAGTTAGGTGAAAATTAATTTTGCAAAGTGAACATGCTCTATTTATTAGGTGATACCTTTTGATTCTTGACTTTTTTCTCTTTCCTTCTATCCCTTTTTTGGAAGGAAAAACACTATGAATATTTCATATTCAAATTCCCTAATGACAAATATGCTATAGTTAATGTATATAGAGTGTTTTGTGAAGAGCGAGATGTTATCGCTATATTCTTTTATTTTTTTATAGTGTAGGAGTTTTCCATTTTTTATGGCGCTAGCAACTTTATGTGCAGAAATATCTTTAGCATTAGGGATGAGTGAACCTGATCAGAATTTTTTGTCTGTTTACCAAGCTAGGAAAAATTACAGTTTCAAGTGGATTATGCTGCAGTTTTATTTAAAAATGTAAGCTAGACTACAAAATGTGAAGTTTGTTCATATTATTATAAGAACTGTTTATTTAGACTTATTAGTATATTTATTGTAGGTAACCAAACCTAATTATAAAATAACACTCTTGAGTCTGACTTCTCATTGGGTATTAAAGTTGAATAATAATGAAAATGTTCTTGAACTGACTGATTATATTGGGGATTTATCCAGGCCTACAGTTGATATGAGTTGTTAAATGTTTATTTCTGTTTAAAGTGATGTGATTATCTGTTGGTACAGCATTTATTTTGTTAACCTGATAAAAATGGCATGCTACCGAGGATGCATAGGGGTTAATGGATATAAATAGTGGACCTCAGTGTCTGTGCGTCCATAGTGGGCGCAGGAGCGCCGCCCCCTCTCTCACCTGCGCCCGTCACTCACAACAACAATACATAGGTTCATGCACTGCATGAACCTATGTATTGTCGCTGCCGCTGCCGCCCACTATTCAGATGGCCGGCCCCCTGGTGAGCGCCGGCCATCTGAATAACAGCGGCTGGTTGGTTTTTGGAAGTGCCTATCAGAGCCAGCGGCTCTGATAGGCTTTCCAATTACAGCCTGAGGGCTGTAATCGGCTTCCAAATAGTTAACCAGGGGACACGCAGGGGGTGCGTTCCTTGGTTAACACTGACAGGCGTCTCAGCCAATCAGTTTCACCGGGTCAGGTTATCGGTAACCTGATTGGCTGAAGCGACATCAAGGGTGGGAGTAGACATCAAGGACGGAAGAAGGACTGCGCTGACCCGAGGAAGGTAAGTGAAGGGCTGGAGGGAAACTGGCTGTATTTGGGGACAAACTGGCTGCATTTGGGGGGGAAACTGGCTGTATTTAGGGACAAACTGGCTGTATTTGGGGACAAACTGGCTGCATTTGGGGACAAACTGGCTGCATTTGGGGGGAAACTGGCTGTATTTGAGGACAAACTGGCTGCATTTGGGGACAAACTGGCTGCTTTTGGGGACAAACTGGCTGCATTTGGGGACAAACTGGCTGCATTTGGGGGGAAACTGGCTGCATTTGGGGGAAAACTGGCTGCATTTGGGGGAAACTGGCTGCATTTGGGGACAAACTGGCTGTATTTGGGGACAAACTGGCGGCATTTGGGGACAAACTGGCGGCATTTGGGGGGAAACTGGTTGCATTTGGGGGAAACTGGCTGTATTTGGGGGAAACTGGCTGCAATTGGGGACAAACTGGCTGTATTTGGGGACAAAGTGGCTGTATTTGGGGGAAATTGGCTGTATTTCGGGACAAACTGGCTGTATTTTGGGGAAAACTGGTTGAATTTGGGGGAAACAGGCTGCATTTGGGGACAAACTGGCTGTATTTGGGGACAAACTGGCTGTATTTGGGGTAAACTGGCTGTATTTGGGGACAAACTGGCTGTATTTGGGGACAAACTGGCGGCATTTGGGGGGAAACTGGCGGCATTTGGGGACAAACTGGCGGCATTTGGGGACAAACTGGCTGCATTTGGGGGTAACTGGCTGCATTTGGGGGAAACTGGCTGCATTTGGGGGGGAAACTGGCTGCATTTGAGGGGCAAACTGGTGGCGTTTGGGCACAGTGGCTGCATTTAATGGGCACAGTGGCGGCATTAATGATTTTTTTTTCAGTTTGTTTGCGCCCCCCCCCCCCAAACATTTTGGTGGACCTACCTTTTACAAATTGCAGGACAGAGAGATATTTACTGTTTGATTTGAAGACAGCCATTTGATCCAAATAAACATTAAGCCTCTATTGAAGTTATGAAATAAGTATTATAAAATAAGTAGCTAAGGAAATAATCTTAAGAAAAGAGAAATGGCAGCAATTTCAGCATGTAAAATGAATCCTTTATTGTAAATCTAGTAAAAACAAAGACACACAATCCACATACAGCTCCCAAGAAATCAGCAAATGCGTTTCAAACTGCTGTGCTTAATAATTGACCGATACCCCAGGATTGTTCATTTCCTTATATAGCCAAGGCTGCAGGTGAGACCAATAATATCACCTCGCAGTCTCGCCGCCAAGGGAGAGCACATGATATACAAATAATTCAATACTACATATGAAAAAGAATCAAAGTAAAAATATATAAAGGAAATCAACTACAAAAGAAGAGAGGGGGTGTAAATAAAAAAAGTAGCACCTTGCATTTAAAAGATAATAGCATTCCAAATAAAGAAAATAATCCCAATGTCATAGAAGAAAGACAAGAATAATTTTATTTTTTTCTAATAAGATCAAACATAGTATAATATTCCCAACTGATTCATGGAGGAAACGCCTGGCAGAGGAGGGGTGCAAAAAAGCCACCCTCTCTCCAGCAGTCCAACATGGAGGCAGCTTGGGAGTGCAATCAAATTGGACAGAACAAATAGTGTGTGGGAATAAAATGATGTTCCAAAAATACATAGATCAGAAGGTGTGAAATAAAACAGTATCAACATCCATACACTATGGAACAATTGTAAAGATAAGCCAATATGTCAAAAGAAGATGATCATGCACACATGCCGGAAAACATGAGAATAAAAAACTGAAGAATTAAAAAGTGAAATCACACATGTTCTAAAACATGAGCATAATCTATATTGTACACCAATTATATTCCCACAGTGTTATGACATATGACCCATAATATGATCATCCTCCTCACCACCGCTGCCACTCATCCCATCCCCCCCACCACAGCTGCCACTGATCCCATCCCCCACCACCACTGCACACATCCGATCCCAGCACCGCTGCCACTCATCCCAACCTATTGTTTCCCACCACAGCTGCCACTCATCCCATCCCCCCACCACCGCTGCCACTCATCCCATCCCATCCAATCACCGCTGCCACTCATCCCATCCCACCACAGTTGCCACTGATCCCATCCCCCACCACCGCTGCCACTCATCCCATCCCAGCACCGCTGCCACTCATCCCAACCTATTCTTTCCCACCACAGCTGCCACTGATCCCATCCCCCCACCACTTTTGCCACTCATCCCATCCCCCCCACTACCGCTGCCATTAATCCCATCCCATCCAATCACCACTTCCAATCATCCCATCCCACCACAGCTGCCACTGATCCCATCCCCCACCACCGCTGCCATTCATCCCATCCCAGCACTGCTGCCACTCATTCAAACCTATTATTTCCCACCACAGCGGCAACTGATCCCATTCCCCCCTCCACCACTGCCACTCATCCCATCCCAGCAGCACCACTGCCACTCATCCCAACCTATTCTTTCCCACCACAGCTGCCACCGATCCCATCCCATCACAGCTGCCACTCATCCCATCCCACCACAGCTACTACTGATCCCATCCCCCCGGTACTGCTGCCACTCATCCCATCACGACTGCCACTCATCCCAACCTATTCTTTCCCACCACAGCTGCCACTGATCTCATCCCCCACCACCGTTGCCACTCATCCCACCCCCCACACCGCTGCCACTTATCCCATCCAATCCCCGCTGCCACTCATCCCATCCCACCACAGCTGCCACTCATCCCATCCCCCACCACCGCTGCCACTCATCCCATCCCAGCACGGCTGCCACTCATCCCAACCTATTCTTTCCCACCGCAGCTGCCACTGATCCCATCCCCCCACCCCATCCAATTACTGCTGCCACTCATCCCATTCCAGCACCGCTGCCACACATCCCGCCCCCCCACCACCGCTGCCACTCATCCCATCCCATTTCACCACAGCTGCCACTGATCCCATCCCATCCCAGCTGCCACTCATCCCATCCCATCACAGCTGTCAATCATCTCATCCCATCACCACTGCCACTCAGCCCTTTACATCCCATCCCACCACGGCTGCTACTCATCCTATCCCACCACCGCTGCCACTCATCCCATCCCACCACTGCTGCCACTCATCCTATCGCAGCACTGCTGCCACTCATCCCATCCCAATCAGTCACTGCTGCCACTCATCCCATCCCATTCCACCACAGCAGCCACTGATCCCATTCCCCTCCACCACCGCTGACACCTATCCCATGCCACCACCCCCGCTGCCACTCATCCCATCCCATCACCGCTGCCACTCATACCCACCACCGCTGCCACTCATCCACACTACCACTGCTGCTACTCCTCCCATCCCATCCCACCACTGCTGCCACTCATCCCACCCTATCCCATCCCACCACCACCACCGCTGCCACTCATCCAATCCCATCACCGCTGCCTCACATCCCATCCCACCACCGCTGCCACTCATACCCACCGCCATCTCTGCCACTCATCCCTACTACCACCGCTGCCACTCATCCCATCCCACCACCGCTGCCACTCATCCCATCCCATCCCACCACTACTGCACTCATCCCATCACCGCTGATTCCATTCCCCAGCCCACCACTATTAACACTCGTCCCATCCCATCCCCCCACCACTGATCCCATTCCCCCTCCCCCACCACTGCCACTCATCCTATCCCATCCCCCACCACCGCTGCCACTGATTCCACCACCACACCTGCCACTCATCCAATCTCATCCCACCACAGCTGCCACTGATCCTATCCCATCCCACCACTGCTGCCACTGATCACATCCCCCACCACAGCTGCCACTGATCCCATCTCAACACCGCTGACACCCATCCCCTCCCACCACCACCACTTCCACTCAGCCAAAGGAGGGGGGGCGGCAAAATTAAATTTTACCTAGGGTGTCAAAAATCCTTGCACCAGCCCTACATATATTGCATATACACATTGCAATAAAAGGACAATCATATGGACCCCCCTGATAGCAAAGCAATAATAAAAATATCTATTTTATCCCCTTAGCATCAACTGTACGCAAATTTGCATTCGTGGCTTGAAGGGGTTAAACCGGGGTGGTACAGTTTTTTAGAGCCAGCGGTTGCCTTTTTAGTGATAACAAGAAGATAAATATAGAAAAAGGAGAGGATGTGGGATTATAGCGGTGCTGAGGTATCACAATATCAACATATGTTGGATTCTAATATATTTATTAAAATATCAATTCATATAGATTTGATACAAAGCATATAATACATAAGAGAGTATTGATTAAAACAATTAATCAAACATATAGCATAGCAACAATAAAAGCCGCTTGGCTGTTATCCTAAAGAAGCGGGAGGGGACGTCCCCCCTCCCGCCGCTTTACGCCGGTCTTTTGAGGCCTCCCATTCCACCGGTAGACCCGATTCATGATACCGCATGTCCGCCGGCCAGGCTGAGACTGGAACAAAGCCAGAAACGGCTTTGATCGAGTCTCCTATGTAAAAACACGGAAGCGACGCCACAACGTCACTTCCGGTTTACTCGGAAGCCAATGGTGCTTATTTTTTTTAAATTACAGTATTCAGAATCACCATTTTTGGCTATCTGAATACTTTGAAGTGCAAAGGAGGGATTTTAGACCCCCGATCCCTCCATAAAGAGTACCTGTCACCACCTATTACTGTCACAAGGGATGGTTACATTCCTTGTGACAGCAATAAAAGTGATCAAATTTTTTTTTTAAAGGGACAATGTAAAAAAATAAATACTATTTTTTTTTTAAAGTGCCCTGTCCCCGTGTGCTCACGCAGCAAAGAAAATGCATACGTAAGTCACGCCTGCATATGTAAACGGTGTTCAAATCACACATGTGAGGTATCGCCAGGATCATCAGAGTGAGAGCAACAATTCTAGCAAAAGACCTCCTCTGTAACTCTAACCTGGTAACCATAAAAATGGTTTAAAGCATCGCCTATGGAGATTTTTAGGTACCATAGTTTGTCGCCATTCCACGAATGTGCGCAATTTCAAACTTTACTGTTTATTCTTTTTTTCTAATACATGAAAGTGTCTTAAATTGTGTTTAAAAGACCGCTGCGCTAATACCGTGTGACATAAAATATTGCAACTATCGCCATTTTTTTCTCTAGGGCCTCTGCTAAAAAATATATATATATATAGTGTTTGGGGTTCTAAGTAATTTCTAGCAAAAAATACGGATTTTAACTTGTAGGCAACAAATGTCTGAAATAGGCATGAAAGGGTTATATAACCATAACAGAACAAGGAAAAAAAAAAGGGAAAGACCAGTTGGAAAAGAGGGAAAAACCCTTTAAAAAAGTGGAAAACAGATATCTAGATATATGTTATATTATTGTATATATTAAAGGAGAAAGTACTGACCAGTAGAAATTAATACATGAATGTATAAATAAATCAATAAATTGATAAATTGGAGAGAGAAAAAAGCAGGAGGGAGGTGAAGGATCATTCATGGTAGTGGGAAACATCCCACTCAAAATTCAACCCTCCCGGAATCCGGGTATGTAAACAGAAGATCCTCCCTCCTGCATAATAACCTGAATACCCCTCGCTGGGAGTTTCACCCTCTCCACAATCTGTACTGATACTAGGTCAGTATTACCACGATGATGTCTATTATAGTGTCTAGCTCCATTGGTGGATTTCTCCAATCTGATATCATTAAGGTGTTCCTGAAATCTATCTCTCAGCCTTCGTACACACGACCGAGTTTCTCGTCGTAAAAAACACGTCGTTTTTTTCGACGAGATTCTTGTTAAGCTTGTCGATTTTCTCGTCAAGCTTTCTATGCGTACACACTGTCATTTCCCAATTTCCTCGTTGTTCTCCGCGCTCACGTCCAGCACGTACGACGGCACTATAAAGGGGAAGATCTTTTTTCTTGGCGCCACCCCTTGGGCTGCTTTTGCTGATCTCGTGTTACCGCGTGTGAAGTAAAAGTTTGGGAAGAGATGATTCGCGCTTTTCAGTCTTCGTACTTTTCAGATCGTTTTCTGCCGTTCAGTTTGTGCTTGTGGGTTCGTATCTTGACTTTCAGGGCGTCTAGGCAGGTCGTATCTGTTTTACAGTGCGTTCTTGCCTGTTAGTTTCTGATTTTCAGTTAGTTATTCATAGGCCTTGCTGTTCTAAAGTGCGTTCTGTTCTGTACGTTCTGATTAGACGACCGTTTCCTAGCCATGTCGCCTGGACGTTCTCGTCGTCGAGTTCGTGCTGTGCGTGTGCTTGGTGTTGGTCTGCTTGTTTTGGACCAAGACCAGTCCATGAATGGTGTGAGGAGGAGTTCATGGACCAAGAATTGGTTGCTCCAGCGGGACCAATTCTGCCACATGCCTCTGCTTCGGGAGATCGTCGAGAATAATCCTGAGGACTACAGGAATTTTCTGCGGATGTCTGACCCCGTTTTTCAGGAACTGTTGGCTTTGGTGTCCCCCTATATTACCAGGAAGGACACCGTTATGCGGGAAGCCATCAGTGCTGAGCAGAGGCTCATCGCCACGTTGCGTTACCTGGCGACAGGGAGAAGTCTTCAGGACTTGAAGTTCACCACAGGCATCTCCCCCCAGGCTCTGGGCCTCATAATCCCAGACACCTGTTCTGCCATCATCCAAGTCCTGCAGGAGGACTATATTAGGGTAAGTTTGCTCCCTTAACATCACATTTTATGTATTACATGTATGCTAATGTATTGTATTTCTTTCATCCTTCCCTAATTACCATGATTGTAATATGCTGAGAATGTCCCCTTTGTCCCCATGCATGTTGGAAGCTTTAGATTGCCCCTTTTTTCTCCTCCATAAATATTTCCCTTCACTAACTTTTCCAGCAGGGGCGCCTGTTGCTCCAAATGTTTGGGGGTTCAAACCCCAATTTAGGAAATAAACTTCCTCCTTTTTTGCTCTGGTGCCTATTAAACGCCCCCAGTTGTCCCCTCCAATGCAGCCATTTTGTTCCCTCAAATGCAGCCATTTAGTCCCCTCTAATGCAGCCAGTTTCCCCCCAGCCCTGCACTTACCTTCTTGTGGTCAGCGCCATCCTTCTTCTGTCCTTGATGTCTTCTCCTTCCCTTCATGTTGCATCAGCCAATCATGTTACCATTAAACAGACTTGGTGAACATGATTGGCAGAGCAGCCTGTCAGTGTTTACCCAAGGAATGCCCCCCCCCCTGCGTCCCCGATTTTTCTTTTAGGAAGCCAATTACATCCCTCAGGTTGTAATGTGCAAGACTATTTTACTACCTGTTTCTGCTATGCAATTTTAACCCCCTAAATGCCGCAATGATTCATATGTCGGTCGCTTTACAAGAGGCCATCCACCTGAATAGTGTGCGGCATAGACAATACATAGGTTCATGCAACGCATGAACCTATGTATTGTTCTGAGTGATGGGCACAGGAGAGAGGGGGCAGTGCTCCAGCGCCCACTCTGGACGCACTGCCACTGCAATGCTATCCTGTGGCCAAACACATTCCCCCCCCCCAAAATAATTTAGTAATGGCCCATCAGAGGGGGTGATGAATATGATAAATGAGCCTTCCATTATACTTTTTTTAAACACCTTAATAAACGTATAATTTGATTGATGTTGGCCTCTAATTTTTTGGGATAGAATTTCCTTGTAATGTATGACTTTGTTTTTCTAATATTATTTCATCTTGTTTCACTCTACAGCTTCCTTCCACGCCACAGGAATGGCAGACTGTGGCATCGGAGTTTGCCACGTGGTGGGACTTCCCCAACTGCGGTGTTGCCATAGACGGGAAGCACGTCCGCATCGTGCCGCCACCCCGTTCTGGGTCCTACTACTACAACTACAAGGGGTTTCATAGCATTGTGCTGATGGCGGTGGTGTCAGCACGGTATGAATTCCTCTATGTTGATGTAGGGAAGAATGTCCGGATGTCCGATGGGGGATCCTTCATCCAGACGGAGTTTGCCCTCCGTCTCCAGAGTGACGACCTTGCATTGCCACCGGATGCAGGGAATATTGAAGGACTCCCCTTTGTTTTTTTGGCTGATGAAGCCTTCGGACTCGGACGGCATCTTATGAGGCCATTTCCACAGAGGACCCTGACCCCAGAGAAGAGGGTGTTCCATTACCGGCTGGCCAGGGGCCGAAGAGTCGTTGAAAATGCCTTCGGCATAATGGCCAGCCGGTTCCGCCTTTTTATGACTTCCATCCACTTGGCGGACTACAAAATAAACTATGTAGTGTTATGCTGCTGTGTGCTACACAATTTTCTTTGCCGCAAATCTAATTCATATATGGCCTCAGTTTTGCCAGAGGCTGGACTTTCCCCTGCAAATCCCCTTCCGGGCCTGGAATCTGCCCGTCTTGGCTTGCCCCCCCAAAATGCCCGTGAGGTTCGGGACAAATACATGGAGTATTTCACGGGTAGGGGGGCAATTCCTATGCCAGCCTATGTCTAAGTATCCCAATAAAAAGCTTGTTTAAACCTTTAATTATTTGTTCTTTCCTGTCTCCTAGTTTGTCTTTGTGCATTTGTAGTGGCAAGTGTATTTTACTTTAGTAAATAACAACCATTTCACTATGTAACCTTACAAAAGAACCAAATAAGCTTAGAGGGTATTATAAAAAGAAGCTACACGTTGTTTGTGGTCAAATATTTTACTCTGTGCACATTCTCTTCATTTTTTTTTTTTTTTTTTACTTTGGGGTTGGCCTGGCCCCAACCCGGCAATTTTTTGCTTATGAAAATACAAAAATAACAGTTGCATTTCAAAAATTACAACATTGGATACCTCTGAGCAATCGGAGACATTCACTTACACAAACTATGTCTCTATGTGCCCGTCCTAATATGGGGTCCTGCCACCCCTTGGCCAGCCAAAAATTGAATATGCACACATTTGGGATTTTTTTCATCTAGGAAGTTTACAATCCTGATCCCTATTGTCAACATGTGCTATCTGCCATCAGGGGTGATCAATGGACGTGTTTTGGGGGTGCATCCCCTTCCTCAGTTCACCGACTTTTGATACGAGGAAGGGGTTGCACCCACAAAAGACGTACATGGATATCTCCTGATGGCAGATAGCACATGTTGACACACTATGTGCATATTCAATTTTTGGCTGGTTTGATAGTCAAAAAAATTCAAAAAATTACAAAAACAAACATGTAAAAACAAATGTGTTTGGATGGCTTATTGAATTCTCCCCAAAACAATGAGAATGTCTTTAAATGTTTGTTCCATCACATGGATTCTTTGTTTAATTAGGTCCAGTTCCGTGCTACATTCCATCACTTGCTGGATGAGGCGGAGGGCACTGTCAGCAGAGAACCGTGTACTATCCTTCACAACATTTACATCCCCTAAAAACCCCCAAAAAAATGTATTATAACTCTGCAGGCCTACCTCTCTTACCTGAAGCTGTGGTGACAGATACTGACCTGTTGTGGTGACCAGATCCACAACGTCATCCACCTCTCCTTCCTGCACTTCTCCTTCCTCCACCTCAACTTCCTGCACATCTTTCGGTTGTGGGTCTTTGGGAGTTTGGGGTTGCTTGGAAGTTGTGGGGTGCATGTGCTCCCTGGAGTGTCCTCCTCCCAGTCTTCTCTCCCCTATGAGAATAAAACCAAAGGTCTATTTATCACACTGTAAATCTCATTGTTAAAATAAAAACAGGCTAAATTGCTTGGAAGTGGGGTACAAGTGTGTGTTTGTGCGGAATTTAAAGAAGAATGCATTATTTATGACCCCAAATATGTTTAGTATTCACATTTGGATGTAATTTTTTTGACATGGAGGCACCACAAAAATTCTCTGATGCACCTGTGTGGGACACCCAAAAAAGGCGGGTCTGGTGGCCCACACTATAGTGCTCCAAAGTACAGATGTGGAAGCAGCTGCTGAGTGTCCTCTCCTTTACACTGATAAAAGTTTGCATTTCATTCTCTTTACAAACACATCATCTAGACTAAAAAATTATCAACAATATTTGATCAAAAATGGCAGATGTCTAATTACTTTTGTGGCTCTAAAATAAGCCAAAACCGCGGATAGTGGCCGAACGAAGTGTCGGTAACGTAACGAACGATTACTGTGCCCAACCAAGTTCAAAATATTACATTTTGGAAGGGAGTCCAATATGAGACAAAAAAAAAAAACATGTCAGTTTATAAAAAGATTAATAGCAGAAAAGTCTACATTTTACTTACTTTTAGCGAGCATCCTCTTTATGCTCCTCAACTGGTCTGGCTCCCTCAGTTTGAGGTCTGACCACCTCTTTCTGAGCTGCTCATTTGAGCGTTTCACCCCGAACTTCACCCTCAGACTCTTCACAACTTTAGTGAGGATTTTGGCCTTCCTTCTATTTGGTTTGCTATACGGCCCATGCTTGGCATCATAATCAGCCTTGAGCAAGATGTCCACCATCTCCGCCATCTCCGCCAAAGACATATTCGATGCCTTGAATCTCCTCCTTGATCGTGACGTATCCTCGGTCTCCGGGCTTGTCTCCTCGTTAGTTGCGGAATTATCAGACACCTGCTGTAACTCCGCCATATCTGTCTGCGCGCCGAAAGAGAAGGGGCGGGGAAAAGATGTTAGTTAGAACGTCATGGGCGGGTGACGTGTGCGGAGCGACGTGTTCGAATTTTGACGCATGCGTGGTGTGTATATAGCAAACACACATGTGACTATAGTACGTTCGGTGTGTGGAGAGAGGAGTTCAAGTGACGGACGTGCGAACGAAGGTATGTGATTTTGTGACTTGTAAAAATTGTTGGCCTATACTGTCTTGAGATTGTTGGAGGATATATATGGTGACTAGGATGTTAAGGAGGTTAGACTGTTTGCCTCACATTAGTTAAATATAATTTATTTAACTTGCAGATACAATATGAATGTCTTTATTAGCGACAAAGAGTTCCTGGCGGAATTTATTGACCGGGTAAGGGAGCTGCCGGCTCTGTGGGAGACGAAAAACCCCATCCATAAAAAAAAAGGGGTGAGAAAAGCAGCGCTGGAGAAGCTGCTCCCATTTGTGCATACCAAGGTGCCCACAGCCACAGCAAAACAAGTGGACACTAAAATTGGGAGCTTGAGAGGTACCTACAGGACTGAACGCTCTAAGGTGCTGGCTTCTCAGAGATCAGGAGCATCAGCAGATGATGTTTATGTCCCGATTTTGTGGTACTACAACAGGATGTCCTTCCTGGATGACCACATTGACACAAGGCCATCACTCTCCACTCTTCCCCCCAGACTTCCCTGCAGCCAACCTGAGCCTTCTCTGGAGCAAGAGGAGGCAGCCATCCTGGATGATCCTGATTTGGCCATCTGGAGCCAGGTATAGTATTAACTGAAAATGTATTGGGATACAATTAATGTTTGACAAATATGTCAGGATGAGAAACATACATTATTTTGGATTCCACAAGTGAAATCAAGATCTGTAGACATTATTCTGCACTTAATTGGGTGCTAAATAGTCAATCTGATGTAGTGGTAAATTTAAAGCAAGGATTTATGCATTTACATTCTAATTGCTTCAATCAGGATTACAACGTTTGATGCAAAGATTAAACCAACATATTAAACTATGTTCCTTTTTCATACACAGGATGAAATCAGCCAGGAGGAGGGTCTGGAAACTGTCAGGCAGGAGGAGGAAGGGCCCAGTGCCAGCCAGGAGGTGGCAGGGCCCAGTGCCAGCCAGGAGGTGGCAGGGCCCAGTGGCAGACAGGAGGTGGCAGGGCCCAGTGGCAGACAGGAGGTGGCAGGGCAAAGGAGAAGCACCAGATCCCAGGTGCCTCCCATCCGGCTTCACAAAAGAGGCATGAGGGACAGGACCACCAGTGAGGCAGCAATGGCCCTTATTAAAGAGGCCCATGCCACCCTCAAGGAGCCCACATCCCCTGAAGAGGCCATTGCCGGCCTAGTGGAGGCTAAGTTCAAGGTGATGAGCATGGAGCAACGCCTCCTATGCGAGCCCCTGCTCATCACCTTGCTCAACAAGGGGGTGATGGAGAAAATTACACCCAATACCGCCATATGTGAGATGGCCCAACTGACCCAACCTCAACCTCCACCTCCACCTTCTTCTTCTGCCCCACCCCCTTCTGCTACACCTCCACCTTCTTCTTCTGCCCCACCCCCTTCTGCTACACCTCCACCTTCTGCCCCACCCCCTTCTGCTACACCTCCACCTTCTGCCCCACCCCCTTCTGCTACACCTCCACCTTCTGCCCCACCCCCTTCTGCTACACCTCCACCTTCTTCTTCTGCCCCACCCCCTTCTGCTACACCTCCACCTTCTGCCCCACCCCCTTCTGCTACACCTCCACCTTCTTCTTCTGCCCCACCCCCTTCTGCTACACCTCCACCTTCTTCTTCTGCCCCACCCCCTTCTGCTACACCTCCACCTCCTCCTCCTGACAGGAGTACCCCTCCAGTGGGCCAGCCTCCAGCCAAACGAAGAAGGAAGGCTGCAGGGAAGGCTTCAGGAAAGGCTGCAGGGAAGGTTGCCAGGAAGAAGAGGAAGTGATGGCCTTGCTTCATTGTGGTCGGACAGAAGGCAGCCTGTTGTAGTACCACACACTTGGGACATATATATCACCTGCTGCTGTTCCTGACCTCTGGGAGGCCAGCATCAGATTGTGTTCAGAAATGTTGGCCTTCTTAAGCTCCCAATTTTAGTGTCCACACAGGGTTGCTGTGTGCTCTGGGGTCCCTGGGATGCACAAATGGCAGCAGCTTCTCCAGCGCTGCCTTCTCTTTATTTAATTTATAAACATGAATAAATGTGATTTTTGTTTAAGTTCATACTTGACTATGTGTATTTTTAAATAAACAAAATCAAGCTTTGGAGTAAGCAGATACATTTGACTGACAATAAAAGGGACAGATATCACCCCCCCAAAAGAATAACTAAATCTGATTAGCACAAAAACATGGTGGGAAATTTAACTAATATAGATTCCAAAATTAAATGGGAGATCAATATCAAAACATTGTGAAATTATAATTAACATCATTTTGAAAAATCTAACCATTTAAATTATTCCTAAAAACTTGCACGATATAATACACATAAATCTTATAAAGAGCAGCATGAAGAAGGTTAAAAATAAGGCATAACTCTGTGTGAATATCGGCAGCAAAAGAAGGTCACTCGTTTTGATTAATGTAACATTCTAACGAAGATTTCAATGCAGAACATTTAAACGATTAAATATTTTTGAGCGTGACGAATATGCTCTCTCCATTACGAAGGCTTGTTTTACCAGAAGATGCGCTCCCGTCTCATAGTTGCTTGTGAGAATGCGCGCTTTTGGAAGAGTCGTAAAAGCATACACACGAACCATTTTCTCGTCACAAAACAGGCCGACGAGAAACATGACGAGGAAATCTGGAATCCTGACGAGAAAATAGAGAGCAGGTTCTCTATTTTCTCGTCGAGATTCTCGGCAATTTTCTCGTCGTAAAACCATACACACGAACGTTTTTCTAGACAAAAAAACTCTCGCGGCACTTTTCTTGACTGTTTTGGACGAGAAAAACGGTCGTGTGTACAAGGCCTTAGACGACAAGTGGTACGTCCCACATATTGAATCCGGCAGGATTTGCATGTGATAACATAAATAACGTACCTGGTATTGCTCTTAAAGAAATGTTTTAAACTAAATGATTTATTGTTGGTCCTGGACGTAACCTCCTGATCTCCAAAAATATGAGGACAGCACGGGCAATCCCTAGCACCACATTTGTAGTTGCCCTTAAAATGCAGCCAGGACGTATTTAGTCTATGACTGGAACTAAAAAAGCTGGGAGACAGTGAACTGACCAGAGATTGTGCCCTGCTGGGGATAATGTTAATACCGTCCCAGATAATCTCTGACAGAACACTATCCTCATACAATAAAGGCAAATACCTCTTAACAACGTCACCCACTTGTTGAAATTCAAAACTAAATGGATTGACTAAGGTGGGCTTATTTTAGTTTTTTTACTTAGATTGGGGCTTGCAGGATTTCATGAGAATCTCCTGTCTAACTTTCTTTTTAGCAATATTATAAGCACGCTCTAAGGTCCACTCCGGATAACCCTGATGTCTGAATGTATCATACAGTAAAGATGCTTCTCTCTCTCAAAGTTTTGTCTTTACTGCAGATTTTCTGTTTATGGACAAACTGTCCCACTGTTATACCCCAAAATTGTGTGCATAGGGTGGCTTGACTGACCCAGCAAAAGGCTGTTTCCAGCCAAAGTCTTACTGTATAGACAAGTTATGACCCGACTCTCTGATGCTACTAAAAGGACATTCAAGAAGGGGATCTCTGAAAATTATAAATGACCTGTGAAGGCCAAGTTGCTGGTATTAGAGTATAGAAAAGACAAAAACGAGTCAAGATCCCCTATCCTCCTGTCACAAATGAACAGGTGATCATTTATGTACCGGCAAAAAACATGAATGTACGGTCTGAAGGGATTGCAAATCTCCATAGATGTGGGACTGCTCCACCAACCCGTAAACAGGTTGGCGAGTGAGGGTGAAAATATCGTACAATCCCATATACCCAATTCTATACCCACAGTTGATTCAGAGGAAGGCAAAAAACCCCAGCAGAGCATGATCCAATTTGCTACAGCAGGGGAAAAAATTCCTTCCTGATCCCCCGAGAGGCAATCGGATATTCCCCGGATCAACTTTACCTATAAATGTCAGTACCCAGTTATATTATGTACATTTAAGAAATAATCCAGGCCCTTCTTAAAGCAATCTACTGAGCTGGCCAGAACCACCTCTGCAGGGAGTCTATTCCACATTTTCACAGCTCTTACTGTGAAGAAACCTTTCCGTATTTGGAGGTGAAATCTCTTTTCCTCTAGACGCAAAGAGTGCCCCCTTGTCCTTTGTGTTGACCGTAAAGTGAATAACTTAACACCAAGTTCACTATATGGACCCCTTATATATTTGTACATGTTGATCATATCCCCCCTTAATCTCCTCTTCTCAAGAGTGAATAAATTCAGTTCCTCTAATCTTTTCTCATAGCTGAGCTCCTCCATCCCTCTTATCAGTTTGGTTGCCCTTCTCTGCACTTTCTCCAGTTCCCCAATATCCTTTTTGAGAACTGGGGCCCAAAACTGAACTGCATATTCCAGATGAGGTCTTACTAATGATTTAAACAGGGGAAAAATGATATCTCTCTCTCTGGAGACCATACCTCTCTTAATACAAGAAAGGACTTTGCTCGCTTTGGAAACCGCAGCTTGGCATTGCATGCCATTATTGAGCTTATGATCTACCAAAACCCCCAGATCCTTCTCCACTACGGATCCCCCCAGTTGTACTCCCCCTAGTATGTATGATGCATTCATATTCTTAGCCCCCAAGTGCATAACTTTACATTTATCAACATTAAACCTCATCTGCCACATAGTCGCCCAATTAGACAGAGCATTGAGGTCGGCTTGTAAATTGGCGACATCCTGTAAGGACGTTATTCCACTGCATAGCTTGGTGTCATCTGCAAAGACAGAAATGTTACTTTTGATCTCAGACCCAATATCATTTATAAACATATTAAAAAGTAAGGGTCCCAGCACTGAACCTTGGGGTACACCACTGATAACCTTGGACCATTCAGAGTAAGAATCATTAACCACTACTCTCTGAATTCTGTCTTTTAGCCAGTTTTCTATCAATTTACAAACTGATATTTCCAATCCTGTAGACTTTACCTTGCACATGAGCCGTGAGTGGGAAACTGTATCGAACTACTCTTAGATACTCTTGTGGGGTCACTTTAGAGTCTACAGTATGTTTTCTGATCTGTCAACTGTCTGATAGCCTCATCCCTGTACATACTTGCATCCATTACCACCACTAAATCCCCTTTGTCCGGATTACGTACCACAATAGAACTGTCATTTTAAAGATCACACAAAGTGGATCTTTCCTGTGCTCTTAGATTATTCCCATTGGTAATAGAAGTGGTGGAGTTCATAGCCAGATGGACAAGATCTCTTTCCACACATTTCTCGAACTGATCTATCCCGTTGGTACGTGATTGTATGGGATAAAAATTGGATTGATTTCTGAAATCAATCTTCTATAAACCCACACTGATAGTGTCTCCTAATAATATAAGGAATTAATAATTTGAGCTAATTATGGCTCAAATGTTATGTCAGTGTTTAATATTTTGGATTTTTTTTAAGTAAATTATATTGTTTTTTATAATCACAATAAATGCACAACAACATATGCGCTTTGTTTTATTGCTTTAAACACATTTTTCTTGATATGCTGAAATAATATTTCAGCATTTTTGGTATCATAAAAAGTGTAGCTTAGAATGCCATGTTTTATACAACTAGCTGGACAATAAGAAAACGTCATGAATCGGAATGGCTGAAACACTTTAATTCAGTAAGAGCAATCCATCTCATTGTATATTGGTACATAACGCTGTAAAATGAGATGGACATCCTATAGACAGCATGCTCCAAATTTCATATTCTCTATACACATATCTTCTATAAATCGTTCTTAGAAGTAGAAATACAATTGCTTTCGTTTTCAGCTCTTTGTGTACATGTAACACTTTTGGGATTAAGAAGACACAGCTGGATCAGAACAAGTCTGTTCAACAAACTCTTCATTCCAGCCAGAATATACGATATCACAGAAATTGTGTTTATGCTTTAAGTATTATTACAAAAACACACGAAAAGTCATGTTTCTTTTATCTATCTCAATGCCTTATTCCTGGAAACATTGCCACAGGTTTTCCTAAGAAATCAAAGAATAGATGCACTCTTGTAGCTCTAGAAATGTTGCAATGAATTCATGTGAGTGTGTCATAAAACACTGCTCACGTTGTGCTTGTGACTTTATTAGTAATTGATATTGCTCTTGAAGCTTGGCCAACATCTGGATGTTGTAGTCCATATGTATGAAGTTATGTAATACCGTAGCATGAGGTCCAACACTGAAATAGATCTGGCAGGCTGTTCTCATTTGTTCATTTTCTTCCAATTTGTAAGTCCAGAATTATTTAAGATTAATAATAATCCATCTTGTCATTGTGGAGCACCCAGCTGTTATCACATTATGCACATTGGCACCAGTCCTTGAATTTCACCATTTTCTCATTTCATGGCTGCAAAGATTTACTCAGTCATGTTGTGCAGAATATATATATCCATGTTTGGTTGAAATCATCTTCAATTATGCTTAGTAGTAAAAGAAACACAATTTGACAGTAACATGAAAAAAGTAGCATAAAATGAAAACTAGTGCACGTCTAAGAGACAAGGCAGTGTTATATTCTATAAAGGTAAAAGGTTTATCTTTGTTTAATGAGAATTAAAAATGATGTTTTTAATCATTAATTGTAAGGTTCTCATTTCACCAAGCATAATGTGTTTATGGAATGTCTGTCAAGTTTACACCAATATATTAAGTCCGTATTGTGACAGCAGGAAGGTAAAGTCACCTGGTTGCATCCAGGGGGGTAGATATATTTCGCCCAGATTCAGGCTTTACGCCGACTTATACAACTAGGTGGAGAGTTGTATAAGCCCAGCTGAGGCTAGTGGGCTCATGGATGACTCATACCTCTAGGGAGAGTGTGGGGCGTCGTGCAGACGGGGAGTTGATGAGACCAGCTGAAGCTTGTCAGCTCATTTAAGCCTCTATAAGAACTCCCAGCTTCATTAGATGTTAGCTCATGCCTGGACCCAGACCTGTGTGGACTGTCTAGGGAGAGTGAACCCCTGTGCGGTGAGACAAAGCCTGTGTGGCTATTTGCTTGGACATTTAAAACCAGGGACTTAGGGACTAGGACAGCACTAGGCTGATCCCAGTTGTTAGTTAGGAAACCTGTATGTTTAGTCAGAGGTCAAGTTGACCAGGATTTATTTTGTTTATGTTTCTTTTGCTTTGCTGTGTTTTGTCACTGTAAATAGAAAATAAACCGCACCTTTTTGATTTTGAAAACCACAACCTCCGTTTGCTGGGCCTGTTTTTGTGTGGGGAGCCCATCTCGGGGGTCACACACACCCGCTGCCGAGCTAAGCCCCTCACAGTATATAAAGCAACAAAACAGATGTCACTGTACACCAGTAGAAGTCTTTAACTACTTTAACGCTTCCACCCCCTTCCTGCCCAGGCCATTTTTCAGCTTTCAGTGCTGTCACACTTTGAATGACAATGACTTAGTCCTGCAACACTGTACCCATATGAAATCATTTTTATTTTTTGAGACAGGTAGAGCTTTCTTTTGGTGGCATTTAATCACCATTTATTGAGGCCCTAAAATGCTACCCCCTAAATGACACCTTTTTGGAAAGTAGACAGTCCAAGGTATTTAGTAATAGGTAGGGTAAGTCTGAAGTTGTAACTCTTTGGACAAAGAAGAAATTATTATTTTTTCCACAAATTTCTTTTTCATTGCAGCACAGCATCACTATATGACTGGTGTGTGTAATGTTCCTGGGTGTCATTGAACCGGGATGCTCCTGGTTCCACAGCTGCAGCCTTACCTGTTGTGCCATGGGGGAGCTCTGCAGTTGTCACAATGTTCTCCCGGATTGATGTATTGTCTTGGACTCACTAGCCTCACATGCTGCCAGCTGCGGACAATGTACAATCAAACAGCCCATTAATAGCAGCACTTCCTGTTACTCAGTGCCCGTTTGCGTGTATTGATAGCTCTGTGATTCTCATTACCATGTATGGACTTCTGCCTGAATTCTTGACCACTCTCTAGCCTGCTGATTTTGTACTTCACTGCTAGCTTGTGTATGACCTCTGCCTGCCTGACCACTCTCTGGATTTCGATTGTGTACCGCTTTGTCTGATCTGTTGCCGACCTGACCTGCCTAACTACATTTTCGCCTGAATCCTCAGCACACAAGTTCCACTTCGGACACTACCTACCACAGGTACCTTACAGTATGACGGTGATCAGGAACACGGACTGGCACACTCACTGATTCTTTCTTACGATTTTTTTTTTTACATGCTGTGTCCAAAATAGTGCAGTGTTACCATAGTAACACTATAGTATACCATAGTATAGTACCATATATATATTTTTTTAACACTATGATTGCTTATAACAGTGATGATCACTGTTATAAGCAATAATTTTAATAAATGGCCTCTATTCATTTATTGTGTACTATTGTAAAGCTATGATTAGTCACAGCTATCACATGATCAGTGTTAATTTCGTTGACTAAAACATTTTCATTGACTAAATAAAAAATATTTTAGTCGACTAAAATATGACTAAAACAATTGAGATGACTAAAACTAAAATAGCATTTTAGTCAAAAGACTAGAATTCCGACCAAAATTAGAATGGCACTTTAGTCAAAAGAGTATGACTATAACTAAATTGAAATGTGACGTCAAAATTAACACTGGTCTGTAGTGCCTGTTCATACCTTAAAGCGGAGTTCCACCCAAAATTGGAACTTCCGCTTAAACCACTCCTCGCCCCCTTACATGCCACATTTGGCATGTCATTTTTTTTGGGGGGGAGTGGGGGCTTCAGGAGGAGTGGGACTTCTTAGGCGACACGTCATATCGCCTAAGGCGGGCCCCTCCCTGTAGGCGATCACCTGGGACACGTGACAGGTCCCAGGTGAACGCCTCTCCACTCAGATTGCGCAGCGCTGCTTGCGCATGCGCAGTGAGTGCCCGGCCGTGAAGCCAAAAGCTGTCACGGTCGGGTGCCCACAGTAGGAATGGAGGCGCTGGCAGAGAAGGGGGGGAGAGGAGCGAAGCTCCGTTCGGCCGCGTCGCTGGACAGTGGAGCAGGTAAGTGTCTGTTTATTAAAAGCCAGCAGCTACATTTTTGTGGCTGCTGATTTTTAATAAACATAAAAAAAAGGCTGGAACTCCCCTTTAATACCATAAATAATAACCAATTAGTTTTTCACTCCAGCAGTATATACAGTGGGGCAAAAAAGTATTTAGTCAGCCTCCAATTTTGCAAGTTCTCCCACTTAAAAAGATGAGAGAGGCCTGTAATTGTCATCATAGGTATACCTCAACTATGAGAGACAATTCTCATATTCTGACATTCTCTCTCCTCCAAACACGATGAGTTGTGTTTCTACCAAACAATTCTACTTTGGTTTCATCTGACCATATGACATTCTCCGAATCCTCTTCTGGATCATCCAAAATGCTCTCTAGCAAACCTCAGACGGGCCCGGACATGTACTGGCTTAAGCAGGGGGACACGTCTGGCACTGCAGTCCCTGGTGGCGTAGTGTGTTACTGATGGTAGCCTTTGTTATGTTGGTCCCAGCTCTCTGCAGGTCATTCACTAGGTCCCCCTGTGTGGTTCTGGAATTTTTGCTCACCGTTCTTGTGATCATTTTGACCCCACGAGGTGAGATCTTGCGTGGAGTCCCAGATCGAGGGAGATTATCAGTGGTCTTGTATGTCTTCCATTTTCTAATTATTGCTCCCACAGTTGATTTCTTCACACCAAGCTGCTTGCCTATTGCAGATTCAGTCTTCCCAGCCTGCTGCAGGTCTTCAATTTTGTTTCTGGTGTCCATCGACAGCTCTTTGGTCTTCACCATAGTGGAGTTTGGAGTGTGACTGTTTGAGGTTGTGGACAGGTGTCTTTTATACTGATAAGAAGTTCAAACAGGTGCCATTAATACAGGTAATGAGTGGAGGACAGAGGAGCCTCTTAAAGAAGAAGATACAGGTCTGTGAGAGCCAGAAATCTTGCTTGTTTGTAGGTGACCAAATACTTATTTTCCACCATAATTTGCAAATAAATTATTTCCAAATCAGACAATGTGATTGTCTGGATTTGTTTCCACATTTTGTCTCTCATAGTTGAGGTATACCTATGATGACAATTATAGGCCTCTGTCATCTTTTTAAGTGGGAGAACTTGCACAATTGGTGGCTGACTAAATACTTTTTTGCCCCACTGTATACCTTTAAAACGTGTCAGCCAACAGGGGTCTGTGATCTTGAGATTGTTGGTTCCAGGACTGTCTAGCCACGGGATAGTGGCCTGTATAAGCTTATTTCTATCCAGTGGCATAGCATGGGGGGTGCAGGGGGGGGGACCGGCACCGAGCGCAAAATCAAGAGGGGCGCAGAAAAGTGTCCCTAATGTGCGCTCACTGAGCCTTAGCCTGTCACTCAATGTTGTGTGAGCTCAGCCTGGGTCAGTGTCAGTGAGGGGTGCCCTATCACGATCATGTTACAGGAGGGCACTTCTCATGTAGCAGTGCAGCGTTTCCACCTAAAAATCATCGGAGGGCAGCATGCGGGCAGAGCCATGCCGTGTCTCCCCGTCTTCCTCCTCTCCGAGCTGCGGACATTTTATGTGTGTATATGCCACCCGGACAGCGCCGGTCCCTTGTGTGGGATGATTGGATCAGGTAGGATGGGGATGGCGGGGATTTACAGTGGGTTTTTCATCCAGGGTGACACATTTTATGCCAGGCTGAAATTAGATGAGGGAGGAAGTTTATCTGAAGTGCCGCTCTTCTACCACTTCTGGGACACCTCACATCCAGGGAGGGGGACACATTCTCACAAACTGGGAACTCATAATTGCCAACATCTACCCAGAGATTTCTGTCTGCTCTGTGCTTCATACATGGGGGTCAGTGTTTATATAGTACATGGGATGATGGGGGAGGGGGGGGTCTCTGTATATATAATATACAAGGGTCTCTGTATATATATTAGGGTCAGTGTGTATATATAATATATGAGGGTCAGTGTGTGTATATATAATATATGGGGGTCTGTGTATATATAATATATGAGGATCAGTGTATATATAATAGGCTTGTGCACAACGGAAAAATTCAGTTAGTTTCGGTTCGTTTCTTTTCGGTCCTGTTGATTCGTAATCATTCGTAATTTTGCTAGACGGGATTTTTCGTGTTCGGACTAATTCGTATTTTCGCAAGCGACATTTTTCGTTGAATTTTTCGTTGATTTATAATTCGTACTTTCGGTAGAGTACATTGTTTTTCGTTGATTCTGGACACAACTCCTACTTTCGTAACTTTTTTTGGGTTCGTTGATTCGTAATTTTCTGTGTCTCTCTCACGACGACGCTGCCTATTATGTCTAATGTGCTTCGGATGGATTTGTACTTTTCTAAATACATAGCGGTTATTTGTAACGATTCGAAATCTCGTATTTTACTTTCGTTTTTTACATGCGGCTATAGCCTCCGCCCCTGTACACCATTTTGAGAGGGTTCAGCACGGTGAGGGAGAAGCAGAGAGCAGAGCAGAGTGTTATTGTGCTTCGAATGGATTCGAAATCTCGTATTTTACTTTCGTTTTTTACATGCGGCTATAGCCTCCGCCCCTGTACACCATTTTGAGAGGGAGTTCAGCACGGTGTGGGAGAAGCAGAGAGCAGAGCAGAGTGAGTGTTATTGTGCTTCGTATGGATTCGTACATTCGTAACTTTTTCATAACGAATTATGCCGAAGACATTCGGGCATTCGCTATTTGCGGTATAATTTATTTCGGATTCGGTCTTATTCGTAATTGCTTTGTTCGGAAATTCGAATGCTTCCGAATGTCCGAAAGTTGCTAAATTCGGACGAATTTCGATTCGTTACAAAACGAATTGCACAAGCCTAATATATAATATATGGGGGTCTGTGTATATATAAGAGGGTCAGTGTATATATAATATATGGGGTCTGTGTATATATAATATGAGGATCTGTGTGTATATATAATATATGAGGGTCTCTGTATATGTATGGGGGTCTGTGTATATATAAAATATGGGGGTCTGTGTATATATAAGAGGGTCAGTGTATATATACCGTAATATATGGGGGTCTGTGTATATATAATATATGTGAGTCAGTGTATACATAATATATGGGGGTCTGTGTATACATAATATTTGGGGGTCAGTGTATATATTATATATGAGGGTCTGTGTATATATATGAGGGTCAGTGTATATATAATATATGGGGGTCTGTGTATATATAATATATGAGGGTCAGTGTATATACCTGTATAATATATGGGGGTCTGTTTATATATAATATATGAGGGTCAGTGTATATATAATATATGGGGGATCTGTGTATATATAATATATGGGGGTCAGTGTGTATATAATATATGAGGGTCAGTGTATATATAATATATGGGGGTCAGTGTACATATAATATATGGGGGTCAGTGTGTATATAATATATGAGGGTCAGTGTATATATAATATATGGGGGTCAGTGTACATATAATATATGGGGTCAGTGTATATATAATACATGGGGGTCTGTGTATATATAATATATAGGGGCAGTGTATATATTATATATGAGGGTCAGTGTGGATATAATATATGGGGGTCTGTGTGTGTATGTGTGTGTGTGTATATATATATATATATATATATATATATATATATATATATATATATGGGTCCGTGTGTGTGTGTGTGTATATATATATATATATATATATATATATATATATATATATATATATATATATAATATATGAGGGTCTGTGTATATATAATATATGGGGGTTAGTGTATATAAAATATATGGGGTCAGTGGATATATAATATATGGGGTTAGTGTATATATAATACATGGGGTGGGGGGGCAGTGTGTAATACATGAGGTGAGGGGGGGCAGTGTGTATATAATACATAGGGTGATGGGGGGGATCAGTGTATATATAATACATGGAGTGATGGGGGGGGGCAGTGACACATTTTACTTTAGGTACATCAGTATTTTCTTAAAATGCAATACATGTGCTTGGGGGTAAGGGGTTTAACCACTTAAGGACCAGAAGGATTTGCCCCCTAATGACCAGGCCATTTTTTTTGCGATATGGCACTGCGTCGCTTTAACTGAGATTTACGCGGTCGTGCGATGCTGTACCCAAACAAAATTGGCTTCCTTTTTTCCCCACAAATAGAGCTTTCTTTTGGTGGTATTTGATCACCTCTGCGGTTTTTATTTTTTGCGCTATAAGCAAAAAAAGAATTTTGAAAAAAAAATAACCTTTTCACTTCTTGCTATAATACATATATAAAATATAAATATATATATATATTCTCTACATTTTTTGGTAAAAGAAAAATCGCAATAGACGTATATAGATTGCTTTGCGCAAAAGTTATAGCATCTAAAACTATGGGATAGATTTAGGGACTTTTATTTTTTTTATTTTTTTTTACTAGTAATGACAGCGATCTGCAATTTACAGCAGGACTGCGACATTGCGGCAGACAAATCTGACCCCAAATGAAAATTTTTGGGGACCAGTGACATTATTACATTGATCAGAGCTATAAAAATGCAATGATCAATGTAAAAAAGACACTGACAGGGAAGAGGTTAACACTAGGGGGCGATCAAGGGGTTAACTGTGTTCCCTGGGTGTGTTCTAACTGTAGGGGGGATGGGCTACCAGGTACATGACAGAGATCACTGTTCCCGATGACTGGGAACAGTAGTTCTCTGTCATGTTACCTGTCAGAATGAGGATCCGCCTTGTTTACAAAGTCAGATCCCCATTCTGCCTCTGTACTAGGCGATCGTGGGCTGCCGGTGGACATCGAGTCCATCCGACACGCGGGCAAGCTCCCCCCCCTGAGCCGCTGTACAGCTATGGCGATTTGCGCAGGAGAGCAAACCTTTTGCCGTATAATGATGGCGGCTGGTCGGCAACTAGTTAATATTGTACGAGTGGAAGGGAGTACTAAAAGTGTATGGGTTAGGGGGCGCAAATCACTTGACCGGGTGCTGACAACCAACGCTACGCCACTTTTTCTATCTTCATGCGTATGAGTAGTTTTAATTTTTTTATATAAAATAAATCTATTTGGGATAATGCATTAGGTTGGTGCGCTCTCTTTTTCTTTTATTTCTTTAGTGAATACTTATCATGCCCTGGCCAATACCTGGTAAGGTTTCCCCAGAAGGTGGTCAGGGTGGTCAGGGAGGTGGTAACTAGCCTGAAGCCTGGTACGTTTCCCACACAGCATATATGTGAACCCAAAGGAAAGGGGAATGGGGAAAGCCTGAAGCTTGGTACGTTTCCCACACAGCATATATGTGAACCCAAGGGAAAGGGGAATGGGGAAAGAGATCCCCAAAAGAGGTCCGTACCTCAAAGAGGGATGGGAACAGACTGCGGAATACTCCTTAGATAAACTCTATTCAAAAATATACAGAATACAAAAAAACAGGATGTTTTGCTATAGGTTATGGCAATGGCTAAAAAAGACAATATTGTCCATTTAAAAATGCACACCCGGGATCACAATTATGGTCATCCATATACAGTTCACAGTGACTATAATGACTTGTTTCATCGGAAATTCCGATCGTGTGTGGGCCCCATCTGACGGAAAAAAATCCGAGAAAAATCCACGCATTCTCAGAATCAAGTCGACGCATGCTCGGAAGCATTGAACTTAATTTTTCTCGGCTTGTCATAGTGTTTTACGTCACCGTGGAATTTAGTCTGACAGTGTGTATGCAAGACTGATGGAAGTCAGCTTCATCGGAATTCCGACTGAAAATTCCATCGGATTTTATTCTATCGGAAATCCAATCGTGTGTACAAGGCATAAGTGTCATAAGGCATTCATGGGGTCTGAAGGGGTCCTGGGAAACCAGTGGGGCACTAGCAGACAAAGTACTGTGTGCCTTTCTCTGGGATGTCCAGGCCCACTATTTGCCCTAGTGCAGAGAATGCATTCCACAGAAAATAAAGTGTAAGCATACAGTAAAATAGGTGAGATGGCAGACCATTTTAAATGGACACTGTTGTCTTTTTTAGCCATTGCCATAACCTATTGCAAAACGTCCTGTTTTTTGTATTCTGTATGTAGCGGGGTGCCTATTTGTAGTGTGTTATAAAGGATTATGGTTATATTGAGAATATCCTCAGCTCCTCCGGAGTCTATTTAAGATATTGCAGCAACTTTTTACCTTATTGAACAGGGCATTGTGGAACTTATGGTACAGGGAGAAAGGGACTCCATTGCCTTAGGTATTTAATAGACTATGGTACCCACAGTGCAGCTGTACTCCCAAAGTGCATTGCATTCTCGCACAGCTTTCTGGGGGAGGTTACTTAAAGGAAGGGAGGTGCTACGCTAGCTCTCTCTGGACTTCGCCCTCAATCAAGCAGGAAGTCTGTGTGAGGCCTGCTGCCGGAGCGACTAGGCCTAAAGCCTGGGCCTACAGCTTTTGCAGAGGATTACTCAGCAAAAAGAGGGATCCTCTCTCGTGTGACCAGCTCGCGCTTCTCAGAAACCGGAGTCCGTGAAGCTTACCTGGGAGCAGCCCGGCCCCTTTGTTATTCTTGAAGCAGATCCGCAGGAGAGTCAGAGGGGACTAGAAGTAATTCCTGAAGTGGTCCCATTGAAGGTCCTTAGGAAAAGTCATGGGAAAATCTCAGTGAGCATTAGGAATACTGCTACCACACCATTGAGGGTGCCAGCCAGAATGCTATTGGGCCAAGTGAACCCAGCCACCCCAATTGCCCTAAATAACAGAAAACAAAAACTCCTGCGCACAAGTGGAATACCAGACAGTCTGTAAGTGGAATGATAAGTGTCACTTGGCCTTGCTGCCTTCACGGATAGGGGTATCCTAGCGGTAAATGACAAAGAGAAAAAAGAAAGACGCACCAGCCTCGTGCATTATCCTTGAGTGTATTTATTAAAGATAAAAGAAACCTACTTACAAACATACATGAATGACACACGTTAAGCGTCCACAAAATCGCAGCAATGCGTCCAAACCGAACCCACTCCAATAAGTCACAGAGGGATTGACAGAGGTCACTGCTGGCTTGCGCGTTTCAAAGACAAGTCTTCTTCCTCAGAGCTCAGCAGTGTTTTCTCTCTCAGCTTACCCAATATATACACATATGCATGCAACCCCCAGCAAATGAACAAGAAAGGACCTCCCACAGATGTGGGCGGTCCGGGATTAATGTGACCGCCCACAGGTGGTATCAATGGGACACATATGAAGAGAGGGTGGGTGGAATGGGGGGGGCGCTAGTAAAGTGGGAATGGCATGACTAAATTGACAAGTGTGAGAGTAGCATACATTGAGTTACACATTGACTATAGGCATAGATGTATCCTGAATCAGGAATCTAAACACTCCAACAGTAGTGCTGACAAATGGAATGTTGGTGGCGACCTACCTCTAGGTTGCTTAAAAGCCAGAATCCCTGGCTTGGATAGGACATTGGATGGGACATATAGCAGTTTAGGTAAATAAATAATTTTAAGGGTATTAACCCGTCCCATGAGGTCCAGGGGCAGGTCCATCCACCGTTTAGTCTGTTCTAGGAGCTGGGTCAATAGGGGAGTTAGGTTTTGTCAATATAGGAGGATAGAGGGAGCTGCACTATGACTCCTAGATAGCTAAATGAGGACACTACCTGAAGTTTGGACTGATGGTGAATCTGCGAGATTGCATCAGTATCCAGAGGAAACAAATTAGATTTGTCCCAGTTCACTCGGAACATTGAATAGTCCCCAAAGACTTCTACCTCTGTCACCAGTGTCTGCAATGAGTCCTGAGTATTGGCTAGGTACACCAAGGTATCATCTGCGTATAGAGAAATCCACTCTTCAATAGTGCCAATAGGAAGTCCTCTAATGTGGGGGGAGCAACGAATACGTACAGCCAGCGGTTCCATGGCCAGGGCAAATAGGAGGGGTGACAACGGACAGCCCTGCCTAGTGCCTCTGGTGATGGAAAAGGTGTCCGTAATATGTGAATTAACCCTTATACGCGCCTGTGGGGAAGTGTAGAGGAGCCTGATCCAAGCAATGAAGCAAGGCCAAAGCCATATCGCCGCAGAACTTGAAAAACATACGGCAACTCCACACTATCAAAGGCCTTACAGGTATCTAGGGACACAATGGCTCGGGTAGGGGTGCAGTCATGTGGGTATTGAAGATTGTGGAACAATCTACAAATGTTCATTATCGTAGATCTGCCTGGTATAAAACCTCCCTGATCACTCCTGACCAACTGCTGCGCAACTACGGCATTTAGACAATTGGGCATTCAATTTTCTAATCAAAGGATGTCAGGCGGAGCGAATGCCAACATTGCCAACTCTGTTTTCCAGGTTCAGGACAGTTTTAGGAAAGGAAAAATAATGAAAATTGAAGCGCTACACCACTGCTAAGAAGTCCAGATACAACTTTATTCCAATAAAAGTCCTCGGGACAATCCAAAAAGTAGCCAACATGTTTTGAGGTCCAAGAGTGCCCCCTTCATCTGGGATAGAAAAACATAGGGACTACTGCATATCAATAGAATACCTATACAATATCCCCTTCTCTGAGTCATATTTAAAACCAAATAGCCAATAGCCAATGGTATTGAATTTATAAAAATGTAAGTGTTACTAAACCACTGCAGTAAAATCAGTCTGTATATGCAGTAAAGCGTGTTATACTCACTGTGGAACCTAAGGGGTTAATCCTCTGCATTGTTTAAAAAGGCTGTTTGATCCTGTCTTCACCTCCTTCCACTGTCCCCAATCCACATCCTGATAACACAGAGTCTATGAAGTCAGGCTGCACATTCTCAGTTTTGTGTGTATTGCTAGAGAGTTTTTTTTTCTTGGGAGGATGCATGTGATCAGCACAGGGCCAATCAACACTGTCCAGACAGAGGATCAGGGGGCTTGCAGTCTCATAGGACAGTCAGAGTAGAATGAAAATCCCTCCTACAAGCTTTAACCAGATACTGATAGACAGGGCTGGACTGGCCCACCGGGATAGCTGTAACAATCCCGATAGGCTGCCTCTTCTATGGAGCACACACCAGGCATCTCCCGCACTGTGTGTGAGAGCTGGCTGGGTCTGTGTTCGGCTGTGCTGCCTGTAGGAAGGTCCCGCCCCCCTAGACCGACTCGTGTGATAGGTGAAACACTGATTCAATCAGTGTTCCCATCTATCACACGAGCAGGTCTAGAGGGGTGGGACCTTCCTACAGGCAGCACAGCCGAACACAGACCCAGCCAGCTCTCACACACAGCACGGGAGGTGCCTGGTGTGTGTGATCCAGGCAAGTATCTTGTATTGATGGGCTCAGTAAGGCTGCATTCATGCACAGTAAGGCTGCTTTCATGGGCTGCATTCATGGACAGTAAGGCTGCATTCATTTACAGTAAGGCTGCATTCATGGGCTGCATTCATTTACAGTAAGGCTGCATTCATGGGCTGCATTCATGCACAGTAAGGCTGCTTTCATGGGCTGCATTCATGTACTGAATTCATGCACAGTAAGGCTGCATTCTTGGGCTGCATTCATGGACAGTAATGCAGCGTACACACGACCGCTTTTCTCGACGAGAATAACGGCATTTTTTTTTTCCGCCGAGAAAACCGATCGTCTGTGGGCTTTATGTCGTTATTTTCAACGAGAAAAACGGCATTAAAAACGACGAGAAAAATTAGAACATGTTCTAAATTTTCTCGCCGTTTTTCACGTCGTTGTTTTTTTCATCATGAAAAATGATCGTGTGTAGGCTTTAACGACGTGAAAAAAGCGCGCATGATCAGAAGCAAGTGAGGAGAAGGGAGCGCTCGTTCTGGTAAAACTACTGTTCGGAATGGAGATGGCACATTCGTCATGCATGAAATTATTACATCGTTTAATGCAGCACATTCTTTTCTTCGTTCTAATGCTGCAATATTCCAATTCTCTTGCTGCTGATATTCTCCCAGAGTTAGGACAATCTTTGTTCTTTAGTATTTATTGTTTTATCATGATTAATCTCTATTTTGGTGAGCCAGATCTCCCTAAATACCCAAACATTTTTACATTATTTTTTTTTATTTTTTTTAGATTTTAATTTGTGGTATTAGATTTTAGACTGTTTTTACATATTATTTGCTATTTTGGAGTGTGTCAAGTTACCACAACATTATTATTTATTCTAATTTGGCCTCAATGAGGTTAGTGTCCCTTGTTAATTTCACAATTTTTTATCCACTGTCCCTGCCTACTCACTTACAAACTGGCTATTTAGAAGAAAAACACATGTTCATTTTGTATCTTCCAAAAAAAATTCCATTTATTATGGCCTAATAACAAATTAAAAGGTAAGCCAAAACAAAACCATATGTAAAGTACAAATCAAGAAGCCAGGAAGACAGCACTGGAGACCCTGCTGAAATTAGTGCAGACCCAGATCACCACAGCAAACACCAAAGCATGTGAAGACAAAAATTGGGCCCATGTGAGGCACATATCCTGGGCTCATTTTCGGGTTTTTTGTTTGACCTTCCCTGCAGCCTTCCTTGGAGGCTGTGTCCGTGGAGGAGGGACTGGAGCAGGAGCAGGGTCTGGAACAGGAGCAGGGACTGTTACAGGAGCAGGGACTGTTACAGGAGCATGGAGTGGGGCAGGAGCATGGAGTGGGGCAGGAACTTGAGCATAAAAATATGAAAGGTCCACAACGTCTGTGAAATCCTTCAGTTTGTTCAACAGGCCCATATTGACCACCTTCAATATTAGGGTTTCACATTTCAGCCTCTGGTCCAGTTCCATTTGGGGCAGTTTCTCCCCAATAAGGGCAGAAAATCCCTCTGCAGCGGTGGGGGGCTCTCGGAGTGCAGCAGTAGCCTCTCTAATTAGGGCCTGGGTCTCCTCCTCCATTTGAAGCAGCCTCCTTGATCTTTTTGCTGGAATCCGCAGCAGAGGGATCTGGGGCCTGGTGTTGTGCTGGGTCCCACTGGGGCCTGCCTCTTCCTGGGTCCCACTGGGGCCTGCCTCTTCCTGGGTCCCACTGGGGCCTGCCTCCTCCTGGCTTCCAGTGGCACCTGCCTCCTCGTGTGTCCCACTGGGGCCTGTCTCCTCCTGGCTTCCAGTGGCACCTGCCTCCTCGTGTGTCCCACTGGGGCCTGTCTCCTCATCCTGTTTAAAAAAGGTACATCGAGTTAGTTTTGCCTTCATCTTTCACACACATTTGTCACCTCATGACATTTGGTAATTGAATGCTACTAAATATTAAAGTGAATCATTCTGACACCAGTATATTTCTTTTTGGTGCCCTTAATTTTTGGCCACTGCTGTCTATTGATATGTCAGACACTTTTTTATAACTCTTAACATTTTTCACACTTTTTTACTAACTTTTACAACATTCAACTTTTATTACTCTAAATATTTTGTGAAATATTATACCTGGCTCCAAATATTTAAATCAGGCTCCTCCAGGACTTGAGGTTGTTCCTCCAAAGAGACCTCAACTTGGCTGGAGGCTTGGCTGCAGGGAATGCTGGAGGGTTGGCTGCAGGGAAGGCTGGAGGGTTGGCTGCAGGGAAGGCTGGAGGGTTGGCTGCAGGGAAGGCTGGAGGGTTGGCTGGAGGGTTGGCTGCAAGGAAGGCTGGAGGTCGTTCTGGGTGGAAGGCTGGAAAGGGATTCCCTGGATTCCAGGTGTTCATCCAGGAAACTCAGGTGCTGATAGTACCACAGATTTGGGATGTATCGGTCCTCTGCACCTGCTCCTGACCGCAGGGATTTTAGCACTTTATTCCGTTGAGCCCGGTATGTGCCCCTAATGGTCCCAATTTTTGTGTTCAGATCCTGTAGTGTTGCTGTGGGGATCTGAGTTTTCACAAATTCCAGCAAGGTCTCCAGTGCTCTCTTCCTGGCTTCTTTATTTTTATTATGTTTATTTTTAGTCTGCCATAAAATTGGAAAAGTGGAGAGGACAGGTAGAGAGTGGTTTATATACTATTTTGTGACCTGTGCTGATCCTGGGTCCGCCGTGACCATCATTCGTTGGTTGTGACAGTGTGAAGTTAATGCTGTGGATTCGGTTGCAGTGTGATTTTGGCTTACTTTTACTGGTTATCATGTGAGTGCAATATTTGAAGATTTTGTAGTACCAATAAAACTGCAGTATTACACTATCCTTTGCATTTATTTTTGCATTTATGTGGAGCCTGTTTGAGGATCACTGCATCGGATGTGGAACCAATCCACCTAGTTGAGAGGTGCTGTCTGCTCATTTGCCCAAACACGAGAGTGTAAGGCATTGCATTGCGGTGAGTGTCCTATCTGAAGGGGGTTTGACTCACTTGAACACTGTGGTGTGGTGGAAAAGAAGAAGATTATCATCTAATTTTGAACACTATCACTATACACTTATATGGACTTTATTTGTGCTGTCACTCTATACACATTTTTTGGAATTTTTCTTTATGCCTTTTGTTCATTTTTAAGATTTAAGTATATTTCACTATTACTTTTTTCACAGTTTATACCAATATAATTGTTATATTCACTTAGCGCCACTTATAGTTTGTCATTCTATTTTAGTGTGTTGACTATATTTTTCACAGGGTTATATATATTTAAAGTGGCTGCTGCTAGTATTTGATGCACTGTATTCTTCTGTTAAAACAGCGCGGTGGGGTAATCACTAGGGCGGCTTGTATTGATTACCATTTTTTTATTATTCCTTAAATACCTTCATTTTCTCTGCAATTCAAAACACAAATCAAAAAAAGGAATGTCAGTCAGGACTTCTCCAAATCTTTCTCACCATATATAGGCCACTAACGTAGCAATTGATCAGTCATCATAGAGTTGAGTGGACACCTGGATGTTTGTGTTGCACTCTTTTTAGCTAACTTTGTAAAAAGCTAGAGTTCGTGACCTGACTTTCCCCGAACCCAAACCCCATTGAAGTAAATGTTGCCCTGTAAATCGTGGGAATAAAAGGACTCCCCAAAAATAAAGGAGTACCTCGAACTGTCCCTGCACCAAGTGTCATTTTTAAAAAAAATAAAATAAAACTAAATTCACTCCTGGGTATAATTAATTGTTGTCTCCTGTCAATTGCAATACATAGGAAAGTCATTGATACAAACATTGGGAAAGCATTGTGGTTCCCCCAAATATCCATACCAGGCCCTTCAGGTCTGTCAAGGATTTTAAGGGGAACTCCCCCCCAAATTCTGGGAAAAAATGGCGTGGAGTCCCCCCCCCAAATCCATAACAGACCCTTATCCGAGCACGCAACCTGGCCGGCCACAGGGGAAGAGGGGGGGACGAGAGAGCGGCCCCCCTCCCTCCTGAACCATACCAGGCCACATGCCCTCAACATGGGGAGGATGTCCCCATGTTGATGGGGACAAGGGCCTCATCCCCACAACCCTTGCCCGGTGGTTGTGGGGGTCTGCGGGCGGGGGGCTTATCGGAATCTGGAAGACCCCTTTAACAAAGGGGACCCCCAGATCCCGCCCCCCCTATGTGAAATGGTAATGGGGGACATTGTACCCCTACCATTTCACCTTAAAAAATGGCATTATCTAAAAAATGACACTACACGTTTTTTGACAATTCCTTTATTATTGGTATTGTTTTTCAACCATCTTCTTCCTTCTTCTTTTCTGCATTCGAGTTTCTTCCTCCATCTTCCTCTTCATCTTCATCTTCCTTCTTGCTTCGGGCTTCTCGTCCGCATCTTGCTTCGGCTTCTTCTTTGTTCTCCCGCCGCTCCGTTTGAATTGGAGTTTCCCGCTGTGTGACGCAAAGTTAGGCAGTTCTCCTCTAGGTCCGCTGCGAGCCGGGGGACCCACCCCCCTCTGACTGCACGGGGAAAGTACCTGTGAAATCTCTGTGCGTCAGAGGGGGGCGGGGTCGCCGGACCAAGAGGAGAACTGATGAACTGAGCGTCCCACAGCGGGAACTTCCAATTCAAACGGAGCGGCCGGAGAAAGAAGAACCCGGAGCAAGATGCAGACGAGAACACCGAAGGAAGAAGGAAGATGAAGAGGAAGAGGAAGATGGAGGAAGAAACACGAAGCGAGAAAAGAAGAAGGAAGAAGATGGAAGAAAGCCAAACAAAAAATTAAAGGAATTGTCAAAAACTGACTACTGTCATTTTTTACATTTTGTACACTTTCTTCGTGAAATGGTAGGGGTACAATGTACCCCTTACCAATTCACATTGGGGGGGGGCCGGAATCTGGGGGTCCCCTTTGTTAAAGGGGTCTTCCAGATTCCGATAAACCCCCCGCCCGCAGACCCCCACAACCACCGGGCAAGGGTTGTGGGGATGAGGCCCTTGTCCCCATCAACATGGGGACATCCTCCCCATGTTGAGGGCATGTGGCCTGGTACGGTTCAGGAGGGAGGGGGGCCGCTCTCTCGTCCCCCCCTCTTCCCCTGCGGCCGGCCAGGTTGCGTGCTCGGATAAAGGGTCTGTTGTGGATTTTGGGGGGGACTCCACGCCCTTTTTTTTCCTGATTTGGGGGTGGAGTTCCCCTTAAAATCCTTGACAGACCTGAAGGGCCTGCAACTCGAATTTGGGGGAACCCCCACGTTTTAATTTTGCAGGTACAACTCACTTTTCAATGTCTTGCCATTTGCCGGGAGGCAAGAATTCATTTAGAGCCACGATTGACTTTTCAAAGTTTATTCACAATTAAAAAATGACACTTTGTGCACGGCCAGTACTAACAGCACGGGAAGCAAGCGCCAAGTTACATGCATATTGCCCAACCCCGGCCCCGAACATACAGTGAATGAATGTTTATAGGTTTAATGCTCCTGGACACAGCCAAATTTAAAGGTCTGTACGGTCACTACATTTGCTGTTCGGGGCCGCTCAACCCTCGACATATCAAGTATGAAAAATGTTACGTACCCGCGATCTACACGTTCGTCTCCTCCGACCTTCTTCCACTCACTGAACGTCGCTTTCAACGATGTTTTTTGGAGTTATATACAGTGCGCATGCGTGACGCTCCGCACGCTTTCCCGCCCCTGACGTTCGTTACACTACTTTCCCCGCCCCTTCTCGCTACTCCTTAATGACGGAGAGTGTAAACATGTCGGCGAATCACCAACATGATGTGGACAGTGGGGAAGAAAGCAGGCCCCGACCCAGAAGGTATAAAGCCACTAACATGAGCTTTGAGGAGATGGTGGAGATGGTCACCATATTGCTCCGGGATGATTATGACGCCAAACATGGGCCCTACAAAAAGCCAAATCAAGTGAAGTCCAAGATCATGGATAAAGTGGTCAAAGCGCTATTTCAGAAATTTGGTGTTCGCAGGTCGCGGGAACAGATCCGGAAACGATGGTCGGACATTAAGTTGCGTGAGCCGGATCAATATAAAAAGATTAAAAAAGTCATCAAAAAAAGTAAGTAGATGTACATTAAATGTGATTTTTGGTAATAACGTGGTGTTGCATGTGCTTTTAAAATAATGTATGTAGTACAGTTAAAAATGTCATGTTTCATGTTTTTGGGCACACAAATCGATCGTATAAATGGTCGTTCAAACGTTCACTCAATCACAAGCTTTTCGCCCGATTCATTGTTCGAACGACATTTTATCAATCCTAAAATAATAGGCATGTTCAAATGTTTTTAGCAATGTATTCCACCAAAACATCGTTTGGGTGGTATTGAACGAGGATTTCAACGTTGGATTCTTGTGCCCAAGAATAGTGATGAGCCGAACACCCCCGGGTTCGGTTCGCACCAGAACCCGCGAACGGACCGAAAGTTCGAACGAACATTAGAACCCTATTAAATACAATGGATGCGAACGTTCGAATTCTAAAGTGCTAATTATAACAACTATTATGCATGTTATTGTCCTAAAAAGGGTTTGGGAACCCGGGTTCTGCACCAGGGGACATGTATCAATGCAAAAATAAGTTTTAAAAACGGTCGTTTTCCGGGAGCAGTCATTTTAATGATGCATAAAGTGAAAAAAAAAAAGTCAAATATTCCTTTAAATATCGTACCTGGGGGGTGTCTAAAGTATGCCTGTGAAGTGCCACGTGTTTCCCGTGTTTAGAACTGTCCCTGCACAAAATGACACTTCTAAAGGAAAAAAAAGCCATTTAAAACTGCTTGCGGCTTTAATGTAATGTCTGGTCCCGGTAATATGGATGAAAATCTTTAAGAAAAATGGCATAGCTACCCCATGACCCCCCCCCTACCCCAGCCCATTACCAGCCCCTTTGGGTCTTGTATGGATATTAAGGGGAACCCCGCACATAAAATAAAAAAGGCCCTATATACTCTGAACAGCCGTATACAGGCGGTGCATACAAGACAGGGACTGTAGGTTTGTTCTTATGTAGAATCTGTTTGTAATTTTGAACAGGTACATTGTTGAAGTGTAGCTCCAGACCAAAAATCTATTTTTAAACTTTTTGGAAAACATAGGTAAGGGTTATCACCCCTGTAACATTTGTTTTGCTGTCTGTGCCCCTGTTCAGAACATTTCACCTCACTTTCCGTCCTAATGACAACTGTTTTTGAAATGTGGTGTTTTTCTTGAAACAAGGATTGCTGATAAAGCATCAGTACAGAGGAGACACCTTTCTCCCATATTTATTCTTACAGGAGAGAATTTTCCTTCCTAGTGGTAGATTTCCTCTCACTTCCTGTTGTCTTCTTGCGTTTGCAAGTAGGAGTCGTTTGTAAGTTGGATGTTTGAAAGTAGGGACCTGCCGTATATACTCTGCAGAAATAGGCCCCTTAGTTGTTGGTGTTGGCACAACACTGTAAGCACTCACAGTTACTCTTGGTTGGTGCTGGAACGCCCTGCTGTCAACTATTATATCAGGAATTTTAATTACATATAATTGTTGAACAGTGGTAGTAAAAATTGGGCCTTTGATGGTGGTGCTGGTGCCACAACACTGTAAGCCCTGACAGTTACTCTTGGTGGGTGCAGCAATGGGCCCTGCTGTGAATTATTAGATCAAGAATTGTAATTACATGCCCCTGTTGAACAGGGGCTGAAAAATTGGGCCTTAGGCACTGGTGGCACAACACTGCAACCCTTCACAGATACTGTACTTGGAGCACAGCAATGAGCCCTGTTGCAAAGTATTGCTTCAAAAATTGTAATGACACGCCCCTGTTAAACAGGGGCTGAAAAATTGGGCCTTAGGCACTGGTGGCACAACACTGCAACTCCTCACAGATACTGTACTTGGAGCACAGCAATGAGCCCTGTTGCAAAGTATTGCTTCAAAAATTGTAATTACACGCCACTGTTAAACAGGGGCTGAAAAATTGGGCGTTAGGCACTGGTGGCGGCACCCATAAACAAAAATGATCTTCCAAGCTATCATCATCAATCGTATCATTGAGGACTCGGAGGAGGAGGATAGCCAGTCAACATAACAGCACAGGCACTCAGCATCAGCATCAGTCTTGAAGGGATGTGACATTTTAAAATCAATTAGTCTGTTATATCAGCATCAGGTGTGTGGTAGCTGGTGGTGATCCAAGACTGGTTCATCTTGATGAAAGTCAGTCGATCAACCGAGTCGGTGGACAGGCGCACCCTGTGATCCGTGACAAATCCTCCAGCAGCACTGAATGTGCGTTCCGAAAGAACGCTGGATGCAGGACAGGCCAGTAGCTCAATTGCATACTGTGCAAGCTCTGGCCAGTGATCCATCCTCAAGACCCAGTAAGCCAGAGGATTTTCGGTGGGGAAGGTGTCCAAGTCTGACCTTGCCCCTAGATATTCCTGCACCATGTTTATCAGACGCTGGCGATGGTTGCTGGAACCGATCATACTTTGGGGCTGCGGACTAAAGAATTGTCTGAACGCATCGGTCAGACGGCCACCTTCCCCACCGCTCCTTCTTTGACTGGCCGAAGCCTCAGCAACTCGTTGTCCAGGACCAGGAGTTTGCAACCTCCCAGTCTCTGGGAACGCGTTGCACAGACCTTTCTGCAAGGCCTCCCGGAGTTGTCTCATCCTCTGCTCCCTCTGCGACGGTAACATAAGGTCCGCAACCTTACCCTTGTACCGTGGATCAAGGAGAGTGGCCAGCCAGTAATGGTCCCTCTCCTTGATCCGAAGAATACGAGGATCCTTCCGCAGACTTTGCAGGATCAGGGAGGCCATGCAGCGTAGGTTTGCTGAGGCATTCGCTCCGGAGTCCTCTGGGTCACTAAGGACGACATGATCCGCAGCCACCTCCTCCCAGCCACGTACAAGTCCACTGGTTTCTTGGGACTGTAAATCATCCCTAAAAGACTGCTGCTGATGATGCTGAGTGCCAGCCTCCACCTCCATGCTGACACAATCCTCCTCCTCCTCCTCCTCCTCCTCCTCCTCCTCCTCTTCCTGTGCGATGGGTGGGACAGAAGGAACACTGTCTGGGTAAAGGGGGCCTTGAGAGGCAAGGAAGTCCTCCTCTTCCTGCCTCTGTTCTGCCTCAAGTGCCCTGTCCATTATTCCACGCAGCGTGTGCTCCAACAGGTGGACAAGAGGTACAGTGTCACTGATGCATGCACTGTCACTGCTCACCATCCTCGTGGCCTCCTCAAATGGTGCCAGGACAGTGCATGCATCCCTGATCATGCCCCACTGGCGTGGAGAAAAAAAACCAAGCTCCCCTGACCCTGTCCTGGTGCCGTAGTCGCACAGGTACTCATTGATGGCCCTCTGCTGCGTGTGCAGCCGCTGCAGCATGGCCAACGTTGAGTTCCACCTGGTGGGCATGTCACATATAAGGCGGTTCTTGGGCAGGTTCAACTCCTTTTGCAGCTCAGCCAGGCGAGCACTGGCATTATAAGATCTGCGGAAATGCACACAGACTTTCCTGGCCTGCCTCAGGACATCCTGTAAGCCCGGGTACCTGCCCAAGAACCGCTGCACCACCAGGTTAAGGACGTGAGCCACACAGGGCACATGGGTCAGTTGTCCCTGTCGGAGGGCGGAGAGGAGGTTGGTGCCATTGTCGCAAACCACCATTCCTGGCTTAAGCTGGCGTGGCGTCAACCACCTCTCGGCCTGGCCCTGCAGAGCAGACAGGACCTCTGCCCCAGTGTGGCTTCTGTCCCCCAAACACACCAGCGCAAGCACGGCATGGCATCTTTTTGCCTGCGTACTTGCGTAGCCCCGTGAACGGCTACGGAGCACCGCTGGTTCATAGGACAAACCACAGGAAGAGGCCATGGAGGAAGAAGAAGAGGAGGGGGTGGAGGAGAGAGGTGTGTCACAACCAGTAGTAGCATTTTGGAGGCGTGGCGGTGGGACAACCTCCAACACTACTGCACCTTGTCCTGAATCCTTCCCAGCTGCCAAAAGAGTGACCCAATGGGCCGTGAAAGAAAGGTAACGTCCCTGTCCATGCCTGCTGGACCATGAGTCAGCGGTAATATGCACCTTACCGCTGACCGCCCTGTCCAGCGAGGCCAAGACATTGCCTTCCACATGCCGGTAGAGAGCCGGAATAGCCTTCCGTGAGAAAAAGTGGCGTTTGGGAACCTGCCACTGAGGAACCGCACATTGCACAAACTCACGGAAGGGGGCCGAGTCTACCAACTGAAAAGGCAGCAGTTGAAGCGCTAGCAATTTAGCCAAGCTAGCATTCAACCGCTGGGCATGTGGATGGCTGGGAGTGAACTTCTTTCGACGGTCCAGCAGCTGGGGCAGGGAAATTTGCCTGCTAGAATCGGACGTCGGTGTACTGCTAGCAGAGTGGGCGCAAGTACTTGGCTGTGACACACCTAATTCTACACCTTCATTCCTCTCAGTGCATGTTTCAGAGAGGACTGAAGTTATAGTGGGGTTGGAGATCCCAGCTGATGCGGTGCAAGGAGAGGTCCGCTTTGTTCTTTGGTGTGGGTCTTTGAGGTAGGCTTGCCAACGAGCTGCATGGCAGGTCAACATATGTCTGGTCAGGCATGTGGTACCCAAGCGGCTGATGTTTTGGCCACGCGATATACGCTTGAGACATATGTTGCAAACAGCAGCTGTGCGATCTGATGCACTAGCCTCAAAAAAGGCCCACACCAAAGAACTTTTTGAATGACGGGCAGAGGCAGCGCCCTGCACAGGCGGAGCTCTGCGGTGTGATTCCGTCGGTGTACTGCCCTTACGCTGGCCACCAAAGGGCATCCTGCCTCGTTGGAGATGTGCCTCCTCCTCATCCTCCTCCTCCTCCTCTCTCCTATTAGGCACCCACGTGGAGTCATTGACCTCATCATCCCCTCCCTCCTCATCACTGGAGCCAATCTGGCAGTATGCTGCAGCTGCTGGAACATGACTGCCAGATTGGTGTCCTTCTTGAGCATCCCCTCTGTCTGCTCTCACGCTACTGCCTTCCTCTAGCTGGGTTTCATCATCAGACCCTTCGAAACGCTGGGCATCCTCCTGGAGCATGTACCCAACACTGTGCTGAAACAGTTCGGGGGACTCCTCAGGAGGAGGACATGGTGGGTCTAGGGAAGGAGTGACTGATGATTTGTCTGACATTGATACCAGGGAAGACGACGCTTTGGCAGCTGCTTTTCCAGTACCCTGAGCCTGGGTGAGAGAGGATGAGGAGGAGGAGGAGGGCTTGGTCATCCACTCTACCAAGTCTTCGGCATGATGTGGCTCAACATGTCCAGCTGCCGAAAAGAAGGACAAGCGTGTCCCATGGCCATGTGCTGATGACAATGCACCGCGTCCACGACCAGCACTGTTGCCCCCAGACACAGAGCCTGCTTGCCCTCTTTTATTGCCTCCTGACTGTCTGCCTCTCCTTGTTTGCCTTCCAGACATTCTAATAGATGGCCTGCAGGGAGATGGGAAAAAAGCAATAAGGGCTACCTTCAGGTGTCCTTCTCTGTCCCTTGAAACAAGGACTTTCACAGTGAAAGAAACTGACACTGTCCCTACCTAGAGTTTTCTGTCCCTAGAATAAATGTTTTTTTTAATCACAATATAGCACAAGGACAATTCACTCAATGTCTCTCCAGGTCCCTGGAAACAAGGACTTGCAGAGTGAAAGAAACTGACACTGTCCCTACCTAGAGTTTTCTGTCCCTAGAATAAATGTTTTTTTTAAGCACAATATAGCACAAGGACAATTAACTCACTGTCCTTACAGGTCCCTGGAAACAAGGACTTGCAGAGTGAAAGAAAAAAAACACTCTCCCTACCTACAGTTTTCTGTCCCTAGAAAAAATGTTTTTTTTAATCACAATATAGCACAAGGAAAATTAACTCACTGTCCTTACAGGTCCCTGGAAACAAGGACTTGCAGAGTGAAAGAAAAAAAACACTCTCCCTACCTACAGTTTTCTGTCCCTAGAAAAAATGTTTTTTTTAATCACAATATAGCACAAGGAAAATTAACTCACTGTCCTTACAGGTCCCTGGAAACAAGGACTTGCAGAGTGAAAGAAACTGACACTGTCCCTACCTAGAGTTTTCTGTCCCTAGAATAAATGTTTTTTTTAATCACAATATAGCACAAGGACAATTCACTCAATGTCTCTCCAGGTCCCTGGAAACAAGGACTTGCAGAGTGAAAGAAACTGACACTGTCCCTACCTAGAGTTTTCTGTCCCTAGAATAAATGTTTTTTTTAAGCACAATATAGCACAAGGACAATTAACTCACTGTCCTTACAGGTCCCTGGAAACAAGGACTTGCAGAGTGAAAGAAAAAAAACACTCTCCCTACCTACAGTTTTCTGTCCCTAGAAAAAATGTTTTTTTTAATCACAATATAGCACAAGGAAAATTAACTCACTGTCCTTACAGGTCCCTGGAAACAAGGACTTGCAGAGTGAAAGAAAAAAAACACTCTCCCTACCTACAGTTTTCTGTCCCTAGAAAAAATGTTTTTTTTAATCATAATATAGCACAAGGAAAATTAACTCACTGTCCTTACAGGTCCCTGGAAACAAGGACTTGCAGAGTGAAAGAAACTGACACTGTCCCTACCTAGAGTTTTCTGTCCCTAGAATAAATGTTTTTTTTAATCACAATATAGCACAAGGAAAATTAACTCACTGTCCTTACAGGTCCCTGGAAACAAGGACTTGCAGAGTGAAAGAAACTGACACTGTCCCTACCTAGAGTTTTCTGTCCCTAGAATAAATGTTTTTTTTAAGCACAATATAGCACAAGGACAATTAACTCACTGTCCTTACAGGTCCCTGGAAACAAGGACTTGCAGAGTGAAAGAAAAAAAACACTCTCCCTACCTACAGTTTTCTGTCCCTAGAAAAAATGTTTTTTTTAATCACAATATAGCACAAGGAAAATTAACTCACTGTCCTTACAGGTCCCTGGAAACAAGGACTTGCAGAGTGAAAGAAACTGACACTGTCCCTACCTAGAGTTTTCTGTCCCTAGAATAAATGTTTTTTTTAATCACAATATAGCACAAGGAAAATTAACTCACTGTCCTTACAGGTCCCTGGAAACAAGGACTTGCAGAGTGAAAGAAAAAAAACACTCTCCCTACCTACAGTTTTCTGTCCCTAGAAAAAATGTTTTTTTTAATCACAATATAGCACAAGGAAAATTAACTCACTGTCCTTACAGGTCCCTGGAAACAAGGACTTGCAGAGTGAAAGAAACTGACACTGTCCCTACCTAGAGTTTTCTGTCCCTAGAATAAATGTTTTTTTTAATCACAATATAGCACAAGGACAATTCACTCAATGTCTCTCCAGGTCCCTGGAAACAAGGACTTGCAGAGTGAAAGAAACTGACACTGTCCCTACCTAGAGTTTTCTGTCCCTAGAATAAATGTTTTTTTTAAGCACAATATAGCACAAGGACAATTAACTCACTGTCCTTACAGGTCCCTGGAAACAAGGACTTGCAGAGTGAAAGAAAAAAAACACTCTCCCTACCTACAGTTTTCTGTCCCTAGAAAAAATGTTTTTTTTAATCACAATATAGCACAAGGAAAATTAACTCACTGTCCTTACAGGTCCCTGGAAACAAGGACTTGCAGAGTGAAAGAAACTGACACTGTCCCTACCTAGAGTTTTCTGTCCCTAGAATAAATGTTTTTTTTAATCACAATATAGCACAAGGAAAATTAACTCACTGTCCTTACAGGTCCCTGGAAACAAGGACTTGCAGAGTGAAAGAAACTGACACTGTCCCTACCTAGAGTTTTCTGTCCCTAGAATAAATGTTTTTTTTAAGCACAATATAGCACAAGGACAATTAACTCACTGTCCTTACAGGTCCCTGGAAACAAGGACTTGCAGAGTGAAAGAAAAAAAACACTCTCCCTACCTACAGTTTTCTGTCCCTAGAAAAAATGTTTTTTTTAATCACAATATAGCACAAGGAAAATTAACTCACTGTCCTTACAGGTCCCTGGAAACAAGGACTTGCAGAGTGAAAGAAACTGACACTGTCCCTACCTAGAGTTTTCTGTCCCTAGAATAAATGTTTTTTTTAATCACAATATAGCACAAGGAAAATTAACTCACTGTCCTTACAGGTCCCTGGAAACAAGGACTTGCAGAGTGAAAGAAACTGACACTGTCCCTACCTAGAGTTTTCTGTCCCTAGAATAAATGTTTTTTTTAAGCACAATATAGCACAAGGACAATTAACTCACTGTCCTTACAGGTCCCTGGAAACAAGGCCTTGCAGAGTGAAAGAAACTGACACTGTCCCTACCTAGAGTTTTCTGTCCCTAGAATAAATGTTTTTTTTAATCACAATATAGCACAAGGAAAATTAACTCACTGTCCTTACAGGTCCCTGGAAACAAGGACTTGCAGAGTGAAAGAAACTGACACTGTCCCTACCTAGAGTTTTCTGTCCCTAGAATAAATGTTTTTTTTAATCACAATATAGCACAAGGACAATTAACTCACTGTCCTTACAGGTCCCTGGAAACAAGGACTTGCAGAGTGAAAGAAACTGACACTGTCCCTACCTAGAGTTTTCTGTCCCTAGAATAAATGTTTTTTTTAATCACAATATAGCACAAGGACAATTAACTCACTGTCCTTACAGGTCCCTGGAAACAAGGACTTGCAGAGTGAAAGAAACTGACACTGTCCCTACCTAGAGTTTTCTGTCCCTAGAATAAATGTTTTTTTTAAGCACAATATAGCACAAGGACAATTAACTCACTGTCCTTACAGGTCCCTGGAAACAAGGACTTGCAGAGTGAAAGAAACTGACACTGTCCCTACCTAGAGTTTTCTGTCCCTAGAATAAATGTTTTTTTTAATCACAATATAGCACAAGGAAAATTAACTCACTGTCCTTACAGGTCCCTGGAAACAAGGACTTGCAGAGTGAAAGAAACTGACACTGTCCCTACCTAGAGTTTTCTGTCCCTAGAATAAATGTTTTTTTTAATCACAATATAGCACAAGGACAATTAACTCACTGTCCTTACAGGTCCCTGGAAACAAGGACTTGCAGAGTGAAAGAAACTGACACTGTCCCTACCTAGAGTTTTCTGTCCCTAGAATAAATGTTTTTTTTAAGCACAATATAGCACAAGGACAATTAACTCACTGTCCTTACAGGTCCCTGGAAACAAGGACTTGCAGAGTGAAAGAAACTGACACTGTCCCTACCTAGAGTTTTCTGTCCCTAGAATAAATGTTTTTTTTAAGCACACTATAGCAGAAGCACAAAACACACTGACACTCTCCCTACCTATCCTTCTCTTTCCCTAAACTAAAGGAATCCAGGTTAAGCAAGAAAGAAATAACAGTCACTGTCCCTGCCTATGCTACTCTATCCCTGCTCCGGAACACACTACACTAGGCCGCCGTGCTGGCGGCCTTTTATAGTGTGGGGCGTGTACTAAACACCCTCAGCAATAATTGGCCACAGGCATCCTGCCTGTGGCCAATCATTGCTCTCCTCGCTGCCGGCGCTGTGATTGGCCAAGCATGCGGGGTCACAGTGCATGCTTGGCCAATCACAGCGCCTGGATGACACTGCGATGGCGTAGTGCATTGTGGGCCGTTCGCGTCACTCGAATTTGGCGCGAACGGCCCAAATCGTTCGATCTTCGTCGAACGATCGAACAGCCAATGTTCGAGTCGAACGTATGTTCGACTCGAACACGAAGCTCATCCCTACCCAAGAACATGAAACAGAACATCATGAAATGTTTATGTGAGAAGTAATTATAAACATGTTTGTGTAGTTGTTGGTAATTAGATTTGGCTAATGTAACTAGATTCAGTGTACGGTTACAAGAGTATGCTCAGCAGCTGCTTACACATCTGGACTCATTAGCACAAGTGTGGGCCACAAGAACAACCTTTTGATGGTGTCACACACAGGTGATCCAGTGGATACCTGGTGTGTTTCCATGTGTGAAACATGACCAAAAGAGATTAATCTACCATCTTGGGAAATGGATACAATCATGTGTTCATCTCCTAAAAAATTATCACTAATACAATTGTAACACACTTCCCAAGAATGATTAATATTCTTCTTTCACGCCAAAATATATTTAGTTACACAAGTCTACCTTTTGGTTATATCTCCTAGGGCTTCAAAGAGCTGAGAGACACAAGGCTGCAAACCCCGCGCCACCAACTCAAGACCCACAACCGCAGGATGTGGCAGAAGAGGGAAATGGCAACTCACCAGGTCAGTGTCATACACCACAGCCTCAGGTAATAGATGTTGGCCTGTATATTTAGTAAGACGTTTTCTTTTCACTACTTCAAGGGACTTTAATGCCTGCGGCACCAGCAACCTTCACCAGAGCCACTGCCCAGATGTTGCTGAAACAAGTGAGGGTCTGCTCTCGGGAGGTTGAAAAGATAAAAGACAACCTGTTCCAGATGTGCCAAACCAACAAAATCATGGAGAAAAGACTGAAAAAACTAGAGCATATTCTTGGGAGGGTGTAAAACTTGTATATATTCTAAAAAATATTTTTTTTTTTTTGGGGGGGAAATCTTTTATTTCTATAAAGGTATATTGTTCGTGTTGTACATTTTTGTACTGAGTTGTAAAAAGAGAAAAAAATAATAATTCCCAAAAAAATTTGGGGTATATTTTGATACAAACGTGAAAATTTTTAAACTCCTATAAAAAAATTTAATCACTAAACAATGTGTGGCTTCTTATATCAATGTTGCCCCCCCCCCTAAAAAAATGTGTGTGTTTAGACTCTATAAATGATTGTAATTTACTTGTTAGGAAAAAACATGGGACTACAACTGCACTAGTATAACCGAGGACAGTGATGGTGAACATTGGCAAGTCAGATGGTTTGGAACTACATTTCTAATGTTACTCAGGCACTCTGCAGTGTAGTTGAGCATCATGGGAAATGGAGTTGCAAAACATCTGGAGTGGCAAGGTTCACCATCACTGACCTAGGAGAAAGAACAAATACAACAAAAGAAAAGCAAACAAGATTTTTCCAGTATATTATTTTTTATTATGACCAAAATTGGTTTAAAAATGATCAGGCATTGCAATGGCCCCCCTACCCATAAAATATTCTAGATAGCGTTGCCGCACATCACGGCCGCTTTGGGGGGCCAAGCCTGTAGGGCCAGCTAACTGGGCTGCCAATGGTCCATCCAAGCACTGTGTGCCCTGAAGGTCAACTGTAGCTAGATAATTGTTTGAGTTTTTGAGTAAAAAATTGTGCAGTATGCAACAGCACATGACCAAATGGTTCCATTTATACTCCGCCATGTTTATCGCAGTCAGAAAAAGGCAGAAGCGACTGGCCATGATGCCAAAGGCATTTTCGACCACCCTTCGCGCTCTGGCCAGACGATAATTAAATACCCTCCTCTCAGGGGTGAGGGACCTTTGGGGAAAAGGCCTCATCAAATGTGGTCCAAGCGCAAAAGCCTCATCTGCCAGGAACACAAACGGGAGGCCATGTTCATTATCTTCAGCAGGTGGCAATGCCAGGTCCTCTGAAAGAAGCCGTTCTGCAAACTCGGTCTGGGCGAAAACACCACCATCAGACATCCGCCCATTTTTCCCAACATCAACAAATAGAAACTCATAGTTGGCAGACACCACCGCCATGAGCACAATACTGTGGAAGCCTTTATAATTAAAAAAAAACGAGCCAGAATGGGCTGGTGGCACGATGCAGACGTGCTTGCCATCAATGGCTCCTCCACAGTTGGGAAAGTTCCACCGCTGAGAAAAATCAGATGCCACATTCTGCCATTCCTGTGGCGTCGATGGTAACTGTGGAGTCAAAGGAACAAAAAAATTAATATACTTTACTACCTATACATTGCAAGCATGTTAGCCCAAAACACTCTGGGAAAAACATCAGTATAGCATTAATTTGGAAGGAGGATTTTAGAGCGGAGCTACGCAGCCAAAATACTATAAAATAACACAGCAGCTCCAGCTACAGCAGCTGCAGAGGTTTGCTAATTGTACACTTACCTGTCCTGGAGTCCAGCAACGTCCGCAGCAGAGGACGAACAATTGCTCGTCACTCTGCTGCCCCCTCTGCCATCCTCGGTGAGGGAACCAGGAAGAGAAGCCTTGTGGCTTCACTGCCCGGTTCCCAAACGCACATGCACGAGAAGCGCTGCGCAGTTCAGACTGGTCCTCCTGTGTTCTGTGAGACAAGTGTTTCCAAGAACACTACGGGTCTTCTGCGGGAAGTGACTTGGCTCAGGCAGATTTGCCGCAGAGATGACTCCCGGATGTGGGTGAAAATACCTGGCTTAAACAGGTATCTTCACCCCCCTCCCCCCTGAAAGGTGTCAATTTTGACACCGGGGGAGGGTTACAATGAGCGGACCCCCAAAATTTTGGATGGAGGTCCGCTTGAATAAGATAGAAAAATAAGCAACAAAAACATCACCCACTCTGATGGACCTGTGAAATTCTTTAGAGGGTGGAGGGGTTGAGATGAGTTGGGGACATCATAATTCAAATCTATAGTACTATGTAATTTATTTGTGTAGATTAGACAAAAATCAAAGAATTAGGGGGGGGGGGGGGGGGAAATCAGGCAATCTAAGCACTACAATGGAGCGTCCAAAACAAAAATGGGGATTGACTAGGCTAGGTGTGTTTGGGCCCAGGATCTAATGCTGGAGATTGGTTTAAAAACAAATATGCATGTAGGCCAAAAAACATAGAATATTCAAAGCTTACAACATGCAGGGGGACAAAGGGGACATTCACAGCATATTCAAATCATGGTAATTAGAGACAGTTCAAAATATACTATACATTATCAAGCATAAAAAAACATAGATTGTGATGTTTATAAAGGAGAAAACTTACCTTAAGATAGTCCTCATGAAGGACCTGGATAATGGCAGAGCAGGTCTCAGGGATAATGACGCCCAGAGCCTGGGGGGAGATGCCTGTCGAGAACTTGAGGTCCTGCAAGCTTCTCCCAGTCGCAAGGTATCGCAACGTGGCGATGAGCCTCTGCTCAGCAGTAATGGCTTCCCGCATAACGGTGTCCTGCCTGGTGATATAGGGGGACACCAAAGCCAAGAGCTGCTGAAAAACGGGGTCAGACATCCTAAGAAAATTCCTAAAATCATCAGGGTTATTCTCCCGGATCTCCCGCAGCAGAGGCATATGACATTCTTGGTCCATGAACTCCTCCTCACCCTCCTCATGGATCGGATCTGGGACATAGCAACAAGCCCAGCAGCAAGCACAGCACGATCTCGGCGACAAGAACGTACCCGCAACATGGCTTCAAAACGGTCGTCTAATCAGAACGAACTAAAAGAACGGACTGAAGAACAGCAAGGCCTATGAAGAACGAGCTGAAAAACAGTAACGAGCGGACAAGAACGCACTGCAAAAACAGATACGAACTCACTACACGCACTGAAAGCCAGATACAAACCCACAAGCACAAACTGAACTTCCGAAAACGATCTTTAAAGCACGAAGACTGAAAAGCGCGAATCGTCTCTTCCCAAACTTTTACTAACACGCGGTAACACGAAATCAGCAAAAGCAGCCAAAAGGGTGGCGCGAACAGAATGAAACTTCCCCTTTATAGTGCCGTCGTACGTGTTGGACGTCACCGCGCTTTGCTAGATCAGTTTTTTTCACGATCGTCGTTTTTTTTCTTGACATGAAAAGCGGTCGTGTGTACGCGGCATAAGGCTGCATTCATGCACAGCAAGGCTGCATTCATGGGCTGCATTCATGCACAGTAAGGCTGCATTCATTGACAAAGGCTGCATCCATGGGCTGCTTTCAGGAACAGTAAGGCTGCTTTCAGGGACAGTAAGGCTGCATTCATGGACAGTAAGGCTGCTTTAATGGGCTGCATTCATGCACAGTAAGGCTGCATTCATGCACAGTAAGGCTACATTCATGGGATGCATTCATGGACAGTAAGGCTGCATTCATGGACAGTAAGGCTGCATTCATGCACAGTAAGGCTGCTTTCATGGGCGGCATTCATGGACAGTAAGGCTGCATTCATGGGCTGCATTCATGCACAGTAAGGCTGCATTCATGGACAGTAAGGCTGCATTCATGCACAGTAAGGCTGCATTCATGGACTGCATTCATGGACAGTAAGGCTGCATTCATGGACAGTAAGGCTGCATTCATGCACAGTAAGGCGGCTTTCATGGGCTGCATTCATGGACAGTAAGGCTGCATTCATGGACAGTAAGGCTGAATTCATGGGCTGCATTCATGGACAGTAAGGCTGCATTCATGCACAGTAAGGCTGCATTCATGGGCTGCATTCATGTACAGTAAGGCTGTTTTCATGCACAGTAAGGCTGTTTTCATGCACAGTAAGGCTGAATTCATGCACAGTAAGGCTGCATTCATGGGCTGCATTCATGGACAGTAAGGCTGAATTCATGGACAGTAAGGCTGCATTCATGGAAAGTAAGACTGCATTCATGGGCTGCATTCATGGACAGTAAGGCTGCATTCATGGACAGTAAGGCTGCATTCATACGCTCAGTAAGGCTGCATTCATACGCTCAGTAAGGCTGCATTCATACGCTCAGTAAGGCTGCAATCATGGACAGTAAGGCTGCATTCATACCCTCAGTAAGGCTGCATTCATACCCTCAGTAAGGCTGCATTCATACGCTCAGTAAGGCTGCATTCATACGCTCAGTAAGGCTGCATTCATGCGCTCAGTAAGGCTGCATTTATGGACAGTAAGGCTGCATTTATGGACAATAAGGCTGCATTCATATGCTCAGTGAGGCTGCATTTATGGACAATAAGGCTGCATTCATATGCACAGTGAGGCTGAATACATGGACATAGTGAGGCTGCATTGATGGGCACAATGAGGCTGCATTGACGGGCACAGTGAGGCTGCATTGACGGGCACAGTGAGGCTGCATTGACGGGCATAGTGAGGCTGCATTCACGGGCACAGTGAGGCTGCATTGGTGGGCACAGTGAGGCTACATTCATGGGCACCGTAAAGCTGCATTTGGTGGGCACAGTGAGGCTGCAATGATGGGCACCGTAAAGCTGCATTTGATGGGCACAGTGGGGCTGCATTTGATGGGCACAGTGAGGCTGCATTGATGGGCACTGATAAGGCTGCATTGATCTCTTGTACCATGTCTGCATTCTCTGACCATCTCTTGTACCATGTCTCCAGTCTCTGACCATCTCTTGTACCATGTCTGCAGTCTCTGAGCATCTCTTGTACCATGTCTGCAGTCTTTAAACGTCTATTGTATCATGTCTGCATTCTCTGACCATCTCTTGTACCATGTCCCCAGTCTCTGACCATCTCCTGTACCATGTCTCCAGTCTCTGACCATCTCTTGTACCATGTCTGCAGTCTCTGACCATCTCTTGTACCATGCCTGCATTCTCTGATCATCTCTTGTACCATGTCTGCAGTCTCTGACCATCTCTTGTATCCTGTCTGTAGTCTCTGACCATCTATTGTATCATGTCTGCATTCTCTGACCATCTCTTGTACCATGTCTCCAGTTTCTGACCATCTCTTGTACCATGTCTCCAGTCTCTGACCATCTCTTGTATCATGTCTGTAGTCTCTGACCATCTATTGTATCATGTCTGCATTCTCTGACCATCTCTTGTACCATGTCTCCAGTCTCTGACCATCTCCTGTATCATGTCTGCAGTCTCTGACCATCTCCTGTACCATGTCTGCATTCTCTGATCATCTCTTGTACCATGTCTGCAGTCTCTGACCATCTCTTGTATCGTGGCTGCAACCTCTAACCATCTCTTGGCTTATATCATGTCTGCAGTCTCTGAGGGAGTCTGGAGAGGAGTCAAGAGAGGGAGTGCTTCCGGGATGGGGGTCATGGGAGAAGTCAGACATGTGTGGACTGTGGAGAGGAGACTATAGGATAAAACCAGAGCTGGAGCTGACTGACTGACTGATCCACGGTACACCTGAGAGGAGGTCAGTGACAGCGCCACAAGGCCAGTCCGAGGGGGGGTCACTGAGGTAAGGAGGGGAGTGAATACAACAATGTAAGGGGGGGTTCTGATATAAAGGTTTCCCCCTATATTAGTAAACTTACCCCCCTTACCTTAGTGTATTCTTTCTGCGGAAGGTGTTCTCTGGTCAACAGAGTCCCCCTCCCACCACGTTCCCAGAGTTCCTGGGGTCCCCCTTGATGATTGACCACTTTTAACTGGAATTTGCTTTTTTTTTTATATATATATATATATATATATATATATATATATATATATAATATATATATGTATACACATATATATTTATATCCCTAGCCCTATGTGCTTTTATATCTGTCTTCTCTATACATAATACACTCTTCAAATGTGCTTTAAAATGCATGGTTTTCCCTTTTATGAACAAGAAAATAATGACGTTTGCTGTTGGGCCGGTATAAAAATGCTATGGGGCTGGTATGAATTTTTTTCCAGGGCTGATTTTTATTCCCAGTCCGACCCTGAGGATAGATGTCACAAGACTGCCATATACTGCTGATGAGAAAAAGTGTTTAGCAGTTTATATTTACTAAAGCAATTGCATTTTCATGTTCTGTGTGCTGTGGGAGACCAGATGTAGTGAATGCAGGGTCCTGGGTAGTGATGAGCCGAACACCCCCGGGTTCGGTTCGCACCAGAACCCGCGAACGGACCGAAAGTTCGTACGAACATTAGAACCCTATTAAATACAATGGATGCGAACGTTCGAATTCTAAAGTGCTAATTATAACAACTATTATGCATGTTATTGTCCTAAAAAGGGTTTGGGAACCCGGGTTCTGCACCAGGGGACATGTATCAATGCAAAAAGAAGTTTTAAAAACGGTCGTTTTTCGGGAGCAGTCATTTTAATGATGCATAAAGTGAAAAAAAAAAAGTCAAATATTCCTTTAAATATCGTACCTGGGGGGTGTCTAAAGTATGCCTGTGAAGTGCCACGTGTTTCCCGTGTTTAGAACTGTCCCTGCACAAAATGACACTTCTAAAGGAAAAAAAAGCCATTTAAAACTGCTTGCGGCTTTAATGTAATGTCTGGTCCCGGTAATATGGATGAAAATCTTTAAGAAAAATGGCATAGCTACCCCATGACCCCCCCCCCCCCCCCTACCCCAGCCCATTACCAGCCCCTTTGGGTCTTGTATGGATATTAAGGGGAACCCCGCACATAAAATAAAAAAGGCCCTATATACTCTGAACAGCCGTATACAGGCGGTGCATACAAGACAGGGACTGTATGTTTGTTCTTATGTAGAATGTGTTTGTAATTTTGAACAGGTACATTGTTTAAGTGTAGCTCCAGCCCAAAAATCTATTTTTAAACTTTTTGGAAAACATAGGTAAGGGTTATCACCCCTGTAACATTTGTTTTGCTGTCTGTGCCCCTGTTCAGAACATTTCACCTCACTTTCCGTCCCAATGACAACTGTTTTTGAAATGTGGTGTTTTTCTTGAAACAAGGATTGCTGATAAAGCATCAGTACAGAGGAGACACCTTTCTCCCATATTAATTCTTACAGGAGAGAATTTTCCTTCCTAGGGGTAGATTTCCTCTCACTTCCTGTTGTCTTCTTGCGTTTGCAAGTAGGAGTCGTTTGTAAGTTGGATGTTTGAAAGTAGGGACCTGCCGTATATAATCTGCAGAAATAGGCCCCTTAGTTGGTGTTGGCACAACACTGTAAGCACTCACAGTTACTCTTGGTTGGTGCTGGAACGCCCTGCTGTCAACTATTATATCAGGAATTGTAATTACATATAATTGTTGAACAGTGGTAGTAAAAATTGGGCCTTTGATGGTGGTGCTGGTGCCACAACACTGTAAGCCCTGACAGTTACTCTTGGTGGGTGCAGCAATGGGCCCTGCTGTGAATTATTAGATCAAGAATTGTAATTGCATGCCCCTGTTGAACAGGGGCTGAAAAATTGGGCCTTTCGTGGTGGTGGTGGTGGTGGTGGTGTTGCCACAACACTGTAAGCCCTCAGAGTTACTCTTGCTTGGTGGGTGCAGGAATGGGCCCTGCTGTGAATTATTAGATCAATAATTGTAATTACATGCCCCTGTTGAACAGGGGCTGAAAAATTGGGCCTTAGGCACTGGTGGCACAACACTGCAACCCCTCACAGATACTGTACTTGGAGCACAGCAATGAGCCCTGTTGCAAAGTATTGCTTCAAAAATTGTAATGACACGCCCCTGTTAAACAGGGGCTGAAAAATTGGGCCTTAGGCACTGGTGGCACAACACTCCAACCCCTCACACATACTGTACTTGGAGCACAGCAATGAGCCCTGTTGCAAAGTATTGCTTCAAAAATTGTAATTACACGCCCCTGTTAAACAGGGGCTGAAAAATTGGGCCTTAGCCACTGGTGGCGGCACCCATAAACAAAAATGATCTTCCAAGCTATCATCATCAATCGTATCATTGAGGACTCGGAGGAGGAGGATAGCCAGTCAACATAACAGCACAGGCACTCAGCATCAGCATCAGTCTTGAAGGGATGTGACATGTTAAAATCAATTAGTCTGTTATATCAGCATCAGGTGTGTGGTAGCTGGTGGTGATCCAAGACTGGTTCATCTTGATGAAAGTCAGTCGATCAACCGAGTCGGTGGACAGGCGCACCCTGTGATCCGTGACAAATCCTCCAGCAGCACTGAATGTGCGTTCCGAAAGAACGCTGGATGCAGGACAGGCCAGTAGCTCAATTGCATACTGTGCAAGCTCTGGCCAGTGATCCATCCTCAAGACCCAGTAAGCCAGAGGATTTTCGGTGGGGAAGGTGTCCAAGTCTGACCTTGCCCCTAGATATTCCTGCACCATGTTTATCAGACGCTGGCGATGGTTGCTGGAACCGATCATACTTTGGGGCTGCGGACTAAAGAATTGTCTGAACGCATCGGTCAGACGGCCACCTTCCCCACCGCTCCTTCTTTGACTGGCCGAAGCCTCAGCAACTCGTTGTCCAGGACCAGGAGTTTGTAACCTCCCAGTCTCTGGGAACGCGTTGCACAGACCTTTCTGCAAGGCCTCCCGGAGTTGTCTCATCCTCTGCTCCCTCTGCGACGGTAACATAAGGTCCGCAACCTTACCCTTGTACCGTGGATCAAGGAGAGTGGCCAGCCAGTAATGGTCCCTCTCCTTGATCCGAAGAATACGAGGATCCTTCCGCAGACTTTGCAGGATCAGGGAGGCCATGCAGCGTAGGTTTGCTGAGGCATTCGCTCCGGAGTCCTCTGGGTCACTAAGGACGACATGATCCGCAGTCACCTCCTCCCAGCCACGTACAAGTCCACTGGTTTCTTGGGACTGTAAATCATCCCTAAAAGACTGCTGCTGATGATGCTGAGTGCCAGCCTCCACCTCCATGCTGACACAATCCTCCTCCTCCTCCTCTTCCTGTGCGATGGGTGGGACAGAAGGAACACTGTCTGGGTAAAGGGGGCCTTGAGAGGCAAGGAAGTCCTCCTCTTCCTGCCTCTGTTCTGCCTCAAGTGCCCTGTCCATTATTCCACGCAGCGTGTGCTCCAACAGGTGGACAAGAGGTACAGTGTCACTGATGCATGCACTGTCACTGCTCACCATCCTCGTGGCCTCCTCAAATGGTGCCAGGACAGTGCATGCATCCCTGATCATGCCCCACTGGCGTGGAGAAAAAAAACCAAGCTCCCCTGACCCTGTCCTGGTGCCGTAGTCGCACAGGTACTCATTGATGGCCCTCTGCTGCGTGTGCAGCCGCTGCAGCATGGCCAACGTTGAGTTCCACCTGGTGGGCATGTCACATATAAGGCGGTTCTTGGGCAGGTTCAACTCCTTTTGCAGCTCAGCCAGGCGAGCACTGGCATTATAAGATCTGCGGAAATGCACACAGACTTTCCTGGCCTGCCTCAGGACATCCTGTAAGCCCGGGTACCTGCCCAAGAAACGCTGCACCACCAGGTTAAGGACGTGAGCCACACAGGGCACATGGGTCAGTTGTCCCTGTCGAAGGGCGGAGAGGAGGTTGGTGCCATTGTCGCAAACCACCATTCCTGGCTTAAGCTGGCGTGGCGTCAACCACCTCTCGGCCTGGCCCTGCAGAGCAGACAGGACCTCTGCCCCAGTGTGGCTTCTGTCCCCCAAACACACCAGCGCAAGCACGGCATGGCATCTTTTTGCCTGCGTACTTGCGTAGCCCCGTGAACGGCTACGGAGCACCGCTGGTTCATAGGACAAACCACAGGAAGAGGCCATGGAGGAAGAAGAAGAGGAGGGGGTGGAGGAGAGAGGTGTGTCACAACCAGTAGTAGCATTTTGGAGGCGTGGCGGTGGGACAACCTCCAACACTACTGCACCTTGTCCTGCATCCTTCCCAGCTGCCAAAAGAGTGACCCAATGGGCCGTGAAAGAAAGGTAACGTCCCTGTCCATGCCTGCTGGACCATGAGTCAGCGGTAATATGCACCTTACCGCTGACCGCCCTGTCCAGCGAGGCCAAGACATTGCCTTCCACATGCCGGTAGAGAGCCGGAATAGCCTTCCGTGAGAAAAAGTGGCGTTTGGGAACCTGCCACTGAGGAACCGCACATTGCACAAACTCACGGAAGGGGGCCGAGTCTACCAACTGAAAAGGCAGCAGTTGAAGCGCTAGCAATTTAGCCAAGCTAGCATTCAACCGCTGGGCATGTGGATGGCTGGGAGTGAACTTCTTTCGACGGTCCAGCAGCTGGGGCAGGGAAATTTGCCTGCTAGAATCGGACGTCGGTGTACTGCTAGCAGAGTGGTCGCAAGTACTTGGCTGTGACACACCTAATTCTACACCTTCATTCCTCTCAGTGCATGTTTCAGAGAGGACTGAAGTTATAGTGGGGTTGGAGATCCCAGCTGATGCGGTGCAAGGAGAGGTCCGCTTTGTTCTTTGGTGTGGGTCTTTGAGGTAGGCTTGCCAACGAGCTGCATGGCAGGTCAACATATGTCTGGTCAGGCATGTGGTACCCAAGCGGCTGATGTTTTGGCCACGCGATATACGCTTGAGACATATGTTGCAAACAGCAGCTGTGCGATCTGATGCACTAGCCTCAAAAAAGGCCCACACCAAGGAACTTTTTGAATGACGGGCAGAGGCAGCGCCCTGCACAGGCGGAGCTCTGCGGTGTGATTCCGTCGGTGTACTGCCCTTACGCTGGCCACCAAAGGGCATCCTGCCTCGTTGGAGATGTGCCTCCTCCTCATCCTCCTCCTCCTCCTCTCTCCTATTAGGCACCCATGTGGAGTCAGTGACCTCATCATCCCCTCCCTCCTCATCACTGGAGCCAATCTGGCAGTATGCTGCAGCTGCTGGAACATGACTGCCAGATTGGTGTCCTTCTTGAGCATCCCCTCTGTCTGCTCTCACCCTACTGCCTTCCTGTAGCTGGGTTTCATCATCAGACCCTTCGAAACGCTGGGCATCCTCCTGGAGCATGTACCCAACACTGTGCTCAAACAGTTCGGGGGACTCCTCAGGAGGAGGACATGGTGGGTCTAGGGAAGGAGTGACTGATGATGAGTCTGACATTGATACCAGGGAAGAGGACGCTTTGGCAGCTGCTTTGCCAGTACCCTGAGCCTGGGTGAGAGAGGATGAGGAGGAGGAGGAGGGCTTGGTCATCCACTCTACCAAGTCTTCGGCATGATGTGGCTCAACATGTCCAGCTGCCGAAAAGAAGGACAAGCGTGTCCCATGGCCATGTGCTGATGACAATGCACCGCGTCCACGACCAGCACTGTTGCCCCCAGACACAGAGCCTGCTTGCCCTCTTTTATTGCCTCCTGACTGTCTGCCTCTCCTTGTTTGCCTTCCAGACATTCTAATAGATGGCCTGCAGGGAGATGGGAAAAAAGCAATAAGGGCTACCTTCAGGTGTCCTTCTCTGTCCCTTTACTTAAGGATTTCTAAATATGGTTCAGGATGATTGCTTTTGCACAGAATAGCACAACGACAATTTCCCTGACTGTCCAAAAAACAAGGATTTCAAAGATGGTTGATGAGGAATGCTTTAGCACACTATAGCACAAGGAGAATTCACTCACTGTCCTTCCCAGTCCCTAGAAACAAGGACTTGCACAGTGAAAGAAACTGACACTCTCCCTACCTACAGTTTTCTGTCCCTAGAAAAAATGTTTTTTTTAAGCACACTATAGCACAAGGAGAATTCACTCACTGTCCTTCTCAGTCCCTAGAAACAAGGACTTGCACAGTGAAAGAAACTGACACTCTCCCTACCTACAGTTTTCTGTCCCTAGAAAAAATGTTTTTTTTAAGCACACTATAGCACAAGGAGAATTCACTCACTGTCCTTCCCAGTCCCTAGAAACAAGGACTTGCACAGTGAAAGAAACTGACACTCTCCCTACCTACAGTTTTCTGTCCCTAGAAAAAATGTTTTTTTTAAGCACACTATAGCACAAGGAGAATTCACTCACTGTCCTTCCCAGTCCCTAGAAACAAGGACTTGCACAGTGAAAGAAACTGACACTCTCCCTACCTAGAGTTTTCTGTCCCTAGAAAAAATGTTTTTTTTAAGCACACTATAGCACAAGGAGAATTCACTCACTGTCCTTCCCAGTCCCTAGAAACAAGGACTTGCACAGTGAAAGAAACTGACACTCTCCCTACCTACAGTTTTCTGTCCCTAGAAAAAATGTTTTTTTTTAAGCACACTATAGCACAAGGAGAATTCACTCACTGTCCTTCCCAGTCCCTAGAAACAAGGACTTGCACAGTGAAAGAAACTGACACTCTCCCTACCTAGAGTTTTCTGTCCCTAGAAAAAATGTTTTTTTTAAGCACACTATAGCACAAGGAGAATTCACTCACTGTCCTTCCCAGTCCCTAGAAACAAGGACTTGCACAGTGAAAGAAACTGACACTCTCCCTACCTACAGTTTTCTGTCCCTAGAAAAAATGTTTTTTTTAAGCACACTATAGCACAAGGAGAATTCACTCACTGTCCTTCCCAGTCCCTAGAAACAAGGACTTGCACAGTGAAAGAAACTGACACTCTCCCTACCTACAGTTTTCTGTCCCTAGAAAAAATGTTTTTTTTAAGCACACTATAGCACAAGGAGAATTCACTCACTGTCCTTCCCAGTCCCTAGAAACAAGGACTTGCACAGTGAAAGAAACTGACACTCTCCCTACCTACAGTTTTCTGTCCCTAGAAAAAATGTTTTTTTTAAGCACACTATAGCACAAGGAGAATTCACTCACTGTCCTTCCCAGTCCCTAGAAACAAGGACTTGCACAGTGAAAGAAACTGACACTCTCCCTACCTACAGTTTTCTGTCCCTAGAAAAATTGTTTTTTTTAAGCACACTATAGCACAAGGAGAATTCACTCACTGTCCTTCCCAGTCCCTAGAAACAAGGACTTGCACAGTGAAAGAAACTGACACTCTCCCTACCTACAGTTTTCTGTCCCTAGAAAAAATGTTTTTTTTAAGCACACTATAGCACAAGGAGAATTCACTCACTGTCCTTCCCAGTCCCTAGAAACAAGGACTTGCACAGTGAAAGAAACTGACACTCTCCCTACCTACAGTTTTCTGTCCCTAGAAAAAAATAGGATTTTTATAACAGCTTACCTGTAAAATCCTTTTCTTGGAGTACATCACGGGACACAGAGCGACATAGTCATTACTAATGGGTTATATAGTTACCGTCAGGTGCTGGCACTGGCAACTTCCAAAACCGGAAGTACCCTCCCCTATATAAGCCCCTCCCATCCGGGAGCACCTCAGTTTTGTAGCAAAGCAATAAGTGTCCCCAAAAGAGGGGTGGGAGCTCTGTGTCCCGTGATGTACTCCAAGAAAAGGATTTTACAGGTAAGCTGTTATAAAAATCCTATTTTCTTTTTCGTACATCACGGGACACAGAGCGACATAGTCATTACTAATGGGATGTCCTAAAGCAATGCCAAATGAGGGGGGGGATACACCATATATAAGCTGAGCGCTATCAGACATGAGGATCTTTTGCGGCCTGCAACACACTGCGCCCAAAGGCGACATCCTCCTGACTTCTAACGTCCACCTGGTAGAACCTAGTAAACGTGTGAACTGAAGACCACGTTGCGGCCTTACAGATTTGAGCCAGGGAGGCCTGGTGATGCACTGCCCATGAAGTTCCAACTGCTCTCGTGGAGTGCGCTCTAACTTTGAACGGAGGCGGTCTCCTTCTCAAGCCATAAGCTTGCATAATGACCTGTCGAATCCACTTGGCTAAAGTAGATTTTGACGCTGCCTGACCCTTTCTGGGGCCTTCCGGCAGAATAAACAAAGTATCCGTTCTGCGAATCTGAGCAGTGGCTTTTAGATAAGCTTTAACTGCTCTTACTACATCCAAAGAATGCAATAACTTTTCCTCCACCGAAGTAGGTTTGGGGAAAAAAGAAGGAAGAACCACATCTTGGTTCAAATGAAACCTCGATACCACCTTAGGAAGAAAGGCTGGATGAGGACGTAACACTACTCTGTCCTTATGGATAACCAGATATGGCTCCCTACAGGACATAGCTGCTAATTCCGATACTCTTTTAGCCGAACAAATGGCTACTAGAAAAATCAATTTCCTGGTGAGAAGCACCAAGGAAATATGCTGTAATGGTTCAAGTGGTTGTTTCTGTAGAACCGACAGAACCAAGTTTAGATCCCATGGACATATGGGAATATTAACCGGAGGACTAATACGCATCACTCCTTGTATAAAGGCTTTGACTAGTGAATGCGAAGCCAAGGGCCTTTGAAAAAATATTGACAAGGCCGAAATCTGACCCTTGATAGTACTCAAGGCAAGCTTCCTATCTACAGCCCACTGTAGGAAGTTCAGAATCCTACCTATTACGTACTTATGTGGATGCCATTTCTTGGCCTCACACCACGCGATGTACGCCTTCCAGATTCTATAGTAGATCTGCCTGGATACCGGCTTCCTGGCATTGATCATGGTAGATACCACAGCATTAGAGAGCCCTCTCTTTTTTAGAATGTGGGCTTCAATAGCCAGGCCGTCAAACCTAGGGCTGGTAAGGAAGGGTGGCACATCGGTCCTTGCGAAAGCCGGACGACGTGGGAGAGTCCAAGGACTCCCCACTGAAATTTTACAATCTCCGCGTACCACGCTCTTCGGGGCCACGCTGGAGCCACCGGAATCACTGGTTTCTTTTCTACCCTGATTCTGCGGAGTAATCGAGGTAACCATTGGCGGTGTGAATGCATATATCAGCTTGAACTGATCCCAAGGGAACACTAGGGCATCCGAGCCGCAAGCTAGGGGATCCCTTGTCCGAGAGACAACCCTGTCCCCCTTTGCGTTGAATCTGGATGCTAGAAGATCTACATCCGATGTTCCCCACCGCTGACATATTGTCCAGAAAACCTCGGGGTGAAGGGACCCTTCCTCTGGGCCTAATTGCTGGCGACTTAGAAAGTCCGCCTTCCAATTCTCCACTCCTGGAATGAATACCGCAGATATGGCTGGGACATATTCTTCTGCCCATTTCAGGATGTAATTTACTTCCCTCTGGGCTGCACGACTCCTGGTGCCCCCCTGATGATTGATATATGCCACTGCTGTGGCATTGTCTGATTGAAATCTGACAGGGGACCCTTGGAGTTTGGATGTCCATGCTACTAGGGCATACCGGGCTGCTCGTATCTCTAAGAGATTGATGGGCAGGGCCTTTTCTGCATCCGACCATCTGCCCTGGAGAGACTATTGCTCCAGTACTGCTCCCCAGCCTATAAGGCTGGCATCTGTAGTGACCACCTTCCAAGAAACCGGACTGAAGGATTTCCTTTTTTCCAGATTCTGGGGAACCAACCACCAACGGAGGCTCTTGCGAACGGAAGGGGACAAGGACATTGTAAGTCTAGGGCCTGAACTTTTTTTTTTTTGTTCCAGGCTGACAGTATGGCCCCTTGCAAATTCCTTGAATGGAATTGACCGTAGGGTACTGCTTCGAATGATGCCACCATTTTTCCCAGCAGCCTCATATACAGGCGTATGGACGGCTGTCTTTTTTGTACCCACTAAGTGGATCAAATCTTTCAAAGACAACACCTTTCCTCGAGGCAAGAATATTTTTCTCTGGCCTGAATCCAACCTTAGCCCCAAGTATTCCAGACTTTTGACTGGTTTTTAGGGCTGACTTGTCTCGGTTGATAATCCAACCGTGAGATTCCAGATACTTGATCGTCTTGTGAACGACCACGTCTAGTTTTTTCACTGAGTGGTCTATCAGCAACAAGTCATCCAGATATGCCATTATCATTACACCTTGTGTTCTTAGATTGGCCAATAAAGGGCCAGAATTTTTGTGAACACTCTTGGTGCTGTGGCCAAACCGAAGGGTAAGGCTCTGAACTGAAAATGGCGCCCTTCTACTGCAAAGCGTAGAAATTTTTGGTGGACTGGAAAGATGGGAATGTGCAAATAAGCATTTTTGATGTCGATCGTGGCTAACCAATCCTCCCCTTGTAGGGCAGTGGCCACCGATCGGATCGACTCCATCGGAAAGTCCTGATATACAGGAATTTGTATTGCCCTTTTTAGAATTAATATGGGCCTCCCGTCCGCGTTTGCTTCGGGACTGTAAAGAGGTTTGAGTAAAACCCGAACCCTCATTCTTCCAGGGGAACCTCCATAATTACTCCTTGGAGCAATAGTTGTTCTAGTGCCAACAGGAGAGACTCTCTCTTCCGGGGATCCCTTGGCACGTTTGACCTCAAAATGGGAAGGAGGAGAGTCTTTTAACTCCAAACTGTATCCCAAACCTACTGCGGAGAGCACCTATCTGTCTTGATCGTGTCCCGCCAGGTCTCTTGCGAACAACTGGAGTCCTCCCCCCACCCGACTGAGTGGGGGCTTCAATGAATTTAACTTTGGGGGAGGTTTTGTACCTCCCCTGACCCAGGGTTTCTCATTACCCTGCTACTGTCCCTGTTTTTTACCCCCGGGATTTAACCGAGGAGGCCGTCGGAACTGTTACACAGCCGATGCCCCAGGGACTGGAGAAGCAGGCCTCTTAAAGAGGGACCTCTAACTCTGCTTTTAACCGGCAAGAGCGTATTTTTACCGCTGGAAATTTTCTGGATATATTTGTCCAGGTTTTCCCTGAATAAGCGTTCACCATGAAATGGGACGCTAACCAGCCATTCTTTACAGGGAGCTTCAGCAGACCAGTTTTTGAGCCATAGGAGCCTACGCATATGTACTATAGACAGCGTAAGGCGGGAGGCCTGATGGACTGAATCCTCTATGGCGTCAACCGCAAAGCCTAAGGCTCTAGGTAGATCAGCTAGGGCAAAGCCTGCTGATCTGTCAAGTCCCTCAAGACCTGTTTCAACTGATCCTTCACTGCTTAGCAGACCCCAATAGCTGCTACTGCTGGTTGTATCACCAAGCAGATTTTCATAAGGACTCCAATCTTTTATCTATTGGGTTCTTGAACATTTGGACATTATCCACTGGACATGTCAGTGATTTATACATACAAGAGATGGCTGCGTCCACTGTAGGGACCTTCCATTTTTTTTTTTTTGATGAACTTATCCTCCATGGGATAGACCACCGGAAATCTCTTGGGGGAATAAATATTTTCTCAGGACGTTCCCAATCCTGGTAAATGAGCCCTTTCAGTAAAGGGTGAAGTGGAAAAGAACAAACAGTCTGGGGGCTTCTAGCGACCCCAACGAGGATACAGTAGTGGTTGATGGTTCCGCAAGGTGCATTTTTAAATGCTGATCGGACCATGTTAGTCAGAGACTGAACCCATAATCTTTCAGCTTGAGATGCTGAGAAAAGGTTCCCCCACTGTTGATTCCTCTATAACAGAATCAACCTTATCCTGATCCCCTTCAGGCAGGTCGATCCCTGTATGGGACTGTTGCTCTGCTAACAGGCACTCTGAAGGAGGAGACGGAGATCGGGCGTGCTTTCCCTGACAGGGAGGCAGCGATAAATTTTGACAATCTCTCTCTAATCCTCCCAGAGCTGAGGAAAAAACCTCCTCTGTTACATACACAGGAGCAGGTGACTGAGGACAGCCACAGTACCAAGTACCCCTGCGGGGTCTCTACGGTCACTTACCTCTGAACTTCAGGGGAGACTGGTGCAGCAGGAGTATGCCCAAGATCCTCAGAGCCCGATGAGACCCCCTTCGCTTCCTGGAAGATTCAGTTCCGGAGCTACTGGACGGCATATTCCTAAGCCTAAAGCTGAGGTATTCCAGCCGTAATACACCACTTTTACTGAGAATAGTCTAGCACAATTGCTGCTATATAACAGTTGGTGTCTACTAATGTGCCTTTCTAGGGGATGCCTGTATCAACCGCTTGCTGTATGCCTTTAAATGTTGCCAGCTCTGTCTCTGTACTTCATAGCCAGCTTACTGCAATAATGTGGCTTTTTAAAAACCTGCTGGGACGCCCGCACATGCGCAGAAGCGCTGCGGCGCGCACAGAGCGTCATCCCCCAGGCCCCGCCCCTTTTTCCGGCCACCTCTATATATAGAGGCGCGTGCACGCGCACGGCCACGTGCGCCTCGGCGCTAATTTTCAAACATGGAAACCAGGGACAGGAGCCAGGGCCCCCTTTGCCGCAGGCCGGGGGATAGACGAACACTGCAACATGGCAGAGGAAACAGTTTCCTGTAGGAGAACTCACCAGCTGCCTGGACTTTGTTCTCTGAGAAGAAACTAGTCCATATGACAAGAAAAACATTCCACAGAGGCCTCTAGTGGACAAACACAGGTACCGCAGTTTAATATACTAAACATATATAAAAAAAATTCCTTTTTTTTTTTTTTTTTCTTGACCACCATTAAAAATTATTACATTTTTTTAGTAGTTACAGGCATGCACAGATATTAGCGGGAATACCGTTAGGTAACAGACAGAAAGACAAATTAGGCTTGGGGGTCCCCCAATAGAACCAAGTTCCTGGGGGCCCCCACTTACCTGTTCCCCGCCGCAGGACTTTGTTTGGTCCACAGAAGCCCAAACTTCACCTATCACGGCAGGCATTGTAATCAAACCTTCAGGGACCGGGTTCCCAAGGATTCCACTCCCCTGGACCTGTATAGCACCCTGCACAGAAAACATCTTGGTCGTGGGTATGACCAGAGCTCTGGATCCCAGGGTCCAGCTCTCCTAAGAGAAGCATTACAGGCAGAACCTTGCTCTTCTCTGCAAGGCCCGGGTACCGACCGTTTAGCTATGAAGCTTTTTTGGTCGGATCCGGAATAGCTTACTGAGGCCCAAAAGAACCTGTACGCAAGCTCAGTGAAAAACACATGTTTCTTCTTGGCCAACACCTTAGACACTGGCAAAAAACTGAGGTGCTCCCGGATGGGAGGGGCTTATATAGGGGAGGGTACTTCCGGTTTTGGAAGTTGCCAGTGCCAGCACCTGACGGTAACTATATAACCCATTAGTAATGACTATGTCGCTCTGTGTCCCGTGATGTACGAAAAAGAAATGTTTTTTTTAAGCACACTATAGCACAAGGAGAATTCACTCACTGTCCTTCCCAGTCCCTAGAAACAAGGACTTGCACAGTGAAAGAAACTGACACTCTCCCTACCTACAGTTTTCTGTCCCTAGAAAAAATGTTTTTTTAAGCACACTATAGCACAAGGAGAATTCACTCACTGTCCTTCCCAGTCCCTAGAAACAAGGACTTGCACAGTGAAAGAAACTGACACTCTCCCTACCTAGAGTTTTCTGTCCCTAGAAAAAATGTTTTTTTTAAGCACACTATAGCACAAGGAGAATTCACTCACTGTCCTTCCCAGTCCCTAGAAACAAGGACTTGCACAGTGAAAGAAACTGACACTCTCCCTACCTACAGTTTTCTGTCCCTAGAAAAAATGTTTTTTTTAAGCACACTATAGCACAAGGAGAATTCACTCACTGTCCTTCCCAGTCCCTAGAAACAAGGACTTGCACAGTGAAAGAAACTGACACTCTCCCTACCTAGAGTTTTCTGTCCCTAGAAAAAATGTTTTTTTAAGCACACTATAGCACAAGGAGAATTCACTCACTGTCCTTCCCAGTCCCTAGAAACAAGGACTTGCACAGTGAAAGAAACTGACACTCTCCCTACCTACAGTTTTCTGTCCCTAGAAAAAATGTTTTTTTTAAGCACACTATAGCACAAGGAGAATTCACTCACTGTCCTTCCCAGTCCCTAGAAACAAGGACTTGCACAGTGAAAGAAACTGACACTCTCCCTACCTACAGTTTTCTGTCCCTAGAAAAAATGTTTTTTTTAAGCACACTATAGCACAAGGAGAATTCACTCACTGTCCTTCCCAGTCCCTAGAAACAAGGACTTGCACAGTGAAAGAAACTGACACTCTCCCTACCTACAGTTTTCTGTCCCTAGAAAAAATGTTTTTTTTAAGCACACTATAGCACAAGCACAAAACACACTGACACTCTCCCTACCTATCCTTCTCTTTCCCTAAACTAAAGGAATCCAGGTTAAGCAAGAAAGAAATAAAAGTCACTGTCCCTGCCTATGCTGCTCTTTCCCTGCTCCGGAACACACTACACTAGGCCGCCGTGCTGGCGGCCTTTTATAGTGTGGGGCGTGTACTAAACACCCTCAGCAATAATTGGCCACAGGCATCCTGCCTGTGGCCAATCATTGCTCTCCTCGCTGCCGGCGCTGTGATTGGCCAAGCATGCGGGGTCACAGTGCATGCTTGGCCAATCACAGCGCCTGGATGACACTGCGATGGCGTAGTGCATTGTGGGCCGTTCGCGTCACTCGAATTTGGCGCGAACGGCCCAAATCGTTCGATCTTCGTCGAACGATCGAACAGCCGATGTTCGAGTCGAACGTATGTTCGACTCGAACACGAAGCTCATCCCTAGTCCTGGGTTTAGTAACACTTTAATGTCTCTCACTACTCTCATTAACACCTCATCCAGTCCCCGTCAACTCTTCTCTACCTTTAAATCCTCGTACACACGACCGGTTTTCTCGCCAAGAAACTACAAGAAAACTGTTGGGAGAGCTTTCTTGCCGAGAAAACCGTGCGTGTGTACGAGGCTTTCAGGTTTTTCGTCCAGAAAACTGCCCAGAATCTCGACGAGAAAAAAAGAAGACCTGCTTTCTTTTTTCTCGTCGGCAGTCTCTGTTTTTTCGTTGTGATTCTCATCAGACTGTATTTGGACGAGAAAACCGTTCGTGTGTCCGAGTCTTCAAAAACCGCGCATGGTCAGAATCAAGTATGAGACGGGAACACACCTTCTTGTAAAACTAGCGTTCGTAATGGAGATAGCACATTCGTCACGCGGTAACAATTTTTGCATTGTTTAAATGCTACGCATTAAAATCTTCTTTAGAATGGTACAATAATGAACAATAATTTACTTTTTTTGCTGCTGATATTCACATAGAGCTCTGACTAACTTTTTGCAACATTTATGAATGAAGATCTCTTGAATATTTGTTTTTATTTTATCGAGCAAGATCTCATAATATTTTTTTTTTTTATGTTTTAAAATTTTAGTTCAGATATGCATTTTAAAATCTTATTTAATTTCTAGTGATCTCCATGTGTTGTTTATTTTCTCTTGTGTAAATTTACCACAATTTAATCATCTTCTATTTTTTTACCTTCAAGGAGATTGTTTGGTGTTATCTGTCCCATTTTAACTTATAGCTTTTGAATTTTTTTTACTTACCTGCCTACTCACCAGCTAAATATTTTGTTTTAATAAAAACATATAGGCAAGTAGTAACTGTAAAAATAAATTCCATTTATTCTGGTATAGAAAATAATAAGAAAAGAAATAGAAGGCAGCGCTGGAGACCCTGCTGCAATTTGTGCAACCCTGGGGGTTGAGAAGCACATAAGTAGTGAGCCCAATCTGGTCTTGGACTCCCAGAGGTCAGGAACAGCAGCAGGTTAGATACATGTCCCAAGTCTGTGGAACTACAACAGGCTGCCTTCTGTCAGACCACATTGAAGCAAGGCAATCACTTCCTGGTCTTCTTCGTAGCCTTCCCTGCAGCCTTCTTGGTAGCCTTCTCTGCAACCTTCCTTGTCCTCCTGGCTGGAGGCCGTGCCTCTGGAGGTGTACTCATGTCAGGAGGTGGAGAAGAAGGAGGTGGAGAAGAAGAAGAAGAAGAAGACAAAGGAGGAGGAGGAGGAGGAGGAGGAGGAGGAGGAGGAGAAATTTATAAAATCCGCAAGAAAGGCCTCTTCAATCTCTATGCAGTATAGGCCACTGATGTACCAAGTTAAAATATTACCTTCGGTCTAACGTTCGGCGCTCTTACTCCTTCTTCCGCACACAGAACGTAGGTACGTCACATGTGTGTTAGCTTTATATACACTACGCATGCGAGACACACGTCGCCCGCCCATGACGTTCTTTCTCGATGTTTCCCTGCCCCTTCTCTTTCGGCGCGCAGACGACATGGCGGAGTCACAGCAGGTGTCAATTCCTCTAATAACGAGATGACAAGCCCGGAGCGTGAAATGTCACGAACAAGGAGGAGATACAAGGCATCTAATATGTCCTTTGCGGAGATGGTTGACATATTGAATAGGTCGGATTATGATGGGAAGCATGGGCCGTATACCCACCCTAATCTAAGGAAGGCCAAAATCATGAAGCAAGTGGCGAAAAGTCTGAAGCGACATTTTGGGGTGAAGCGATCAAAAGAGCAGCTCAGAAAGAGGTGGTCTGACCTCAAACTGAGGGAGCCGGAGCAGTTAAGGAGCATAAAGAGAATGCTAGAAAAAAGTAAGTACTTCTCCTGTGTCCCTATTCTTGTATTTCACAACTTGCATGTTGCTCCATGTTGTTGCTTTTTACTATTGTACATTAGAAAATGTAATCTTTAAAAATTTAGTGGGCACAATAATCGGTTGATACAGACACATCGTTTGCCAACTACATACGATGTTTTTTGAATATCCATGTTTTGTTTTGTTTTTTCTTAAAATGTCTGTTTATATTCCATAAATGTTATGACATTGTTGTCTAGATGATGTGTTTGTAACTAGAATGAAATGCAACTTTTTTAGGGTGTCCCACACAGGTGCTACAGTAGGTACTGGGGGGGGGGGCCATGTGAGAAAATTTTCACAAAAAGGTAAGTATTCCAGCTTTGTTAAGTTCAAAAATCATGTCTTCAGCTTGGAACTGTGCCAAAACAGACAATTGTACCCCTCGTGCAAGCAATGTATCATATTCCTATTTTTGACTTAAAATATGTGTGTGCTAAGTGTGACATTTGTATCATTCTCATGGGGGAGAGAAGACTGGGAGGACACCACTCCTCGGAGCCCAGGAACCCCACACCTCTTAAAGAACCCCAACCTCGCCAACAAGGCCAACCTGAGGATGTGGAGGAAGTAGAAGTGGATAAAGGAGAGATGGAGGAAGGAGAAGTGGAGGAAGGAGAGGTGGATGAGGTGGTGGAACTTGTCACTACAACAAGTCAGTGTCTGTCACCACAGCTTCAGGTAAGAGATGTAGGCCTGCAGATTTTTTTTATATATTTTTTTGTTTATTAGGGGATGAACATGTTGAAGAAAGTCCTAGATTCTCCAGTGATAGTGCACAAAGAATCATCCAACAAATAATGGAGTGTAGTAGTGAACTGGACATCATGAAGAAAAGGATGAATGCTATGGAGCATACATTTAAGGACATCATTGATGTGTTGGGGCGAATAGAATAAAACCCCCTTTTTTTTTCTACGTTTTTCAACACTTTTTTTGATCTTTTTCTAACATTACAAAATTTGAAGATGCACACAGTGGGTCAACGTGTGCTATCTGACATCACGGGATCTCCTTGTACATGTTTTGTGGGTGCAACCCCTTCCTCACAACTCAAGTAGGTGAAAGGAAGAAGGGGTTGCACCCCCAAAACACGTCAAATGATCCCCCATGATGGCGCATAGCACATGTTGACAATAGGGATGAGGAAGTAAATAACCTATTTGACCCTCAAAAATATGGTGTGCATCTTCAAATTTTGTCTTGTTCAGGGGTGACAACACCCCATCTTATGAAGGGCAGATAGACATTTTTTAAACAATCTAATGTCTTAGATATTGCCTAGAGGTTTACATTGTTGTATTTTGAGGTATATTTATGAGAGTTTTTGTAATTTCATAAAAAAGAAAAAAAAAAAATAATAATGCCAGTTTATGGCAAACCAAAAAAATGTGTTAAAAAAAAGTTGACACACAAAAAATGTTATAAAGACCATGTGTGATTGTGCACAGAGTAAAAAATGTGAAAGACAACAAAGTGTGGCTTCTTTTTTTCTAATCCACTATAACCTTTTTTGGGTTTATTTTTGGTGTTACCAGTGAAATGTTTGGTCTTTACTAAGGAAAATACACTTGGCACTACAAGTACACTTTGAAAAACTAGGAGACAGCTAAAATAAAAACCAACAATAAATCAAAAATGAAAGTTCAAGAATTTTTTATTTTTTTTGTTAATCCTGAAAATGATTAAATATTGGCTGGCATTGGAATGGCCCCCCTACCCATGAAATAGCCAACATAGTTCTGGCGGATTTCACAGGCACTTTGGGGGGGCAAGCCAACACGGACATGTTCTAAGCCCGGCAGGGTATTGTCTGCTGCAAGTCCGGCCTCGGGCCCAACTGTGGCCATATAAGTTGGCGATTGCTTTCGCAAAAAATTGTGGAGAACACAGCAACAAAATACAATATGGTTGAGTTTGTACTCCGCCATGTGAATTGATGTTAAAAATAGGCGGAACCTGCTGGCCATTATCCCGAAGGCATTCTCCACAACTCTTCGGGCTCTGGCCAGCCGGTAGTTGAACACCCCCCTCTCCGGGGTGAGGGTCCTCTGGGGGAAAGGCCTCATTAGATGCGGTCCCAGACCAAAGGCTTCATCAGCCAAAGAAATAAAGGTGAGTCCTTCAACATTCCCTGCATCCGGTGGCAATGCAAGGTCCTCACTCTGTAGACAAAGAGCAAACTCCATCTGGCTGAAGGCTCCCCCATCTGACATCCAGCCATTCTTCCCCACATCCACATAGAGGAACTCATACTGTGCTGACATCACCACCATCAGCACAATGCTATGAAACCCCTTGTAGTTGTAGAAAAAGGAGCCCGTACGGGGTGGTGGCACGATGCGGACGTGCTTCCCGTCAATGGCTCCACTGCAGTTAAGGAAGTCCCACAGCGTGGCAAACTCCGATGCCACAGTCTGCCATTCCTGTGGTGTGGAAGGAAGCTGTGGAATCAAACAAGATACAAAAATCTTAGTACTTTTGCACATATCATTGCAAGCAGATTATACAAAAACATTCTTGGCCAACATCAGTATAACATTTATTTTAAGGATTATTTACAATTCAAAATATAAGGCACAATTATCACATTCCTCACCCCCCTCTGATGGCCCATTGTTTTTATTTGGGGGGGGGCTAGATGAGTTTGGGACCCCCCAAAAATATTAGTTTGAAAAAATTATACTTTAGAAACCATTTGAGGGGGGGGAGCACTACAATGGAGCTGACAAAATACATTGTTAACAGACTAGGCTAGGTGTGTTTGGGCCCAGGATAGCTTGCTGGAGAGGTAAGTGAAGGAAAATATGCATGTAGGCCAAAAAAGGGGCCTGAAAAACTTACAGCATGCATGGGGACAAAGGGGACATTCACAGCATATTACAATCATGGTAATTAGGGAAGGATGAAAGAAATACAATACATTATCATACATTAAATACATAGAATGTGATGTTAAAGGAGAAAACTTACCCTCATATAGTCCTCCTGCAGGACTTGGATGATGGCAGAACAGGTGTCTGGGATTATGAGGCCCAGAGCCTGGGGGAGATGCCTGTCGTGAACTTCAGGTCCTGCAAGCTTCTCTGTCAGGTCACGACCCCTAGAGTCTCCTAGCTCACGCCTCATAGGGTAAGGAGGAAAGAGGGGGAGCAGCAGCACAGGATACAAGAATAGTGAGGGGAAAGGCCAAGGTTGGGGTCACAAGCAGGCAAGGATAAACGAAGGACAAGCCGAAGGTCAAGGGTAACAAGCAGACAGGGATAGTCAGGAACAAGCCAATATCGTAACAGAGAGACAGACGTAGCACATGGCAGGCAGGAACCCAAACACACAATGCTTAAACAAACACGTTGATCAGCAAAGCAGGCTTGCAGTGCACAGGTTAATATAGTGTTCTGTGATAGGGCCTGGGGTGAAGTCAGGCTGGGAGGAGATTATAAAGGAAGCCAGGTGAGAGAGAGTCTGGCCTCTAAGATGAACACATGGGGAGAAAGGTAAGCTGACAGACAAACATTACTGCATATCCATGACATTCTCCCAGTCGCCAGGTATCGCAATGTGGCGATGAGCCTCTGCTCAGCAGTGATGGCTTCCCGCATAACGGTGTCCTGCCTGGTGATATAGGGGGACACCAAAGCCAACAGATGCTGAAAAACGGGGTCAGGCATCCGCAGAAAATTCCTGTAGTCATCAGGATTATTCTCCTGGATCTCCCGCAGCAGAAGCATATGACAGAATTGGTCCCACTGGAGCAACCAATTCTTGGTCCATGAACTCCTCCTCACCCTGTTCATGGACTGGTTTTGGTCCAAGACAAGCAGACCAACACCAAGCTCCCACACAGCACGAACTCTATGACAAGAACGTACCCGCAATATGGCATACTAAACGTACTAAACAGAACGCACTTAAGAACAGCAAGGCCTATGAAGAACGACCTGAAAATTAGAAACGAGCGGACAAGAACGCACTGTAAAACAGATACGACCTGACTACATGCCCTGAATGACAAGATACGAACCCACAAGCACAAACTGAACCGCAGAAAACAAACTGAAAGCACAAAGACTGAAAAGCGCGAATCGTCTCTCCTCAAACTTTTACTAACACGCAGTAACGAGATTAACAAAAGCAGCCCAAGGGGTGGCGCCATTGGAATAGAACTTCCCCTTTATACTACCGTCGTACGTGTTGTACGTGACCGTGCTTTACAACGATGAGATTTTGGATTGACAGTGTATATGCAAGGAAAGCTTGACAAGAATCTCGTCAAGCTTGACAAGAAACCCGTCGAGAAAAACAAAGTTTTTTTGCGACGAGATTCTCAGCCGTCTGTACGAGGCTTCACTCTCTACTTCATCCTCCACTGCCTCCACCCACTAACTCACTCACTGCCCAGGAGATCGCCAATCACTTCAAGCATAAGATTGATCAAATTTGTGATAATCTCTATTCTACGGGTATCTCCCCCACTTAACACCCCATGTCAACACTCCCCTTATTCAACCCTGCTATTATAGATGAGGTTGCTAAACTCATTTCTAAACACCCATCTATCCACCTGCCCCCTGGACCCTCTTCCCTCTCAAATACTATGGTCACCTTCTGACTCTATCTTACACTCTCTAACCCATATCTTAAATCTCTCCCTCTCTTCTGGCATCTTCCCCAACTCTCTAAGACATGCACTGGTCACCCCTATACTTAAAAAGCCATGCTTGGACCCTACCAACCTTAACAATCTATGCCCTATCTCCTTGCTTCCCTTTTCCTCTAAACTCCTTGAACACCTGGTCTACAACCTAGTGACCACCTCATTAACCACTTCAATACCAGGCACTTACGCACCTTCCTGCCCAAGCCAATTTTCAGCTTTCAGCGCTGTCGCAATTTGAATGACAATTGCGCGGTCATGCAACACTGTACCCAAACAAATTTTTTAACATTTTGTTCCCACAAATAGAGCTTTTTTTTGGTGGTATTTGATAACCTCTGGGATTATTTTTTTTTGCGTAACGCATAAAAAAAAGACCAAAAATTTGGAAAAAAAACGTTTTTATTTGTTTCTGTTAATTTTTTTGTAAATAAATAAGTTTTCTTCTTCAATGATGGGCACTGATATGGCTGCACTGACGGGCACGATGAGGTGGCACCAATGAGGTGGCACTGATGAGGTGGCACTGATAAGCACTGCTCGGCACTGATAGGTGGCACTGGTATGCGGCACTGATGGGCACTGATAGGCGGCACTGATGGGTACTTATGGGTGGCACTGATAGGTGGCACAGATGGGCACTGATGGTCACTGATAGGTGGGCACGGATGGGCACTGATGGGTGGCACTGAGGGACACTGATGGGTGGCACTGAGGGACACTGATGGGTGGCATTGCTGGGCATCACAGTTTTTTTATGTACTATTATGGTGCCAGTCAGTGCCCATTTGTGGGCACTGATTGGCATATGTTGGGCATGTTTTGGAACATGTGGATGGCCATGGGGGATGCACATGTTGAAGGCTTCCCTGGTGGTCCTGGCGGCTTCCCTGGTGGTCCAGTGTGGGCATCCAAGAGGGGGCTGCGCTAATGAATAATAAGCGTGACCCCCCTGTCAGGAGAGCCGCCGATCGGCTCTCCTCTACTCGCGTCTGTCAGACGTGAGTGAGGAAGAGCCGATCAACGGCTCTTCCTGTTTACATCATGATCATCCATGGACACGGCTGATCACGTGGTAAAAAGCCTCCGTCGGAGGCTCTTTACTGAGATCGGTGTAGCGGTGTGTCAGACTAACACACCGCACCACCGATTGCCGCAATGCGCGCCCCCATGGGCGCGCAGTGGCTGATATCCTGCAGGACGTCAATAGAACCACTTCCCGGACGTCAATCTGCTATTGACCGGGAGGGAAGTGGTTAAGAATAACCTTCCTGATCCCCTGCAGTCTGAATTTCGCCCTCAACACTACACAGAGACTGCTCTTTTAAAACTCTCAAATGACTTACTAACAGCAAAAATCAATGGACACTATTCTGTACTCCTGCTTCTGGACCTTTCAGCTGCTTTTGATACGGTTGACCACCCCCTCCTCCTCAAAACTTTACTCCTTTGATCTTCATGACTGTTCTCTTCGCTGGCACTCATCCTACCTATCCCACCACACCTTCAGTGTAATTTACAATTCTACCTCCTCCTCTCCTCTTCCTTTCTCCGTCGGGGTCCCCCAAGGTTCCGTTTTTGAACCTCTCCTATTTTTAATTTACACCTTCTCCCGGGGTCAACTGATAGCCTCCCATGGCTTTTAATATAATTTCTATGCTGACAACACCCAAATCTATCTCACCACCCCTCAGCTCACTCCATAAGTCTCCTTTAGCCCTGGTTCACACTGGTGCGATTTGACATGCGATTTGACATGTCAAATCGCATGTCAAATCGGCAAAATTTGCCGCAAATTGCGGCCAATGGCACCGTCCTAATCGGTGCGACGCCGCATCTGCGGCGCTGCACCGATTACAAAAAGTAGTTTTTGTACTACTTTTTGCGATTTCAGCCGCGATTTATATTGACATCTGTTTCAGATGTCTTTGAAATCGCGTCCGAAATCGGGACTGCCAGCGGGAGTGAAATCGTGCGAGTTCAGCTGAACTCGCAGGCTTCACTCCCGCAGCCCCAGTGTGAACGTGGGCTTAGGCATCACTAATTTACTAACAGACATACAGTATCTGTCTGGATGTCACACCACTTCCTCAAACTCAACTTTTCCAAAACCGAGCTCATAATATTTCCTCCCTCATGTTCCTCTTCCTCTGACTTCTTGGTCAAGAGCAATGGCACAACCATCCACCCATCCATGCCAGAGTGCTAGGTATTATCCTGGACTCTGAACTCTCTTTTCAGCCCAATATCCAATCACTTTCCAAGACTTGCCGCCTCAACCTCCGCAACATCTCTAAAATACGCCTTTTCCTAACCAATGAAACCACAAAGCTCTTGATTCACTCCTTGGTTATTTTGCGCCTTGACTACTGCAACTCCCTCCTCATTGGCTTAGCTTTAAATAGGCTATCCCCCTTCAGTCCATCATGAATGCTGCTGCAAGACTCATCCACCCTACAAACTGCTCAGCGTTTGCTACCCCTCTCTGCCAATCCCTCCATTGGCATCCACTCACCCACTTAAATTAAATTCAAAATACTAATGATAACTTACAAAGCCATCCACAACTTCCTTTGCCCCAGCTACAACATTAACCTAGTCTCAAAATACCAACCAAATTGTCCTCTCCGTTCCTCCTAAGACCTCCTGCTCTCTAGTTCTCTTGTCACCTCCTCCCATTCTCGCCTCCAGGACTTCTCCCAAACCTCTCCCATTCTTTGGAATTTCCTAACCCAATCTGTCTGACTATCTCTAACTCTATCCACTTTTAGGCGATCCCTGAAAATGTTCTCTTCAGAGAAGCCTATCCTTCCCTCACCTAACAACCGTTCTTTTATTTTCTTCATCAGCCCACCCCCCCACAGTTATTACCTTTTGTATTACTTGACCCTCCCTCTTAGATTGTAAGCTCTAATGAGCAGGGCCCTCTGACTCCTCCTGTATTGAATTGTATTGTAACTGTACTGTCTGCCCTCATGTTGTAAAGCTGTTGGCGCTATATAAATCCTGTATTATAATATTATTATTATTATTATTATTATTATTATTGTCAGGTAACATTGAATAGATAATCAATATGCCAAAATCTTAGGCAAATATGAGAACATGAATAATAAGCCATAACATTTCAGTTCATCAAATGGGCAAAAAAAACCAAAACAATAAAAATGAAATAATATTATATTCTGATTAAAATATGGACCTAATAAGAATAAATATCTAAGAATGAGTAAGCTATATCCAAAAACAGATGCGTTTAACTTGAGCCATACACTATGCAATGTGATTATACAGTCGCTAAACAATCCCCCCCCCCCCCCCCCAAGCAGGAAAAGGCAGGGAAAAGGCCTGAACATATGATAAGGTTGCAAGAGAAACAGAAGGCCAGAGCAAAAGCCTTGTTTACTGAAAAAAAGGTTTAGGTGTCTAGCTGAGAAAAAGGCAGATGTATAAATACAACCTCCCAACAGCCAGTCCATAAGATAAAATTCACACTAATGCGTGGCCAGTAGATACATGCTATGGTGCTCGAAAGCATACTGTAATAAAGAGAAAAGATTATAGTACAACGGATTAAATTATTGCTTCTTTAGGCAACTAGCCATTTGTGTCAGAAAAAATACAGGTTTTCAGGAACTTATTTTACTACAATTATAGCCCTGTTATTTTTGCACTAGACATTCTTGCTAGAACTGTAAGTGATTCCTTAGTCTTGTGCTCCCATTTCGATCTCTGCTTCCTTCTTATTATACATAGAAAGTCTGAAGGGAAATGTTAATATTTTCCTATCTGTTCACGCTGTAAAGTGCCATGTGGGAATGCCATTACAAGCATTTTAGACACACATCCCATTAATCACAGTGATAGGAAGACAATGGCTGAGACAGCTTAGCAATGTTTATTATTCAATGGACTGAACACTTATTTCCTTGTACTGTCTTTATTAACTGTCTTATAACAGGAAAGCACGTTTTGATGCTTAACACTTTATCTATATCCTGGCAAAAATAGAAACGTACCTTTTTATATACATCTGCACAGTGCAGACTATTGTTTATGTACTATGCTAACCTGGCCTCATTTTTCATGGCATAAATATTAATTTGTTGCTGCTACAGTTAACTTGTTTGGAGTAAATTTAAATCGGCCTCATTTAGATTTTTTCACATTGTATTTATTAAAAACAGAAAGCATTCTTTCTGTCATTCTTTTTGGCTTAAAGGATAAGTTCACTTTTTTTTCCTTCTAAATTCCAACTCCCCTTTGTACCAGGATACCATCAGTGTACTACTTTTGCAGTAATAAAAAAACTTTCTACTTTCCTTCACACCCTTTACCTCACTGTCTAGCTGACTGTATGAAAAAAACGTCTCCATTACTTCCTGGATGGACCTTAGGAAGTAAAACAGGAAGGGGTTTACCAGCTGACCTCATTAGCGCATCCTGCATCATCTACCCTCCTACTCCACTACAACACCTTACCAGGTGCATATTTTTCCTATGCAATCAATGAATATCCTTCTCACTAAATATACAGCCATAGATAATTAATTTAGCAGAGTGTGCAGGAGCTGAGCGATCAGATAACAGCTTTTATGGATAGAGATGTAGTATTGAAAACAGGAGAAGTATGTCCTGGGTTCTGTAAAGCTCACCATACATTATACAATCTTATTGTACAATCTTCTTTAGATCTACCATCAACTATGCAGTACAGGGGCCTGCCTGATTGGATACAGAGTGATTGGATAGGTGGTGTGTCTTCCTATTTTTATAATTTTGGTAAATCTAAAGGAGATTGTTCAGAGATTGTACAATCAGATTGTATAGTGTATGGCCACTTTTATTACACCTAAAATGAACCACTTGACACCGACCTCACACAAATAAATAGCCTCACTAGACTGGACATTTTTCCGTGGGGCTGCATAGTTGCATACCTCCCCTTTGTGCTGGGAGTGTGCCACATGGCACGCTCCCAGCACAGAGACTGGGGTCTCCCTGAGAGCACCGAGACCCGTACTAACGGTCGGCACCCAGAACACCCGATTCCGGGTTACCTAATCGCTTGAGAGCCTCTGATTGGCTACCACAGTGATCAGTCACTGCCTGCCCCCATGTTTTCTTTCTCTGTAAATGGAGGAGAGAGATACATTTTATGTCTCTCTTTCCTTACAGAGAGAAAAAAAAAGTGTGTGTAAAAAAAAAAAAAGTAAAAATAGGAGGATAGGAGGTGATCATGGAGGCAAGTAACGTTTTTCTTTGGTACTCCCAGGCATGTAAGTGAACAATTAGGGCACAAATATTGAAAGAGAGATGAGGCGGCTGTATTGTTTGAAGATATCAGAGCCGCGTTGTGGTCTTATGTGTAAATTAGGCGGTTTTGGGGGCACATGGGTGACTGCGTGAGATTCCCCCAAGGAGGTGACCCTCCGAGTTCGGTAATATTTTCGCATTGTAGAGATTTCATTTGTGGTGAAAGCGGGCTGTGTCTGTTGTTGTTCAGTATCAAGTCCAGCTTTTCTTTACGCATTAGATGTGCTGTCATTGATGGTGGGGGTGGAGGATGAGGTCCAAAATTTGAGAATGGCCCTTCTGGCAGTCATATAGCATGTGGTTAGCCAAGGTTTGTTGTTTTGGATGATGCTGGTTTGTGATTTCAGCTGGTCGGAGGAAGGAGTATTTAAAGAGCCAAAGAGTAAGGAATATATATCCTTGCAAGGGTGGGTTCCAGTAACTGTGACGGCCAAAGATTTTACTTGATCCCAGAAACGTGAGATTGGGGGACATGACCAAAGTCTGTGTAGTAGAGAAGGTCTGTATTCGTCACATAGGGGGCAGTGTTGCCGGTCTGGAGATTGTGTTAGCTTTAAATGGGGTATATATGCCTGGTGTATTATCTTGTATTGCTGTTCGCACCAGAATTTGTTTTTTACAAATGCACAGGTGGTGTTGTAGCCATTGATAATATGGTATAGTGCCTCCGAGGATTGCAAGTCCTTGTTCCGCGATGTTGTTGAGGTGTGTTGTAGCGGTTTTGCAAATAGGGAGTTCAGTGGTTTATATAGGTTGGAGATTTTATGGCATTGGAGGTTGACAAAAGAGTCTATGAGAGTTCTTGAATCGCAGTTCTCTGGGTGGGCATGTTTTACAGACAAAACTAATTGCTTGCTGGGTGTATAGGAGGTGATGAGTGGGTAAGTCATACCTTTGGGCGATCTGGGGGAAAGAGAGGGGTCTGCCTGTGCAAGCGTCAAAGAGTTGAGAAAATTTGGATAAGCCTTGCGAAGTCCATAATGCATAGGCTGCGTATTGCTGCACCTGTGGGAACAGGGGGTGCCTAAGGATGGGAAGAGTTCTCTCCAGGCTAACACTTTGTCCCTTATCAAGAGATTGTGTTTTAGCGATGGTGGGAGAGATCTGATCCCACAGTGCAGAAAGGCAGACAGTCCATCGGGTTATACCATTTGAATTTCAAATTCGTAGTTTGGATAACACATTCATCCAGGTATTCTATCTAAACCCGCTCTCAAGAGGCAAGACAAGTTGTACAGGCGTACAATAAATAGATTTTTGTGCAGCAATCCTCTGAACTTTCTTTTTATATACGACCGTTTGGGATGGTCTGATTGCACTGGGAGACTTCTGATGTGCTGTTCACCACTACCTGTTTTCTGAATATAAATTCCCATGTGAGCTTGCACCAGCTCTACTTGGAATCAATTTGAAAAAGCAGTGAGTGGACCCTTCTTTTAAACACAGGAAAATGAATCCCGGATTTTTACCGACACAGTTGGCTTGAGGGATTTTTTGACACAATCCTCTTCAATCCAGCTTGCACGTAAATTGGAGAAAATACAACAAAGGTCAGTAGCCATGGAATTACATGAGGTGACCTTAGCAGAGTATTATAAACTGCAAATGATCCCAAGGGGACTGCGAGTCCGTTTGATTCCAACACTCTGCACAGAATGAGGACTTTAAGACCAAATTTGCTCAAATAATTAACAAATGTTCCTTTGATTTAATCATCTTGACGGTGCAGGTTTTACAGCATGAGAGGAGCTATATATTGCAACAAAAATCGGATTTGGAGAAAGAACTAGCCATAATAATGAATCAAGAGGAACTAACTAAGTTGAATAAATCTAATGATGAAAAAATTGTGACATTTTGTAAAAACATGGCATGGAAACGATCAAAATTGCAAAGGGATCGCGATGACTATGCCAATGATAAGGTATACAAGTGGACAGATCCCAATTTTTATCGAGGACGTCCATTCCAAAGAGGACAGCGCAATAACCAATTCTCTGCTTCCTCATCAATTGCCTCTACAGGATCCTCTGCCAACACTACAAAATCAAAAAAAATTGCGGTGTTCGCAGGACCTGTGCCAGAAGGAGGAGGGGAGGTAAACGCTACAAGAAATCAAAAGTACCGTGGCATAGCCACCAGATTGAGGAACCTGAAGAGATAACAACTACAAATGTGGTACATAACATTTCTTCTACTATTCTGAATGAGAATGAATTGACTGTGTTGGATGAGCCGAATACCCCCCGGTTCGGTTCGCACCAGAACCTGCGAACGGACCGAAAGTTCGCGCAAACTTTAGAACCCAACTGAAAACCAGCGGCTCTCTTAACTGGGGGTATCATTACACCTATTAAAGTCTATGGAACTTGAACGTTCAAAATCAAAAGTGCTAATTATAAAGGCTAATATGCAAGTTATTGTCCTAAAAAGGGTTTGGGGACCCGGGTCCTGTCCCAGGGTACATGTATCAATGCAAAACAAAGTTTTAAAAACGTCAGTTTTTTCAGGAGCAGTGATTTTAATGATGCTTAAAGTGAAAAAAAAAAGTGAAATATTCCTTTAAATATCATACCTGGGGGGTGTCTATAGTATGCCTGTGAAGTGGCACATGTTTCCGGTGTTTAGAACTGTCCCTGCACAAAATGACATTTCTAAAGGAAAAAAAGTCATTTAAAACTGCTTGCGGCTTTAATGTAATGTCTGGTCCCGGGAATATGGATGAAAATCATTAAGAAAAATGGCATGGGTACCACCCCCCCCTCCTCAGCCCATTACCAGCCCCTTTGGGTCTTGTATGGATATTAAGGGGAATCCCGCACCCAAATTAAAAAAAGGAAAGGCGTGGGGCCCCCAGGCCCTATATACTCTGAACAGCAGTATACAGGTGGTGCAAACAAGACAGGGACTGTAGATTTGTTTGTTATGTAGCATCTTTTTGTAATTTGAACTGGTACATTTTTAAAGTGTAGCTCCAGCCAAAAAATCATAGGGAAGGGTTATCACCCCTGTAACATTTGTTTTGCTGTCTGTGCACCTGTTCAGAACATTTCACCTCAATTTCCGTCCCAATGACAAATGTTTTTTGAAAATTTGGGGTTTTTATTGAAACAAGGATTGGTGATAAAGCATCAGTGGAGAGAAGACACCTTTTTCCCATATTAACTCTTACAGGAGAGAATTTCCTTTCCTAGGGGTAGATTTCCTCTCACTTCCTGTTGTCTCATTCCGTTTGCAAGTAGGTGTGGTTTGTAAGTTGGATGTTTGATAGTAGGGGCCTGCCGTATATACTCTGCAGAAATTTGACCCTGAGATGTTGGTGTTGCCACAACACTGTAAGCCCTCACAGTTACTCTTGGTGGGCGCTGGAACGCCCTGCTGTGAACTATTATATCAAGAACTGTAATTACATGCCATTGTTAAACAGTGGTAGGGAAAATTGGGCCTTTGGTGGTGGTGCTATTGCCACAACACTGTAAGTTCTCACAGTTACTCTTGGTGGGCGCAGGAATGGGCCCAGCTGTGAAATATTAGATCAAGAATTGTAATTACATGCCCCTGTTGAACCGTTGCACCACCAAGTTAGGAACGTGAGCAAAACAGGGCACATGGGTCAGTTGTCCCTGTCGGAGGGCGGAGAGGAGGTTGGTGCCATTGTCGCAAACCACCTTTCCATGCTTAAGCTGGCGTGGCGTCAACCACCTCTGAGCCTAACCCCTGAAGAGCTGACAGAATCTCTGCCCCAGTGTGGCTCCTGTCCCCCAAGCACACCTGCTCAAGCACCACATGGCATCTTTTTGCCTGCGTACTTGCGTAGCCCCTTGAACGCCTACGGAGCACCGCTGGTTCCGAGGACAAAGCACAGGAAGAGGCCATGGAGGAAGAAGAGGAGGAGGGGGTGGAGGAGAGGTGTGTCAGAATCACCAGTAGTAGCATTTTGGAGGCGTGGTGGCGGAACAACCTCCAACACTACTGCACCTTGTCCTGCATCCTTCCCAGCTGCCAGCAGAGTCACTCTCTCGGGTGTAAGCCCTGGTGATATTTTATTATGTTAAGCTTCTCTAATCCTTTCCAGACTCTGGCCTCTGTTAGCCACAAGGGTAGATCCTGTGGCGTGTTGCTAACAATACTGTCATGGTCGGTATACCCCTCCTTTTCCTGTGTGAAGACTGAGGAGAAGAAAGCATTTAGCACAGCTGCCTTCTTCTTGTCATCTGTAACCACCTTCCCTTCCTCATCCTTTATGGGGCCTATGTGTTCCATCCTCGCCTTTTTACTGTTAATATATTTAAAAAACATCTTAGGATTATTCTTACTCTCCTCCGCTATGTGTCTCTCATAGTCTTTTTTAGCCACCCTGATTGCATTTTTACACCTCATATTGGGAAACAGGGGAGGGTTGGGGGCAAGGGAGTAGTTGATGAGGCTAGCCCTAGGACAAGAGGCTACTGGTGTTGTGGGGGCAAAAAAGACAGGTGGACTGGTGGATACCGGCTGGTACAGCTGCACGAGGAGTGATGAGGGCAAAAGGTAATAGATCCAGTGTTGCTAGTAACAAACCAGAAAGCGATAGGTACTTGGCATATAAGTGTTGGTAGCCTCAGATGCAGGGTAATGCAGATACTGAGGCAGGGGGTAGACGTACCCGTAAACGCCTTAGCTGCTGGCTGCATCCGTCCTGTCAGTGCGCCGCAACATCGTCGCCAATGGAGAGATCCGCCATGCTCATCCGAGGGCCAGAGGGCCCGTTAAATGAGCTCCCCAACTAGGGGACGCCCATGACGCCGCCTGACAGCGGCGTCTGACTTCACCGGGTCAGTTCCCCCGCACTTCTGCGCATGTGCGTTCCCAGCAAGCTGGTGGGTGGAAGCCCTGGGCTCGGAGAGAACAAGAGGGGGATGGGTACTTATTTTGAATCATATTTTGTTTTTGTAATTCTTACTGTGTTATTTGCTCCATAGATTGGCACTCCTGAGGAAGCGGTTTACCGCAAAACTAGTAGAGACCCTGACCAATCTATCAATTGATAATCACAGATATCTCTTGGGGAACCCTGAGCATCTGTCTTTTCCTTTTTTTTTTAAATATCAACTGTATATTTGTTTTTTATCTATAATAAACTTTTTTATATTACATTGTATTTTGTTTTCATCAGTACCGAGATAGTCCATTAACCACTTAAGCCCCGGACCATTTGGTAGCTAGAGGACCAGAGGTGAATTCAGAATTTTGCACTGCGCTGCTTTAACTGTAAATTGTGCGGACATGCAATGTTGTACCCAAACGAAATTTGCGTCCTTTTCTTCCCACAAATAGAGCTTTCTTTTAATGGTATTTGATTGCCTCTGCGATTTTTATTTTTTGCGATATAAACGGAAAATGACCGAAAATTTTGAAAAAAAATGATATTTTCTACTTTTTGTTATAAGAAAAATCGAATAAACTCAATTGTAGTCATACATTTAGGCCAAAATGTATTCAGCCACATGTTTTTAGTAAAAAAAATGTCAATAAGCGTATATTTATTGGTTTGCGCAAAAGTTATAGAGTTTACAAACTAGGGTACATTTTCTGAAATTTACACAGCTTTAAATTTATGACTGCCTATCTCATTTCTTGAGGTGCTAAAATGACAGGGCAGTACAAAACCCCCCCAAATGACCCCATTTTGGAAAGTAGACACCCCAAGGAAATTGCTGAGAGGCATGTTGAGCCCATTGAATTTTTTATTTTTTTGTCCCAAGTGATTGAATAATGACTAAAAAAAAAAAAAAAAAAATTACAAAAAGTTGTCACTAAATGATATATTGCTCACACATGCCATGGTTATATGTGGAATTTCACCCCAAAATACATTTTGCTGCTTCTCCTGAGTACGGGGATACCACATGTGTGGGACTTTTTGGGAGCCTAGCCGCGTACGGGACCCCGGAAACCAAGCACCGCCTTCAGGATTTCTAAGGGCGCAAATTTTTGATTTCACTCCTCACTACCTATCACAGTTTCGAAGGCCATAAAATGCCAAAATAGCACAAAACCCCCCCAAATGACCCCATTTTAGAAAGTAGACACCCCAAGGAAATTGCTGAGAGGCCTGTTGAGCCCATTGAATATATTTTTTTTTGTCCCAAGTGATTAAATAATGACAAAAAAAAAAAAAAAATACTAAAAGTTGTCACTAAATGATATATTGCTCACACATGCCATGGTTATATGTGGAATTACACCCCAAAATACATTTTTCTGCTTCTCCTGAGTACGGGGATACCACATGTGTGGGACTTTTTAGGAGCCTAGCCGCGTACGGGACCCCGAAAACCAAGCACCGCCTTCAGGATTTCTAGGCACAAATTTTTGATTTCACTCCTCACTACCTATCACAGTTTCGAAGGCCATAAAATGCCAAAATCGCACAAAACCCCCCCAAATGACCCCATTTTGGAATATAGACACCCCAAGCTATTTGCTGAGAGGAATGGCGAGTATTTTACAGCTCTCATTTGTTTTTGAAAATGAAGAAAGAAAATATATATATATATATTTTTTTTTTTCAATTTTCAAAACTTTGTGACAAAAAGCGAGATCTGAAAAATACTCACAATACCTCTCAGCAAATAGCTTGGGGTGTCTACTTTCCAAAATGGGGTCATTTGGGGGGGTTTTGTGCTATCTGGGCATTCCATGGCCTCTGAAACTGTGATAGGTAGTGAGAAGTGAAATCAAAAATTTACATCCTTAGAAAGCCTGAAGGCGGTGCTTGGTTTTTGGGGTCCCGTACGTGGCTAGGCTCCCAAAAAGTCTCACACATGTGGTATCCCCGTACTCAGGAGAAGCAACAGAATGTATTTTGGGGTGTAATTCCACATATGCCCATGGCATGTTTGAGCAATATATCATTTAGTGACAACTTTGTGCAAAAAAAAAAAAAAAATTGTCGTTTTTCCGCAACTTGTGTCAACATATAAAATATTCCATGGACTCGACATGCCTCTCAGTATATAGCTTGGGGTGTCTACTTTCCAAAATGGGGTCATTTGGGGGGGGTTTGAACTGTTCTGGCATTTTATACACAACATTAGGAAGCTTACATCCACTCTTCTAACCACTTGAAGACAAAGCCCTTTTTGACACTTTTTGTTTACATGAAAACATTTTTTTTTTGCAAGAAAATTATGTTGAACCCCCAAACATTATATATATTTTTAAAGCAAAGGCCCTACAGATTAAAATGGTGGGTGTTGCGTTTTTTTTTTCTACACAGTATTTGCGCAGCGATTTTTCAAACGCATTTTTTGGGATAAAAAATACACTTTTTTTAATTTTAATGCACTAAAACACACTATATTGCCCAAATGTTTGATGAAATAAAAAAGATGATCTTAGGCCGAGTACATAGATACCAAACATGACATGCTTTAAAATTTCGCACAAACGCGCATTGGCGACAAACTCCATACATTTTTAAAAGTCTTTAAAAGCCTTTACAGGTTACCCCAGTAGATTTACAGAGGAGGTCTACTGCTAAAATGATTGCCCTCGATCTGACCTTCGCGGTGATACCTCACATGCATGGTGCAATTGCTGTTTACATATGACGCCAGACCGACGCTTGCGTTCGCCATTGGGCAAGAGCAGGACAGGGGTGCTTTTTTTTTTTTCTTTTTTATTTATTATTAATTTTGCTTTTTTATTTTATTTTTAAATTGTTCCTTCCAAGTATTTTTTTTTTATCATTTTTATTGTTATCTCAGGGAATGTAAATATCCCCTATGATAGCAATAGGTAGTGACAGGTACTCTTTTTTTGAAAAAACTGGGGTCTTCTAGACCCTAGATTTTTCCTCTGCCCTCAAAGCATCTGACCACACCAAGATCGGTGTAATAAAATGCTTTCCCAATTTCCCAATGGCGCTTTTTATATCCGGGGGGGCATTCCCTCCCACTGCTTGTAAAAGCAGTCCAGAGGCTAATTAGCCGCTAGGATTGCTTTTACATGAAAGCCGGCCGCAGGCTGAAAAGAATGATACCAAGATGATACCTAAACCCGCAGGCATCATTCTGGTATAAACATTCAAAGTCCAGCAACATACCAGTACGTTGCTGGTCCTTGTTGGACATGTATTGTAGTCTTTTTATTTCATGCAGCCAGTTGGCTGAACGAAAAAAGAGATTGATCGGTGGGTATGCCCACCATTAGAATACCGCCCTTCATCCACCCACTTCCAATGATGGGCATACACGCACCATTTATATATGCCGAAGCATGGGGGCATCCTCCCGCAAAAAAGTTATGCCGCACACACATGGTCGGACTTTTCCACGGGCAAGCCTCCGTCGGAATTTCGACCGTATGTACGCGGCATTAGGAGCAAAATCGCTCCTCCGCCCCTGCTGCCCCAATGCTTCGGCATATTTGCCTTTTTTTTTAACTGTGGTGGTGAAATCACCTCCTACAGCACTGGAGTCGCAGGGATCAGGCCTGTCTCTGCGAACGCTGCAGTTATGTGTGTTTTTGTTTTGTAAGTGACAGTGATCGATCGATACTGCACTTGGGTGGCCTGGGCTGGACGAAGGGGCAAAACGCAGGTGCCAGCAGGTATCTGGGCTGATCCCGCTAACACTGCGTTTTTGGGAACCCTAAACTGCTGGGGACGCTAGTATAGATCTGATCAGATCAGATATTGATCTGTTCAGATACTATACCACTAAGGGGGGTGTATGCTTCACGCGTGGGTGTTAGCGTTACTGGCACTAACCTGACGCTGCCTGGGGTGTGACTCAGACCCTCTCTGACGCTAAAACCTAATTGATATCACCCGCCGGGCGATCAGGGGGTTAAACCTTTATTGGGTTATATACACGGCGGGTGCCCTGACACTATAAAAAGCAAACTAACTAACCAGCGTCACCCGTAACACTTATATGGTGATCACTGGTGAAAGGGTTAACTAGGGGCAATCAGGGGGTTAAAACCTTTATTAGATAATATATGGGGGTACCTGACGCTATAAAAACCTGCGGCGAACCTAAAAAAAATTACCAGCTACCGATCTGCATCACCGACACTAAGACAGCGTTTAGAAAAACGATTGCTTAGCGACAGTGGTGATGGGGGTGAAAGGGTTACCTGGGGGGGCGATCAAGGGGGTTAAACCTTTATTAGATAATATATTGGGGTACCTGACGCTATAAAAACATGCGGCGAACCTAAAAAAAATTACTGGCTACGATCTGCATCACCGACACTAAGACAGCGTTTAGAAAAACAATTGCTTAGCGACAGTGGTGATAGGGGGTGAAAGGGTTACCTGGGGGGTGATAAAGGGGGTTAAACCTTTATTAGATAATATATTGGGGTACCTGACGCTATAAAAACCTGCGGCGAACCTAAAAAAAATTACCGGCTACCGATCTGCATCACAGACACTAAGACAGCGTTTAGAAAAACGATCGCTTAGTGACAGTGGTGATAGGGGGTGAAAGGGTTACCTGGGGGGCGATCAAGGGGGTTAAACCTTTATTAGATAATATATTGGGGTACCTGACGCTATAAAAACCTGCGGCGAACCTAAAAAAAATGACTGGCTACGATCTGCATCACCGACACTAAGACAGCGTTTAGAAAAACAATTGCTTAGCGACAGTGGTGATAGGGGGTGAAAGGGTTACCTGGGGGGCGATCAAGGGGGTTAAACCTTTATTAGATAATATATTGGGGTACCTGACGCTATAAAAACCTGCGGCGAACCTAAAAAAATTACCGGCTACCGATCTGCATCACAGACACTAAGACAGCGTTTAGAAAAACAATTGCTTAGTGACAGTGGTGATAGGGGGTGAAAGGGTTACCTGTGGGGCGATCAAGGGGGTTAAACCTTTATTAGATAATATATTGGGGTACCTGACGCTATAAAAACCTGCGGCGAACCTAAAAAAAATTACTGGCTCCCGATCGGCATCACTGACGCTAAGACAGCGATCAGAAAAATGATCGCTAAGCGACAGTGGTGATAGGCGGTGAAAGGGTTATCTGGGGGGTGATCAGGGGGTTAAACCTTTATTAGGGGGGGTTAGGGGGCTACACTGGACCTAAGACTAAACTTTGGTGACACTTTTACAGTCACAAATGTCACTGATTGCAGTGATCACTAAATAAATGGTCACTGCAATCAGTGACACTGTGACTGGGGGCTGGGGGGGGTGATCTGGGGGGTGATCTGGGGTGATCTGGGGGGCCTGGGGGGGGGCGATTTATGTCCCTATGTGTCCTGGTGTCAGTGTAGTGTTGTGTGCACTGACCTGATATCTTCTCTTGTACGGCGCTCGGTATATGTGAGCGCCGCACCAGAGATGACATCACTTCCTCCTGCTCCCTCTGTCTGACACAGACAGAGGGGGCATTTCCATTCGCCGGGAGCGATCGCGAGGGAGTGGCCAGAAACGAATGGCTGCCCCCTCATCCCAGAACGCTCCCGGACACTTAGCCACCGCTCACTGTATAGGAGGGGGGTACGATTGGACCCCCCAACTGTACAAAGGCAATCACGTATGCTCTACGTGATTGTGCCTGTCGGTGCCATTCTGCCGACGTATATATACAGTGAGCGGTCGTTAAGTGGTTAATTCCTTGGGTGGGATTGCTATTGGGCTAGCCTCAGCAACTACTCCCTTGCCCCCAACCCTCCCACAGGGGACACGCTTGTCCTTTTTTTAGGCAGCTGGCCGTGTTGAGCCGCAACAGCTGTCCTGGTTTATGCTGGTTTTTGTAGTGCCTGTCTTTCTTCAATAAACATACGTTGGATTGGAGTGTGGCTGTCCTCACCATTTTTGTTTTCATTGAGCCGCAACATGCCGAAGACTTGGTAGAGTGGATGACCAAGCCATCCTCATCCTCCTCATCCTCTCTCACCCAGGCTCAGGGTACTTTGTCTGGCAAAGCAGCTGCCAAAGCGGCCTCTTCCCTCGGCTCAATGGCATCAGTCACTCCTTCCCTGCCCCACCATGTCCTTCTGAGGAGTCCCCCGAACTGTTTGACCACAGTGTTGGGTACATGCTGCAGGAGGATGCGCAGCGTTTTGAAGGCTCCGATGATGACACCCAGCTAGAGGAAGGCAGTAACGTGAGCCCAGAGAGAGGGGGTGCCCAAGAAGGACAGCAATCTGGCAGTCGTGTTCCCCCAGCTGCAGCATACTGCCAGGTTTGCTCCAGTGATGAGGAGGGAGGGGATTATGAGGTCACAGACTCTAAGTGGGTGCCTGATAGGAGAGAGGAGGAGGAGGCACATCTCCAACGAGGCAGGATGCCCTCCAGGGGCCAGCTTAAGGGCAGCACACCGACTGCATCACACCGCAGAGCTCCGCATGTGCAGGGCGCTGCTGTTTTGTTATTCCAAAAGTTCTTTGGTGTGGGCCTTTTTTGAGACGAGTGCATCAGATCGCACCGCTGCTATTTGCAACATATGTCTCTAGCGTATCTCGCGTGGCCAAAACATCACCCGCTTGGGCACCACATGCTTGACCAGACATATGTCGACCTGCCATGCAGTTCATTGGCAAGCGTACCTAAAAGACCCACACCAAAGAACAAAGCGGACCTCTCCTTGCTTCTCATCAGCTGGGATCTCCAACCCCACTATACCTTCAGTCCTCTCTGAAACCTGCTCTAAGAGGAATGAAGGTGTAGAATTAGGTGTGTCACAGCCAAGTACTTGCGGGCACTCTGCTAGCAGTACACCGACGTCCGATTGTAGCAGGCAAATTTCCCTGCCCCAGCTGCTGGACCGTCGAAAGAAGTTCACTCCCAGCCATCCACATGCCCAGCGGTTGAATGCTAGCTTGACTAAATTGCTAGCACTTCAACTGCTGCCTTTTTAGTTGGTAGACTCTGCCCCCTTCCGTGAGTTTGTGGAATGAGCGGTTCCTCAGTGGCACCCATGCCGTTTTTCTCAATGATTTTCATCCATATTGCTGGGACCAGACATGACATTAAAGCCGCAAGCAGTTTTAAATGACTTGTATTCCTTTAGAAATGTCATTTTGTCCGGGGACAGTTCTAAACACGAGAAACACACGCCACTTTACAGGCATGCTGTAGACACCCCCCAGGCACGATATTTAAAGGAATGTTTCACTTTTATTTTTTCAGTTTAAGCATCATTAAAATCACTGCTCCCGAAAAAACTGCAGTTTTTAAAACTTTTTTTTGCATTGATACATGTACCCTGGGGCAGGACCCGGGGTCCCCAATCACTTTTTAGGACAATAACTTCCATATTAGCCTTCAAAATTCGCACTTTTGATTTCTGACGTTCGAGTCTCATAGACTTTAACGGGGTTCGAAAGTTCACGCAAACTTTCGGTCCGTTCGCAGGGTCTGGTGCGAACCGAACCGGGGGTGTTCGGCTCATCCCTAGTCCAGACACATAAATGAATTATCATGGCATCCTTATGGCATCAATAGGTGAAAATAGGTATGAAGAAAGGTTGCAAGTAGATTATCCATCACCAATTGGATGAAGGCTTAACAGAGGGCTTAAAAAGGACTCAAAAGGACGTATGCCTGATGAGTCAACAAAGCTTGTGGTGAAGTACACCGAGAAATGAGGGTATACGTGTAGGCGACCTCTGGCTGGGAATCTGGGATTCCTATGGTCCTTCCGATGACTCTCCAGGATGGTGACCCGCAGGGTAGTCAATCGAGTGGGGTGGATAAAACTCTCCTGTGTAATGTGGTTGGGAAGAAGAATAAAGGGCCACATAGTGTACTTCTTTTGAGTAAAGGGGTATTTATTGAATAAAAAAGGAACACTCACATTTGTGAAGATAAAAAAAGCGCTTTGGTATAAATTTGATGCAATAGCATCAGCGGAGCTGGTACCAACGCGTTTAGTCTAGCAAGGCATCATCTGGGTTGCTGGTACGCTGCAGTCATTGCGTTTAAATAAAGTGGTATGACCCCCATAACCAGACCCGTGGCATCTCCTCATTAGCCACTTCCCATCCGCGCTATAGCTGAATGACGGCCACAGCGCAGACTCCAACTGCCGGGAGGCCGTCAATAGACGTCCTGCCCTTTTCACGCGCAACGTGCGCCCCCTACGTGGCGCACGCTGTGATCACTGAGTTACTGAGACTCAGACGATCACAGATCCGTGTAAGGGGCCGGTCAGCCAATGACAGCTGATCATGTGATGTAAACAAAGGAACGGTAATCGTTTTTTTTTTCCTCACGCTAACAGCGTGAGGAGAAAAAAAAGCAGATCACCGGCTTGTGCACAAGGGACATCAGTCCCAAAGAGGAAAGAGGCACATCAGCCTCATCAGTGCCCATAAGTGCCACCTGCCATTGCTACCTGCCAGTGCCCACAGTGTCACCTATCAATGCCCACAGTGCCACCTATCAATGCCCACAAGTGCCACCTATCAATGCCCACAAGTGATGCCAATCATTGCCTCATTAGTGCCATCTAGCAATGCTGCCTATCAGTGTAACCTACCAGTGCCCATTATTGCCACCCATCAGTGCCCATCACTGCCACCCATCAGTGCCCATCACTGCCACCTATCAGTGCCTATCACTGCCAGCTATCAGTGCCACCTATCAATGCCACCTATTAGTGCCACTTCTCAGTGCCCACCAGTGCCACCCATCAGTGCCCACCAGTGCCGCCTATCGGTGCCCACCAGTGCCGCCTATCGGTGCCCACCAGTGCTGCCTTATTGGTGCCCATCAGTGCAGCCCATCAGTGCAGCCTCATCAGCGTTCATCAATGAAGGAGAAAAATGACCTGTTTGCAAAATTTTATAACAAAATATAAAAAAAAAAACAATTTTTTTATAAACTCGCTCTTTTTTATTTTTTTTAACAAAAAATAAAAACGGCAGAGGTGATCAAATACCACCAAAAAAAAGCTCTATTTACGGGGAAAAAATTATAAAAATAAAATTTGGGTACAGCGTTATATGACCTCGCAATTGTCATTCAAAGTGCATCAGCGCTGAAAGCTGAAAATTGGTCTGGGCAGGAGGGGGGTTTAAGTGCCCAGTAAGCAAGTGGTTAGCAAATGTATGTAAACGTGATCACTTCCTGTCCCGGGAAGATGGCGCGGGGGCATGCTTTTTAAGACTCAGGCCTCGTACACACGGCCGAGATTCTCGTTGAAAAAAACATGTCGTTTTTTTCGACGAGATTCTTGGACAAGAAAATTGTCCCGGCCGAGTGTACACACGCTCGATTCAAAGAACCCGCGGTTCTTTGAATGGAGCGTACGCGGTGACGTCATCGACTACGACGAGCATGCGCTCGTCACATTCGATGCCGTCGCCGCCATCTTGGTATACCCTACGTATGCCTAGGAAGCTACCGCGCATGCGTTGAATTCATTTCGAACATGCGCGGGCTTCCGGGAGGACAGGTAAGTGTACACACACTCACTTTTCTCGTCGAGAAACATGCCGACGAGAATCTCGACGAGTTTCTCGGCAAAAAATCTCTGCCAGCAAGTTTCTTGCTGCTTTTTGCCGAGAAACTCGTTCGCGTGTATGGTTTCTCGTCAAGAAAAGCGACAAGTATCTCGACGAGAAAATAGAGAACCTGCTCTCTATTTTCTCGTCGAGATTCTCGTCGGCATGTTTCTCGACGAGAAAAGTGAGTGTGTGTACACTTACCTGTCCTCCCGGAAGCCCGCGCATGTTCGAAATGAATTCGACGCATGCGCGGTAGCTTCCTAGGCATACGTAGGGTATACCAAGATGGCGGCGACGGCATCGAATGTGACGAGCGCATGCTCGTCGTAGTCGATGACGTCACCGCGTACGCTCCATTCAAAGAACCGCGGGTTCTTTGAATCGAGCGTGTGTACACTCGGCCGGGACAATTTTCTTGTCCAAGAATTTCGTCGAAAAAAAACGACATGTTTTTTCGACGAGAATCTCGGCCGTGTGTACGAGGCCTCACTCTGAAGAGTGGATAGCTTCCTATTTCGGCAAAATGCTGCCGTGGTGTGCGATACAAGCCTTGCTCCGAAAGGCGGATCATAGTATGCAGCAGTGTCACTATGATCCACCTTTCAGAGCGAAGACTCATTCACACGTTTAATCTATTTTTTCTGTGGACTTCACGCTTACTTTATATACACAACTTATTTGTATTGTGGACTCATTTAATAATGTCCCTTCACAGGTTTCATCATATATTTATACGATCAACTCTCTTCACAGGTTTATTATGTTTGTCACATGACCACTACCCAATCTTAGTTTATCCTGAGATCGTTTATTAGCGCTGCACTTATATTTCTCTTTTCTGTTGGAAGACAGGCATAGTTTCAACTTCATTTTGAAAAACAAATATGACAGTTGAGCCAAATGTGTGCATTTTAGTTTGTTTATCATATCCATCTGTTTTAAAGTTTGTAGCATCTGTTTTTATAAACTGATGTTGTGCAAATTTAAAAAAAATAGGAGATGAGCCTGGCCAGGAATTAGAGCTTTGCATTGGGTGGGTGCTGGTATGTTGAAGCGTGTTATTTTTTTCTGCATAGGCCATAAAATGAAGAGCATCAATCCAACTATTTTCTTCTCTGCAGTAATATTTTATTCATACTGGATCATTTCTGATTTAGAAGGGCTTCAGCAGCAATGTTTTCATTGTGAGAAAAATGATAATAGGATAAATGTATTTGCACAAATGTACTTTTCAGGGAAAGTAAAACTTTTGCTAAATGAATTTTGCTGAAGACTGAGCAGAAAGTAAAAGTGTTTTAGAAAGTCAAAGTATAACAAATGGCTATTTTTCATTATTTGGATAGTGATACAATCACTGTTGGCTTTTTATTACTGCCTATGTCCCAATTACCATTGTCACCAGGAATAAAAGTGTGAGTAAATCCAAAAGTTGCCACCAGATCTTCCAACGGTGACACTTGTTCCTATAACAACTGTCTAATGCTGCGTACACATGATCGGAATTTCCGTCAGAAAAACCTTGGATGGTTTTTCCGACGGAATTCCTCTCAAGCTTGGCTTGCATACACAAGGTCACACAAAAGTTCTCTGAACTTTTGGCCGCCAAGAACGCGGTGACGTACCACACAACAACGAGCCGAAAAAATTAAGTTCAATGCTTCCAAGCATGCGTCGAATTGTTTCCGAGCATGCGTAGGAATTTTGTGCGTCGGAATTGCTACAGACGATCGAAATTTCCGATAGGAACTTTTTCTGTCGGAAAAATAGAGAACCTTTTGTTGCCGGAAATTCCGACAGCAAATGTCCGATGGAGCCTACACACTGTCGGAATTTCCGACCAAAAGCTCACATCGGACTTTTCTTGTCGGAATTTCTGATCGTGTATACGCAGCATAAGAGTTTTCCTCCCCCACCTTTTTTTTTTATAATTCGTTTGTTAGACAGTCAAAAGATATACAGAACTTTTGGTAGTGGGTACAAGATAAGCCAAGTTACAATGTGACATCACATTGATAGGGGGAACAAAAACGTATGATTTGTAAACGTCATCTGTGGATAAAGCAGGTATACTAGTACAAAGCTGCCATAAAGGTCGTGTGGAAAAGAGGGTAATACCAACATAAATAAGTATTACAGTTCAGAACGACAGACTCTTAAAGCGAACTCAGACAAAGGGTGCATTCCATAATGTAGAAGTAACTAGATCCAGGGTTACAACTGCAGGAAGAAAGCAAGCACCTCATGTTACCAACTGGACTTAATAGTGGACTAAAGATCACACATCGAGACCAAAAGGTACGCTAAGAGGGGAGGGGGAAAGGGGGGAGAAAATGGGGGAACAAAAGAAGTGTTATTTACCTGATAGGAGACTGAGTTGATAAGGTCAGCCTCTCTTATATCTCCTGTCCTGGCCCCACTGAGGATGAGACAGAGGAAGCTGAAGGACAGGAGGGACACGAGTGCCTGATGTGAATGATTCCGGGTCGGCAGCTTGTCAGGGTTCTGGAGACTTGAGTATGCAGCGATGTGCAGAGCTGGAGCAGGATACAGCCAGGCAGGCACCCGAGGGTTTTTCAGGATGAAGTTGGAGGTAAGCTTGTACCAACCGGGGAGCATGGACATTAGAGGCTGGTTCCCAGGAGTTATGCTCAGGACCATAACCCTTCCATTTAATGAGTCCGACCTCCCCTCTTCCTACAGTCCAGGATAGCCTCTACCTCATATTCTTCATTACCTTCAATCAATAATGGAGCAGGAGTTTCAGAGCCTCGATCCGAAAAGGGATTAGCAACTGTTGGTTTGAGCAGAGAAACATGAAATACAGGATGAATCTTCAGATTACTCGGTAAAGATAATTCAAAAGCCACAGTGTTGATTTGTTTCTTAACCAATTAAGCCCCGGACCATTTGGCTGGTCAAACACCAGAGGACTTTTTGCGATTTGGCACTGCGTCGCTGTAACTGACAATTGCGCAGTCGTGCCATGTGGCTCCCAAACAAAATTGACATCCTTTTTTTTCCCACAAATAGAGCTTTCTTTTAGTGGTATTTGATAACCTCTGTTTTTTTGGGACCATTGCCATTTTTACAGTGATCAGTGCTATAAAAATGCACAGATTACTGTAAAAATTACACTGGAAGTGAACGGGTTAACCTGTAGGGGGTGCTGAAGAGGTTAAGTGTGTCCTAGGGAGTGATTCTAACTGTTAGGAGGCGTGGCTACGAGTGACACATCACTGATCGCTCCTCCCGATGAGAGGGAGCAGACGATCAGTGACAGTGTCACTAGGCAGAACGGGGAGATGCCTGTTTACACTTGCCTCTCCCCGTTCTGCAGCTCTGTGACCCAATCGTGGGACACCGGCAGACATCGAGTCCGCAGGTCCCGCGGGCACGGTCACGCAGCTCGCACGGGGGGACTTTTAAAGTGACGTAAATATACGTTACTCTGCCAAGCCGTACCATTCTGCTTACGTATATGTACAGGAGCCGGTGTCGTTAACCGGTTAATTGAAAAAGGACCCAGGAATCTTGGGCCAAGCTTCTTCGAGTTGGTTATTAGTATTAAGAAAGTTCAGTCTCTCTTGTACAGCTGGTACAGTAGATTCCATGGGTACATCAGGTAAGAAGGAAGGATGATACCCATAATTGGCATAAAATGGTGACTGTTTGATGGCAGAATGAACTGAGTTGTTATATGCAAATTCTGCCAAAGGAAGGAGGGATACCCAATCATCTTGTGAGAAAGATGAGAAACATCTCAAATATTGTTCAAGAGTCTGATTTGTCCTCTCGATCTGTCCATTTGTCTGTGGATAGTAAGCAGAAGATAGACAAAGTTCAATATTCAATGCTTCACACAGGGATTTCCAAAATTTAGAGGTAAACTGGACCCCCCGGTCTGAAGTAATACTGGCTGGAATACCATGCAACCTTATGACCTCTTTGGCGAATGCAGAAGGTGTTTTAGTGGCAGAGAGGGTTCCTTTTTTAAGGTACGAAATGTGCTATCTTTGAGAAAGGTCAACTATGACGAAGATTGTGGTGAATGCTTCAGATGGGAGAAGTTCCACAATAAAGTCCATGGAAATCATATTTAATGGCTTTTCAGGTACTGGAAGAGATTCCAACAGGCCCCAGGTCTTGGCACAATCAGACTTGTTTCTGATTAATAAATCTGGCCACCAAAAGGAACGGGAAACCAGATCTGAGGATGGGGACTCTAAATTGTTCAGAAATAAAGACTTGTTCCTTGTAGAAGAAGAGTCCATCCTTTCGTTGAAGAAGTAAATCCAGAGGAGGAGGGTGGTTAGCGACCACCTTTTTGATTTGGGACATCACATCTGTTTGTAGAAGTAGGAAGTTCTTGGCAGGTAGAATAGTGTCAGGTTCAGAAGGTGGAGCTGATTCTGGGAACATAAGAGCCCATCACTTTACCGTGAGAGCGCATCAGGTTTACCGTTCTTGGATCCGGGACGAAAAGTGAAATGGAATACAAAACATGAAAAGAACAGTGCCCATCTGGCCTGTCAGGGACTCAGTCGTCTAGCAGTTCTTAAGTATTCCAACTTCTTATGGTCTGTAAAAATAATGCTGCGTACACACGACCGTTATTCATGTCATGCAAAAAAACAAAGTTTTTCTCGTCGTGATTCCTCTCAAGCCTGCCTTGCATACATACGTTCATGAAAAAAAACACTTACGCAAAGCGCGATGACGTACAACACGTACGGCGGCACTATAAAGGGGAAGTTCCATTCAAATGGCGCCACCCTTTGGGCTGCATTTGCTGATCCTCATGTTAGTAAAGTTTGGTGAGAGACGATTCGCGCTTTTCAGCCTTGTGCTCTTCAGTCCGTTACAGCGTGACGAATGTGCTATCTCCATTCTGAACGCTAGTTTTACCAGAACGAGCGCTCCCGTCTCATACTTGATTCTGAGCATGCGCATTTTTTTTCCCCTCGTAAAAGCGCACACACGACCGTTTTTCACGACGTGAAAAAGAACGAGGTGAAAAACGACGAGAAAAAATAGAGCAGGTCCTAATTTTTTTTTCAGGCAGTTTTCTCGTTGCGAAAAATGCTATGGACTATACACACAACCGTTTTTCATGACCAATCTAAAAAAAATTCTCATCATGAAAAACGGTCATGTGTACGCGGCATAAGAATAGGGTGAGCAGCTCTTTCCAGCAGGTAGCTATTAAGGCTGCCCTTGAGGAATGGCGCTAACAGTTCTCGATCCCCCACATCATAATTCCTTTCGGAAGAACTTCGTTTTATGGAGAAAAAGGTACTAGGATGGAGTAAGGACTTAGGCCCTTGTCGTTGAGATAGTATAGCCCCAACTGCACTTTCAGAAGCGTCTACTTCGAGCATGTAGGCCAGAGCAGGGTCAGGATGTTTTAGAATAGGGGTAGAGGTGAACAAAGCCTTTAGTTGTTAAAAAGCGCTTTGAGCCAAAGGAGTCTATTTGAATTGGACAAGTTGCTTGGTCAACTGAATAACTGGTGCAATGATACTGGAAAAGTTCTTTATAAACTTTCTAAAAAAGTTGGCAAACCCCACAAAGCATTGTATGGCTTTCTTGTTCCCCGGAGAAAACCATTCTAGTACAGCCGCAACCTTTTGCGGGTCCATAGAAATGCCTTCTGCAGAAATGACAAGTCCCAGGAATTGGAAAGTCAGTCTTTCAAATTCGCATTTCGCAGCCTTTGCGTAGAGATGGTGCTGCCGAAGTGTATCCAGTACCTTCTTTACACAACCCCTGTGAAAGTCAAGTGAACTAGAGATCACAAGGATATCATCTAAATAGACAATGATAAATAAATATAGAAAGTCCCGAAATATGTAATTGACAAGATTTTGAAACATGGAGGGGGCATTACAGAGACCGAACAGCATGACTAGATATTCGTAATGTCCAAAGGGTGTTCGGAATGCTGTCTTCCATTGGTCTCCTTCACGAATTCTGACTAAGTTGTAGGTTGCGGCTGTACTAGAATGGTTTGCTCCGGGGAACAAGAACAATGCTTTGTGGGGTTTGCCAACTTGATACAGCACCCCTCAAATAAAGTTTAGAGAATACTTGTGCCACTCGCAACCTCTGGAATAGTTCAGGAATCAAAGGAAGTGGGTAGCGATTCTTGACGGTTATCTTGTTAAGGTCTCGGTAGTCTACGCAGGGCCTGAGAGTATGATCTTTCTTCTCAACAAAGAAGATGCCGGCTCCTGCAGGTGATGTGGAGGGTCGAATTAATCCTTTCTCTAAGCTTTCATCAATGCAATGACGGAGGGTTTCCAGTTCAAGTTCAGAAAGAGGGTAAATACGGCTAAAAGGTATTTCAGCCCCGGGCAGCAACTAAATGGGACAATCATAGGCCCGATGAGGAGTAAGAGTTTCCGCATTTTTTTTATTGACGTCAAGATATTCGTGGTAAACCGCAGGGACTAGTTTTGACACTTCAGGATCAGGCTGGATAGTCAGGAGAGGGATAGCTGTTGTCAGGGTCACCTGTGGCCAGGTGACAGATGCACACCGTAGGGGGACAGGAGTGCACCGCGAGGTAGTGAACCCTATGGCTGGCTTCTGTGGATAGGAAACTGGGTGGTTGTGGAAAGCGGGACCAGAGGAGCACAACCGGGATCCCAACGGAAGCGAGAGCCAAGATTCCCCAGGGCGCGGAGTCTAAGACCCAGCTGGTCTTCTCCAGGGCCTCTAGTGGTGAGGATGTTACGCTGCAGGCTGGGACCAGGTCGCGGCCCCTGGAGTTTCCTAGCTCACGCCCCGTAGGATAAGGGGAAGCAGCAGCACACGATAGAGAGAACCGAATAACAAGCCGAAGGTCAGGGGCCACAAGCAGACAAGGATAACAAAGAACGAGCCGAAGGTCAAGGGTCACGAGCAGACAGGGATGGTCGGGGACAAGCCAATAACGTAACAGAGAGACAGACGTAGCACACGGCAGGCAGGAACCCAAACACACAATGCCTAACAAACACGTTGATCAGCAAAGCAGGCTTGCAGTGCACAGGTTAATATAGTGTTCAGTGATAGGGCCTGGGGTGGAGTCAGGCTGGGAGGAGATTATAAAGGAAGCCAGGTGAAGGAGGTCTGGTCTCTAGATGAACACATGAGGAGGAAGGTAAGATGGCAGACAGACATTAATGCATATCCATGACAGTACCCTCCCTCTTATGGGCCCTCCCCCGCCTGGACCCAGGCTTAAAGGGAAATCTCTGATGAAACCTTCTCAACAGATGAGGTGCAGCGACATCAGATGCAGCGATCCAAGACGCCTCCTCAGGACCAAAACCTCTCCAATGCACAAGGTACTGAAGAATGCCTCTGCAGAGCCGAGAATCCAGAACTTGTCTAACCTCGTACTTAAAATTATCCTCAGAGACCGAAAACGAGGTAGGGAGATGACAAGAAGATCTATTGAGGACCAAAGGCTCTCTAGGAATAAGCAAGGGCATGAGAGGATCAACAGGAATCTGAGGAGGGTCCCCTAGACCCTTAAAGGGGAACTGGTCATCTTGCACAGGACCATCAGACTGGGCAGATGTCAGTGGAACCCTGAAGTCAGGTTGGTTAGAAGGTGACATGTCGCCGGAGTCAAGCTGAATAGCTGAAGGACAAGCAGAATGTCCCGAACAAGAAAAAGTAAGAGGCTCACTGGGCATGGGCTGGACTGGCATAACTAGTACAGAGGCAGAGTGAATAGCTGAGTCAGGTGTAGCGACTACCTGAATCGCATCGCAAGACGTAGCGACTGCAGGACTTGTAGACAAGCTAGCCTGGCTGTGCGTCCAAGGGTGGTTAGGGACAGAGAAATGTAAATGGTTATGCAACCTGGAATGAATGACCGGCTCAGATTCACAGGGGGCAACCTTGGGTAGACAGGAGGAGGAACAGGAGGGACCCCAAGCCAGGATCTGTCCAGTAGTCCAGTCCACATGAGGAGAATGGAGCTGTAACCATGGGAGACCCAAAATTATAGGCGTTGAGGCCTTGGGTAAGATAAGGAAGGATATCCACTCCTGGTGGAGTGTCCCTACCGACATCTTAACAGGGAGGGTCTGGAAGCGGATAGGTCCCCCTGGGAGAACAGTACCATCAATCGCCAAGACCACCAATGGCGTGGTGAGGGGCAAAAGAGTAAGTCTCATGGACGATGCGATTTCCCAGTCCATGAAATTACCAGCGGCTCCGGAATCCAGATATGCTGAGACCGAATGAGAAGAAGCACCAACATGAAGGAACACAGAAAGCAGAAGACGAGAAGGGGAAGGTGATATTTCTGGGTCCAATACTCCACTTTCCAGATGAAGTGGACCCGAACGTTTTTCTGGACAAAGAGAGCAAGTGTCACGAAAATGACCTTTGCCCCCACAGTAAAGACACAGACCAAGAGTTCTGCGCCTAGCACGTTCCTCGGGGGATAACCTGGTCCGACCCAGCTGCATGGGTTCCTCAGCTGGTAGGAGATGCTCTACGGGTCGAAGAGAGGGGAGCTCAGGCTGACTAAGAACCAAGGAGTGCTGGCGTTGCTTTTCTAAGGTCCTCTCCTGAAAGCGAATATCGATCTGGTTACACAAGGAGATAACGCCGGCCAGATCAGTGGGGATGGTTCTTCCTGCTAATTCATCCTTCACTCTATCAGACAGGCCATGCAAAAAGGTTGCGACTAAGGCCTCATTGTTCCAGCTCAACTCAGCCGACAGTATGCGGAAATGAAGGGCATACTGTCCCACAGAAGCAGACTCTTGGCGGAGACGTAAAAGGGCGCTGGCCGCTGAAGAGACACGAGCCGGTTCTTCGAAGATATTCCGAAAAAGTTTCAAGAAGCCAGACAGGCTAGAAACCACTGGATCATTCAGTTCCCACAGAGGGGCTGCCCAGGCTAAAGCTTCACCAGAGAGGAGGGAAATGATATAGGCTACCTTAGCCCGATCAGACAGGAAGTTTTGGGGCTGGAGCTCAAAATGAATCGTGCATTGGCTAAGGAACCCCCTGCAAGCCTTGGAGTCCCCAGAGAAACGGGACGGAGCTGGCAGTTGTAGTGAGTGTGTGGCTGCGACTGGTGCAATAGGTGCAGCCGCTGATTGTATTTGAGGTTGTGGATTCAGGGTTCCCAAGGAGGCCTGAAGCTGCTCGAAGCGAGAAGCCAGATCCTGGAGGAATCGCATCACCTGAGTCTGATTCGATTCCTGGGTTTCAAGTCTGCAAACTATGCCCTGCAATGGATCATCCGCGGGTAGCGGGATGTCAGCCGGGTTCATGGCTGATCAAACTGTCAGGGTCACCTGTGGCCAGGTGACAGATGCACACCGTAGGGGGACAGGAGTGCACCGCGAGGTAGTGAACCCTATGGCTGGCTTCTGTGGATAGGAAACTGGGTGGTTGTGGAAAGCGGGACCAGAGGAGCACAACCGGGATCCCAACGGAAGCGAGAGCCAAGATTCCCCAGGGCGCGGAGTCTAAGACCCAGCTGGTCTTCTCCAGGGCCTCTAGTGGTGAGGATGTTACGCTGCAGGCTGGGACCAGGTCGCGGCCCCTGGAGTTTCCTAGCTCACGCCCCGTAGGATAAGGGGAAGCAGCAGCACACGATAGAGAGAACCGAATAACAAGCCGAAGGTCAGGGGCCACAAGCAGACAAGGATAACAAAGAACGAGCCGAAGGTCAAGGGTCACGAGCAGACAGGGATGGTCGGGGACAAGCCAATAACGTAACAGAGAGACAGACGTAGCACACGGCAGGCAGGAACCCAAACACACAATGCCTAACAAACACGTTGATCAGCAAAGCAGGCTTGCAGTGCACAGGTTAATATAGTGTTCAGTGATAGGGCCTGGGGTGGAGTCAGGCTGGGAGGAGATTATAAAGGAAGCCAGGTGAAGGAGGTCTGGTCTCTAGATGAACACATGAGGAGGAAGGTAAGATGGCAGACAGACATTAATGCATATCCATGACAGCTGTGTGTAATTCCTGTGGAACACAATGTACCTGGCAGTATGGAGAAGGGTAGAGGACCTCCCCCGTAAGCCAATTGATGCTGGGGTATTGTTCCCTCAGCCAGGGCATACCCAGAATTATGGGGAACATGGGTGACGTGATGACATCCAGGTGTAGAAAATCTCGGTGGCCGGAAGAAGAAAGGCAAAGGATTGGAGCCGTCTCTTGTGTCACCAGGCCAGACTTAATACCGGAACCATCAGCAAGATGAACCACAAACCCTTGTTTCTTGATACAGAGGAAAAAATTGTGCTGGGATGCGAAATTAGAGTCCACAAAGCAGCTACAGGCACCAGAGTCTATAATTGCAGGAACAGAGATAGTCCTTTCAGCAAGAGTGAGGTGTACTCAATCAGTCCCAGGTGGATGCATCGGGTGGATCCAATTCGTAGAGAACTTGTATGATCTTATTGAATAGGTTTGTAGATAGTGAGCGGCATTGCCACAGTAGAAGCAGAGGTTAGAACGATGATGTCAGAGACGTTCAGCTGCAGACAGAGAGAGTCTACAAAAACTTCTCTGTGGAGGGCCTCAAGGTGCCTTTGTTGTGTCACCAGTGATGCAGGAAACTGTATTCTTGGGTCTGGGATGGACCAAAGAACCTCTGCTGGTTTTCTCAGACTGTCGCTTCCGTAGCCATTGGTCAAACTGGATGACTAGATTAACCAGGTCCTTTATAGCTGTTGGTACCCCCACTCTGGCAAGTTAATCTTTTAGAGTGTCAGATAACCCCAGGCGAAACTGGTAGTGGAGAGCTGATTCGTTCCACTCGGTATTGGTACTCTAGAGATGAAAGTCGGTCACGTAATTCTCCATGGGCCTTTGGGCCTACTGTAATTTGCTGAGCACCAGTTCTGCAGTCTGACAACAGAAGGGGTCAGCGTATAGCTGAGACATGGCAGAGAAAAACGAGTCCATAGATGCCAGGGCTGGGTCATGTTGCTCACAAAGGTGATAAGCCCAGGATTGGGGCTCATCCAGAAGAAGAGAGATAATGAATTCCACTTTAACATCTTGTGTAGGGAAAGTTTGTGGCAGGAGGGAGAAGTATAGTTCACAAGAGTTGCGGAAAGTCCGAAATTTCCTGTGATCTCCAGAGAAACGTTCAAAGATAGGCACTCGGGGTTCAGGAGGAAGGAAAGTCCCACTGGATGTGCTGGTCTCCGTCTGAGTAGCTTCATCTGTGGTAGCAGGAGGACCTGAAGATGGAAAAATCTCTGTGCCAGCTGACAATCGATCTTCCATGCGATTACGTTTTCCTTGCAGACTTTGCATGATGAAAGATAGTGTGGAGATCGATCGACAAATGTCCTCCAGTGGAGAGGCCTTCCTTTCAGACTCCATCATTGGCTGACTGATACTGTCATGTACCTGATAGGAGACTGGGTTGATGAGGTCAGCCTCTCTTATATCTCCTGTCCTGGCCCCACTAAGGATGAGGCAGAGGAAGCTGAAGGACAGGAGGGACACAAGTGCCTGATGTGGATGATTCCAAACCGGCAGCTTCTCAGGGTTCTGGAGACAGGAGTATGCAGTGATGTGCAGAGCTGAAGCAGGAGACAGCCAGGCAGGCACCCAATGGTTAACAGAACATAGACAGAAGCAGAGTCTCAGGAATAGCCAGGGTCATCAGCATGTGGGCAGCAAGGGTACCAAAACATAGACAGAGCCAGAGTCAGGAATGGAGCTGGGTCAGAGGTGAGCAGCAGAACAGGAACAGGATACACAGCCAAGTTTAAAGAACAAGCCAGGTCAGCAACTAGAAGAGCACACAGGATCAGATAAGGATACAGGACACCGCTGAAGATCACTCAGCAAAGGATAGGAGGATAGACTCCCTTTAAATAGGCCGTCTGGTGCCAATAGGGATTATGCCCGCGTGTGTGCGCACCCGCGATTGCGACCTCGCGCGCGCATGCGCACCCACGATCGCATCCTCTCACGCGCATGCGCACGCCTGTTAGCCATTCTTAGGGAAACTCTATGCCCTTGCGCACATCTATGTGCCAGATGTCTCACAGGGATTCCCTGACAAGAAGGGAGAATGAAATGAGAAGGAGAAGGGGAAGAGGAGAGGGGAAGAAAGGGGAGAAAATGAAAAGAGAGGGAAAAAAGTAAGGAGTATGCAGAGGGTCAAGGGAGAGGGGAAAAAACGAGGGTAGGAGTCTCCGGAGGAGGGGCATCTGTGTGCCAAGGCCAGTCATTCAATTGGAGAGAACTCGTTGAGATAGGCTTCAGTATATACGAAATGTTGCCAAGGTCTCCAGGTCTCCTGAAAGGCTTCTTCCATATTTCCCAGGGTAGCTGTAAACTTCTCCAAGTCCCATAAGTTCTTTAACTTTGGAAAACCAAAGAAACTTAGAGGGCAGATTTTAGCAAGAAGGGAGGGACAAAACACGATGCTGGACAGAGTAAGGCAGCATACAGGGTAGAATAGCAGTGATGGGTTGGCTCCCTCCAATGGTGCAAACTCTCCAACTCTGTAAGTGGGCGGGCAATCCCAGGGGACCTAGTAAGCTTCCAAAGAAAATGACCAAGCTGGAGGCCACCCTCATACCAGAAAAAGAGTGCCAACAGGCCCCAAGAAGTCCATCAGATATACATGGCCACTGGACAGGAAGCGTTGGAACTGAGGATTATGAAGCCCCGGAGCAAACTTAGGGTTGCCCACAATAGACACAGTGAAACAAAAGGGTACTCCCAAGTGTAGTTTGGTTAAATTTTCTTTACAATTACCCTGGGGTGGTAATCAAACACCCTGAATACATAAGTGCCACATCCTAATAGTATATGGGATTGAAAATATTTCAGAAAAATTGACTTTGTAGGCACATAAAAGTTTGACAAAATTTTTAATAATCAAACACATATAAATAAATTGATGCATATAAAAATAATTGACAATTTGTAGTAATAGGCCAAGTGGTTGCCCAGAGAATATACTCAATCTACACAATATGCTTGGTGCAGGACTGTATTGAAGAACGAGGCCTAGGCAGAGTGGAGTAGTAATTCCTGGGTAGAGCCAATTGGATCCTTGGAAAATTAAAAAACAGCTCTACATGTTTCGCGATTTTAAAAGATATCGCTTCTTCAGGAGCTTCTAAATTTTAGAAAAATAAACTTCAATTAGAATATGATATAAAAACATACATTACAAAAAACATAAAGCATATACATGATGCATAGATCTAAACATCAATATACAATGGTATGTGTGAACTCACCAATAAATGGTGCTTCAGAGAATGTTAATGGTTGCCCATACTCAGACAGCAATATGGCTGCACAAACCCCTTTCAGTGGATAGGAAGGGAAATGGACCACCAGCCCTGGCAGCGACCCGAGATAAACGCCCCACGCTGACTACTGGAATATGGGGGTGCACCGGGTAACTATGGCTAAAAATATATATAAACATATAAAGTATTGCTATGATGAGGGTAATGGTATATACTGGGGGTCCCCGGATTACAAACAAGATAGGCACTGTAGGTTTGTTAAGTTGAATTTGTTTGTAAGTCGGAACAGGTAAATTCTTTAGGGGTAGCTCCAGCCAAAAAAATCGTTTTTATACTTTTTGGATAACATAGGGAAGGGTTATCACCCCTGTAACATTTGTTTTGCTGTCTGTGCCCCTGTTCAGAAGATTTCACCTCACTTTCCATCCCAATGACAAATGGATTTTGAAAATTTTCGGTTGTTAGGGAAACATGGACTGGTGATAATGCTCCAGTGGAGACACCTTTTTCCCATAAAAATGCTTACAGGAGTGAATTTCCCTTCCTAGGGGTAGATTTCCTCTCACTTCCTGTTGTCTCCCTCCGTTTGTAAGTAGGAGTCCTTTGTAAGTCGGATGTTTGTAAGTAGGGGACCGCCTGTATCATGAAACAACATCACCCATTCTTACATCACAGTAAAAGATAGCTACAAGGGAGCCTTTAGAAATTGTTGCAAGTTTGAGATGGAAACAGGGTTCAGTCTGTGGGAGGAGGAACATTGTATTAGAGTGTTGATGTTTTAATAACACTGCACTGTCTGCAAACTGCCGACCCTGCAGGGTTAATCCACATCATAATGTATAACTAATATACAGGTTAAATGCGATGTAATAGGATCTACCTTTAATGCTCTTGAAATTGTAAGCTGATAGTTTAAGTATGTCCACGGCTACAGGCTATTGTCAATTTTTTTTTATATGCATTAATGTATTTATATGTGTGTGATTATTAAAAATGTTGTCAAACCTTTATGTGCCTACAAAGTCAGTTTTTCTGAAATATTTTCCATCCCATATACAGTACTCCCAAGTGTTGAGTGGACACAAAGATCTTGTGGGAGCAGGGAGGCTATTGACGACCAGCTCTAAGCATATCCCCTGAATCCTTAAGTTCCATAGCCACCCAGAGCTTGGCGTTCATGTGACAAAACCAGTCAACCAGCCTGATAAGGTGAGTAACTTTGTTATATGCCCAAACATCAGGGTGACCCAGCATAATTCCCTCCAATTTTTGTTCATTCTACAGGCCAGGAAGTGTAGGGCAATCTCCCTGAGACACTAATAAAGAGGGAAAAAAAAACTGACTGCATTTTTACTGTTCCTCTCCTCTAGCCAAAAAAATTAAAGTTTTGGCTTTAGATATAGGTTAAAGTCTCTGTATTGATGATATGTTTGATGATATGTAGAAGAAATATTTTCACAAACATACAGTATGTTGTATGAGATAAAGTAGAACTTTAACCACTTAACGACCGCCCACTGTAAATATACGTCAGCAGAATGGCACCGACAGGCAGAATCACGTATATGTACGTGATTGCCTTTGTATAGTTGGGGGGTCCGATCGGACCCCCCTTCTTTACAGTGAGCGGTCGTTTTACCTTCGGGAGCGATCCGGCATGAGGGGACGGCCGTTCGATTCCGGCCACCCCCTCTCGATCGCTCCCGGCGAATGAGAGAGCTTCCCCTGCCTGCCAGGAAGGAGGAAGTGATGTCATCTCTCCTGGGGCGCTCACATATACCGAGCGCCGTACAGGAGAAGATGCCAGGTTAGTACACACAACACTACACTGACACCAGGACACATAGGCACATAAATCGCCCCCCCAGGCCCCCCCAGACACCCCCAGATCACCCCCCAGCCCCCCCCCAGCCCCCAGTCACAGTGTCACTGATTGCAGTGACCATTTATTTAGTGATCACTGCAATCAGTGACATTTGTGACTGTAAAAGTGTCACCAAAGTTTAGTCTTAGGTCCAGTGTAGCCCCCTAACCCCCCCTAATAAAGGTTTAACCCCCTGATCACCCCCCAGATAACCCTTTCACCCCCTATCACCACTGTCACTAAGCAATCATTTTTCTGATCGATGTCTTAGCGTCAGTGATGCTGATCGGTAGCCAGTAATTTTTTTTAGGTTCGCCGCAGGTTTTTATAGCGTCGGGTACCCCCATATATTACCTAATAAAGGTTTAACCCCCTTGATCGCCCCCCAGGTAACCCTTTCACCCCCTATCACCACTGTCACTAAGTTATAATTTTTCTGATCGATGTCTTAGCGTCGGCGATGCTGATCGGTAGCCAGTAATTTTTTTTAGGTTCGCCGCAGGTTTTTATAGCGTCGGGTACCCCCATATATTACCTAATAAAGGTTTAACCCCCTTGATCACCCCCCAGGTAACCCTTTCACCCCCTAGCACCGCCGTGGCTATGCGATCATTTTTCTGATCGATGTCTTAGCGTCGGTGATGCTGATCGGTAGCCAGTAATTTTTTTTAGGTTCGCCGCAGGTTTTTATAGCGTCGGGTACCCCCATATATTACCTAATAAAGGTTTAACCCCCTTGATCGCCCCCCCAGGTAACCCTTTCACCCCCTATCACCACTGTCACTAAGCGATAATTTTTCTGATCGATGTCTTAGCGTCGGCGATGCTGATCGGTAGCCAGTAATTTTTTTTAGGTTCACCGCAGGTTTTTATAGCGTCGGGTACCCCCATATATTACCTAATAAAGGTGTAACCCCCTTGATCACCCCCCAGGTAACCCTTTCACCCCCTAGCACCGCCGTCACTATGCGATCATTTTTCTGATCGATGTCTTAGCGTCGGTGATGCTGATCGGTAGCCAGTAATTTTTTTTAGGTTCGCCGCAGGTTTTTATAGCGTCAGGTACCCCCATATATTATCTAATAAAGGTTTAACCCCTGATCGCCCCCCAGGTAACCCTTTCACCCCCTATCACCACTGTCGCTAAGCAATCGTTTTTATGATCGTTGTCTTAGTGTCGGTGATGCCGATAGGTAGCCAGTAATTTTTTTTTAGGTTCGCCGTCAGGTTTTTATATAGCGTCAGGTACCCCCATATATTACCCTAATAAAGGTTTTAACCCCCTAATTGCCCCTAGTTAACCCTTTCACCAGTGATCATCATATAAGTGTTACGGGTGACGCTGGTTAGTTAGTTTGCTTTTTATAGTGTCAGGGCACCCGCCGTATATAACCCAATAAAGGTTTAACCCCCTGATCGCCCGGCGGGTGATATCAGTTAGGTTTTAGCGTCAGAGAGGGTCTGCGTCACACCCCAGGCAGCGTCAGGTTAGTGCCAGTAGCGCTAACACCCACGCGTGAAGCATACACCCCCCTTAGTGGTATAGTATCTGATCAGCTCAATATCTGATCTGATCAGATCTATACTAGCGTCCCCAGCAGTTTAGGGTTCTCAAAAACGCAGTGTTAGCGGGATCAGCCAAGATACCTGCTAGCACCTGCGTTTTGCCCCACCGTCCAGCCCAGGCCACCGAAGTGCAGTATCGATCGATCACTGTCACTTGCAAAACACAACACACATAACTGCAGCGTTCGCAGAGACAGGCCTGATCCCTGCGACTCCAGTGCTGTAGGAGGTAATTTCACCACCACAGTTAAAAAAAAAAAGCATATATGCCGAAGCATTGGGGCAGCAGGAGCGGAGGAGCGATTTTGCTCCTAATGCCGCGTACATACGGTCGAAATTCCGACGGAGGCTTGCCCGTGGAAAAGTCTGACCATGTGTACGCGGCATAACCTTTTATGCTGCGTACATACGGTCAAAATTCCGACGAAGGCTTGACCGTGTGTACGCGGCATAACTTTTTTGCGGGAGGATGCCCCCATGCTTCGGCATATATGCCCATCATTAGAAGTGGGTGGATGAAGGGCGGTATTCTAATGGTGGGCATTACCCACCGATCAATCTTTTTTTTTCGTTCAGCCAACAGGCTGCATGAAAAAAAAGATTACAATACATGTCCAACAAGGACCAGCAACGTACTGGTATGTTGCTGGACTTTGAATGTTTATACCAGAATGATGCCTGCGGGTTTAGGTATCATCTTGGTATCATTCTTTTCAGCCAGCGGCCGGCTTTCATGTAAAAGCAATCCTAGTGGCTAATTAGCCTCTGGACTGCTTTTACAAGCAGTGGGAGGGAATGTCCCCCCCCGGATATAAAAAGCGCCATTGGGAAATTGGGAAAGCATTTTATCACACCGATCTTGGTGTGGTCAGATGCTTTGAGGGCAGAGGAAAGATCTAGGGTCCAATAGACCCCAGTTTTTTCAAAAAAGAGTACCTGTCATTACCTATTGCTATCATAGGGGATATTTACATTCCCTGAGATAACAATAAAAGTGATAAAAATAAATAAATATGGAAGCAACAGTTTAAAAATAAAATAAAAAAGCAAAATTAATAATAAAAAAAAAAAAAAAAAAAAAAGCACCCCTGTCCTGCCCTGCTCTTGCCCAATGGTGAACGCAAGCGTCGGTCTGGCGTCATATGTAAACAGCAATTGCACCATGCATGTGAGGTATCACCGCGAAGGTCAGATCGAGGGCAGTAATTTTAGCAGTAGACCTCTGTAAATCTAACGGGGTAACCTGTAAATGCTTTTAAAGGCTTTTAAAAATGTATGTAGTTTGTCGCCAATGCGCGTTTGTGCAAAATTTTAAAGCATGTCGTGTTTGGTATCTATGTACTCGGCCTAAGATCATCTTTTTTATTTCATCAAACATTTGGGCAATATAGTGTGTTTTAGTGCATTAAAATTAAAAAAAGTGTATTTTTTCCCCCAAAAATGCGTTTGAAAAATCGCTGCACAAATACTGTGTAGAAAAAAAAATGCAACACCCACCATTTTATTCTGTAGGGCCTTTGCTTTAAAAATATATATAATGTTTGGGGGTTCAACATAATTTTCTTGCAAAAAAAATATGTTTTCATGTAAACAAAAAGTGTCAAAAAGGGCTTTGTCTTCAAGTGGTTAGAAGAGTGGATGTAAGCTTCCTAATGTTGTGTATAAAATACCAGAACAGTTCAAAACCCCCCCAAATGACCCCATTTTGGAAAGTAGACACCCCAAGCTATATACTGAGAGGCATGTCGAGTCCATGGAATATTTTATATGTTGACACAAGTTGCGGAAAAAATAATTTTTTTTTTTTTTTTTTGCACAAAGTTGTCACTAAATGATATATTGCTCAAACATGCCATGGGCATATGTGGAATTACACCCCAAAATACATTCTGTTGCTTCTCCTGAGTACGGGGATACCACATGTGTGAGACTTTTTGGGAGCCTAGCCGCGAACGGGACCCCAAAAACCAAGCACCGCCTTCAGGCTTTCTAAGGGTGTCAATTTTTGATTTCACTTCTCACTGCCTATCACAGTTTCGGAGGCCATGGAATGCCCAGATGGCACAAAACCCCCCCAAATGACCCCATTTTGGAAAGTAGACACCCCAAGCTATTTGCTGAGAGGTATTGTGAGTATTTTGCAGATCTCGCTTTTTGTCACAAAGTTTTGAAAATTGAAAAAAAAAAGAAAAAAAAAAAAAAATGTTCTTTCTTCATTTTCAAAAACAAATGAGAGCTGTAAAATACTCACCATGCCTCTCAGCAAACAGCTTGGGGTGTCTACTTTCCAAAATGGGGTCATTTGGGGGGGTTTTGTGCTATTTTGGCATTTTATGGCCTTCAAAACTGTGATAGGTAGTGAGGAGTGAAATCAAAAATTTGCGCCCTTAGAAATCCTGGAGGCGGTGCTTGGTTTCTGGGGTCCCGTACGTGGCTAGGCTCCTAAAAAGTCCCACACATGTGGTATCCCCGTACTCAGGAGAAGCAGCAGAATGTATTTTGGGGTGCAATTCCACATATAACCATGGCATGTGTGAGCAATATATCATTTAGTGACAACTTTTTGTAATTTTTTTTTTGTCATTATTCAATCACTTGGGACAAAAAAAAAATATTCAATGGGCTCAACAGGCCTCTCAGCAATTTCCTTGGGGTGTCTACTTTCTAAAATGGGGTCATTTGGGGGGGTTTTGTGCTATTTTGGCATTTTATGGCCTTCAAAACTGTGATAGGTAGTGAGGAGTGAAATCAAAAATTTGCGCCCTTAGAAATCCTGAAGGCGGTGCTTGGTTTCCGGGGTCCCGTACGTGGCTAGGCTCCTAAAAAGTCCCACACATGTGGTATCCCCGTACTCAGGAGAAGCAACAGAATGTATTTTGGGGTGCAATTCTACATATAACCATGGCATGTGTGAGCAATATATCATTTAGTGACAACTTTTTGTAATTTTTTATTTTATTTTATTTTTTTGTCATTATTCAATCACTTGGGACAAAAAAATATATATATTCAATGGGCTCAACATGCCTCTCAGCAATTTCCTTGGGGTGTCTACTTTCTAAAATGGGGTCATTTGGGTGGGTTTTGTACTGCCCTGTCATTTTAGCACCTCAAGAAATGAGATAGGCAGTCATAAATTAAAAGCTGTGTAAATTCCAGAAAATGTACCCTAGTTTGTAAACGCTATAACTTTTGCGCAAACTGATAAATATACGCTTATTGACATTTTTTTTACTAAAGACATGTGGCTGAATACATTTTGGCCTAAATGTATGACTAAAATTGAGTTTATTCGATTTTTCTTATAACAAAAAGTAGAAAATATCATTTTTTTTCAAAATTTTCGGTCTTTTTCCGTTTATATCGCAAAAAATAAAAATCGCAGAGGCAATCAAATACCATTAAAAGAAAGCTCTATTTGTGGGAAGAAAAGGACGCAAATTTCGTTTGGGTACAACATTGCATGTCCGCACAATTTACAGTTAAAGCAGCGCAGTGCAAAATTCTGAATTCACCTCTGGTCCTCTAGCTACCAAATGGTCCGGGGCTTAAGTGGTTAAAAGTCTGTATACAGACCCGAACAGCATATAAAATATGTAAAACAAAACAGGTGCAAGGGTGACATGGCAACATATAAAAGCTAATAATCTCTATAAGGCTTACAGCCTATCTAACATCAATAATGTGACATTTTGCATCTTTCCAGTTCCTTGATGTGGTGGCTCGATTAGTTTCCTCTTTTAACGCTTTTTTCCCATTATTTTCACCTGGTGATCCTGCAAATAGCACACTTCCTGTACTAGGATGACAAACCTGTCGCACTGTACTGTATCTATGGAGAAGTAGCGTTGTCAGGCTGCCTTTCTGATTTGAAAAATCCTCACCTCCTCTTCTCATCTCCATTACAGAAGAGGAGTCGTATAGTTCATAAACAATAGGTTGGAAAGCTGATAACATTGTCTGAGATTTTACTTCAGAACAGGAAGTTACAAGGATATTACATTTCCATTAGGTGCAACAGGTATTTTTCTGTACGTTCAGAAAATGGGCTTAGTCTGAATAAAGAAAAGCTGTATTGTAAAATTGCAGTAGAAAAAAGGCAGGTCACCAACCTGACGTGTATAAAATGTAGGACTGGCTAAACAGAAATACAAAAAAAAAACCCAGCTCCCATGTAAGTATTTATGTATTGAGCAGTTTGACAGGAGTTCAGCAAAAAGCCAAAATTTTTCTTCTTCTACCAATTGTCGTGGAAATTCCACTATACGCTGCGCGTAATCCATGCCACTTTCAGTCTTTTGGTATAATCTTAGTATGAACCTGTTTCTCATATTTTCCCAAGTAACACAGACATGACCACCATCCTTACATCCTTAGCTCCACAGCTCGACCGTCCGATAATGGGAGCAATCTTTATTTATATAACAATAGAGCCTGGTTGCTTCACAAATCAGCCAATCAAGCATAGGCAAACAGGAGGAGTTATACAAATCTCAACCAATGAACAATGACTAGGGGAGTCTTATGGGCGTGTCTGGGCAGGGGCAGTGTGTATGATTTCCTGCCCCCTGTCTTTGTAAGCCATTATCTTCAGCTGGACAAAGAAAGCTGCATGGCTGGCCTTGAAATCATGGACGCTGTCCCCGACCATAACAATTCAAAGACTGCCGTTTTCACCGCTGGCGTGAATCCTTAAGCCCTGTACACACGATCAGATATCCTATGGTTTCTAATCCACTGGTTTTTTCCATCGGATTTCCGATGAGACTGTCTTCCATCAGTCTTGGCCACACACCATCAGTCAAAAAACCGACGGCAACAAAACGACGGGACGTACAACACGTACGACGGCGCTATAAAAGGGAAGTTCAAATCTAATGGCGCCACCCCTTGGGCTGCTTTTGCTGATTTCATGTTACCGCGTGTTAGTAAAAGTTTGGTGAGAGCCGATTCGCGCTTTTCAGTCTCTGTGCTTTTCAGATCGTTTCCTGGTGTTCAGTTTGTGCTTGTGGGTTCGTATTTGTTCTTCAGTGCGTGCAGTCAGGTCGTTACTGCTTTGCAGTGCCCTCTTGGCCGTTTGTTTACTGTTTTTCAGGTCATTCTTCTCATGCCTTGCTGTTCCACGGTGCGTTCTGTTTGAGTTCGTTCTGACCAGGCGACCGGTTTAAGACCATGTTTGAAGTGCGTTCTCGTTCTCGAGCTTGTGCTGGCTATGGATTTGGTGTTGCGCTTAACACTGTAACCCGAGTTCAGTTCGTGAACAGGGTGAGGAGGAGTTCATGGACCAAGAATTGGTTGCTCCAGCGTGACCAATTCTCTCATATGTCTCTGCTGCGGCAAATCCATGAGAATAATCCTGATGATTTCAGAAATTATCTCAGGATGATGGACCCCGTTTTTCACCGTCTGTTGGATTTGCTGTCCCCCTATATCACGAGGCAGGACACTGTGATGCGCCAGGCGATCACTGCCGAGAAGTGGCTTATTGCCACGTTGAGATACCTGGCGACTGGGAGAAGCTTGCAGGACCTCAAGTTCACAACAGGCATCTCCCCCCAGGCTCTCGGGATCATAATCCCTGAAACGTGTTCTGCCATTATTCAGGTCCTGCAGAAGGACTATATGAAGGTAAGTTTGCTCCTTTAACATCACATTATATGTTTGGATTGTTTTCTAATGTTTTTTATTTCTTTCCTCCTTCCCAAATTTGCCTGTTTGTAATATCCTGGGAATGTCCCCATTTTACCCATGCATGTTTTTTCCTCTAATGCCCTTTTTTGTGGCCTACATGCCTATTTCCCTTCACTAACTTCTCCAGCATGCTATCCTGGGCCCAAACACAGCTAGCCTAGTTTTTTACACCTGTTTTTTTTGGGTCAGTGCCATCGTAGTTTTGCACCCCTCCCCCCCCCCTAAAATGTGTTCAAATGTTTTCTTTCTCCTTAAAGCTCAGCAGAGTGATAGAGCCATTATTTTGTGCCCCCCAAATCACCTCAAACCCCCCCCCTTAGAATATTTTCTAATGTCCCCTCAGCGGGGGTGAGTCACCTGCTAAGTGGGCTTTCTTTTTTGGCCATGAAATACTAATGTTAGCCTGATGTTGGTCAACAATGTCTTTGTGTAATCTGTTTGCACTGTAAACTGAAAACGTACTAATGTCTTCTTTTTGTTTGACTCCACAGTTTCCTTGCACACCACAGGAATGGCAGACTGTGGCTGATCAATTTGCCCAGCGGTGGGACTTCCCCAACTGTGAAGGGGCAATTGATGGCAAGCACGTCCACATAGTGCCGCCAACCTGTTCGGGGTCATTCTATTTTAACTATAAAGGTTTTAATAGTATTGTGTTAATGGCGGTGGTGTCGGCACGGTATGAGTTTCTGTATGTGGACGTGGGGAAGAACGGCCGGATGTCCGATGGCGGAGTATTCGCCCAGACGGAGTTTGCTCACCATCTGCACTCTGGGGGTCTTGCACTGCCTCCAGATGCAGACAACGTGGAAGGACTACCGTTTGTGTTCATCGCGGATGAAGCCTTTGGACTGGGACCACACCTGATGCGGCCGTTTCCCCAACGCACCCTCACCCCGGAGAGGAGGGTTTTTAATTACCGGCTGGCCAGAGCACGGACAGTTGTGGAGAATGCCTTCGGGATAATGGCCGGTTCCACCTGTTTCAGACAGCAATACATATGGCGGAATACAAGCTGAACCACACTGTTTTCTGTTGCTGCATCTTGCACAATTTTCTCCATCATTTTTCGCCAACATATGTCTCAACAGTTGGGCCTGAGGCCGGTCCATCCGAGATGTCCATTATGACCGGCCTGGACACTGCCCGTACTGGCTTAGCCCCCCAAAGTGCCTGTGAAGTACGTGAGAAATACGTTGAGTACTTCACGGGTAGGGGGGCCATCGCAATACCAGACCAGATCTGACCTTTTGGTTTTTTAACCAGATAATAACCACCTGCCGACAAATAACGTCGACAAGGTGGTTGCTTAACTCTGGGAGGACGTTATATAACGTCCTCCCAGAATCGCGCTCCCGCGCGCCCCCTGGGGCGTGCACACGGGAAACTCCGTGGCGGATCACGAATCGCGGTAAATCACCGCTGATAGCGGCCGTTTACCACGTGATCGCTCCGTCAAATGACGGAGCAATCACTTGTAAACAGACCGGCGTCATGTGATGACGCCGGTTCCTCTCTCCCCTCTCTGTACCGATCGGTACAGTGTGAGAGGGGAGGGGGAGAGAGCGGATGGCAGCAGCAGCACTGTGGGCTGGATCTGTGACAATTGCAGTCACAGATCCAGCCAGCCATCCATCCATCCCTGCTCAGCCATCCCTGTGCAATACCCTGCCAATACTCTGCAAAATACCCTGCCAATACTCTGCAAAATACCCTGCAATACCCTGGTGCAATACTCTGCAATACCCTGGTGCAATACTCTGCAATACCCTGGTGAAATACTCTGCAATACCCTGGTGCAATACTCTGCAATACCCTGCGCAATACTCTGCAATACCCTGGTGCAATACTCTGCAATACCCTGCGCAATACTCTGCAATACCCTGCGCAATACTCTGCAATACCCTGCGCAATACCCTGCGCAATACCCTGCGCAATACCCTGCAAAATACTCTGCAAAATACTCTGCAATACCTTGTGCAATACTCTGCAATACCCTGCACAATACTCTGCAAAATACTCTGCAATACCCTGCGCAATACTCTGCAATACCCTGTGCAATACCCTGCACAATACTCTGCAATACTCTGCAATACCCTGCACAATACTCTGCATCACCCTGCGCAATACTCTGCAAAATACTCTGCAAAATACTCTGCAATACCCTGCGCAATACTCTGCAATACCCTGTGCAATACTCTGCAATACCCTGCACAATACTCTGCAATACCCTGCACAATACTCTGCAATACCCTGCACAATACTCTGCAATACCCTGCACAATACTCCCTGTGCAATACTCTGCAATACTCTGCAATACCCTGTGCAATACCCCCTGTGCAATACCCCATGCAATACCCTGCCATACTCCGCAATACCCTGCCATACTCCGCAATACCCTGCCATACTCCGCAATACCCTGCCATACTACGCAATGCCCTGCCATACTCCGCAATGCCCTGCCATACTCCGCAATGCCTGGCAATACTCTGCAATAACCACTTCCCGCCCGCCGGCCGTCATATGACGTCCTTGACTTTGTGCGGGATATCTGAATGATGGGAGCAGCTACAGGCATCATTCAGATATTAGCTTTTTCAGCCGGCGATTACCTAGACCATAACAACAATCATAGTGGCTGTTCCACCGCTTGATCATTCTTACGGGAGGCGAGAGGGGATGTTCCCCCCCCCGCCGCCCTCCGGTGCTTCTACCGACTCACCGCTACGATCAAAGCCAGGATTGTTTTTTTTTTGTTCAGGCTTCCCAGCCTAGAGGTGAGATGTGGGGTCTTATTGACCCCATATCTCACTGTAAAGAGGACCTGTCATGCCATATTCCTATTACAAGGGATGTTTACGTTCCTTGTAATAGGTATAAAAGTGATCAAAAAATTTTTTGGGGCGGAAAAACATGTCAAACTAAAATAAATAAAGTAAAATGAACAATAAAAAAATATATATTTTTTTTAAAGCGCCCCTGTCCCCGTGAGCTCGCATACAGAAGCGAACGCATACGTAAGTCCCGCCCACATATGAAAACGGTTTTCAAACCACACATGTGAGGTATCTCTGCGAACGTTAGAGCGAGAGCAATCATTTTGGCCCTAGACCTCCTCTGTAACTCAAAACATGTAACCAGTAAAAATATTTAAAGCGTCGCCTATGGGGATTTTTAAGTAGCGAAGTTTGGCGCCATTCCACAAGCGTGTGCAATTTTTAAGGGTGACATGTTAGGTTTCTATTTACTCGGCGTAACTTCATCTTTCACATTATGCAAAAACATTGGGCTAACTTTACTGTTTTTTTTTTTTTTAAGCACAAAACATTTTTTTTCTGTAAAAAACGCGTTAAAAAATTTGCTGCGCAAATATCGTGCAACAACCACCATTATATTCTCTAAGGTCTTTGCTAAAAAAACATATATAATGTTTTGGGGTTCTATGTAATTTTATAGCAAATAAATGATGATTTTTACATGTAGGAGAGAAATGTCAGAATTGGCCTCGGTGCTCCAGAACGCCTGAAGGGGCTCCCTGCATGTTGGGCCTCTGTATGTGGCCACGCTGTGTAAAAGTCTCACACATGTGGTATCGCCATACTCGGGAGGAATAGCAGAATGTGTTTTGGGGTGTAATTTGTGGTATGCATATGCTGTGTGTGTGAGAAATAACCTGCTAATATGACAATTTTGTGAAAAAAAAAAAAGAGAAAAAAAAAATCTTGATTTTGCAAAGAATTGTGGGAAAAAATGACAACTTCAAAAAACTCACAATGCCTCTTTCTGAATACCTTGGAATGTCTTCTTTCCAAAAAGGGGTCATTTGGGGGGTATTTGTACTTTTCTGGCATGTTGGGGTCTCAAGAAATGAGATAGGCCGTCAGTACTTCAGGTGTGATCAATTTTCAGATATTGGCACCATAGCTTGTGGACTCTATAACTTTCACAAAGACCAAATAATATGCACCAATTTGTACTTATTTTTACCAAAGATATGTAGCAGTATAAATTTTGGCCAAAATTTATGAAGAAAAAATAGTAATTTGCAAAATGTTATAATGGAAACGAAAAAAAAAACATTTTTTTACAGAATTTTCAGTCTTTTTTCTCTTATAGCGCAAAAAATTAAAAACCCAACAGTGATTAAATACCACCAAAAGAAAGCTCTATTTGTGTGAAAAAAGGACAAAAAATTCATATGGGTACAGTGTTGTATGACTGAGTAATTGTCAGTCAAAATGTGAGAGCACCGAAAGCTGAAAATTGGTCTGGTTATTAAGGGGGTTTAAGTGCCCAGTGGTCAAGTGGTTAAATAAAATATTATTATATTTCAAAAAAACTTGTTTTTTCATTCTTGTTTTTTGGGTTGATGTGTCTCCCATGTTCTTGTAGTGCCAATTGTATTTGTCCTTAGTAAATAGCCACAATTGTCACTATAAAAAACATTGATTTAGCTTTTTCAGAACTGCTATTGAGCATAGAAAGAACAAGCCACACCTTTTTGAGTGTCCCAGAAACTTTTTACTCTGTGCACCACATTTTTTTAAAGGTTTTATAGAAATACAATGTAGAAAGTTTTACCTCCCCAAAAATTATGGTTTTATTTAGAGGTTTGTTTTGGAGAAACATGCATGGGTCAAAATAGTAAACATTTGTCCAAAAAAGAAAATATAAAAATTCAACGTGAAAAGGAGAAACAGGAGATGGGGTGATGTCACCCCTGATCCATCCCATATGTGAAGAACCCCACTTTATTTTTGTGTCTGAACTGGGGATTTGCCACATGATCCCATGGCTAAGGTAAACATGTGCTATCTGCCATCATGGGGGATCAATGAACGTGCTTTGGGTGTGCAAACCCTTCCTCTCACCTACTTGAGTAGGGAGGAAGAGGTTGCACCCCCAAAACAGGGACATAGATATCCTGTGACGGCAGATAGCACCTGTTGAGTCACTGTGTGCATCTTCACATTTGGGCTGGTGGGAATACCAGTGCAAAATTTTAAGGGCAAAAAAAACCACAAAAACAGGGGGGGGGGTCAGACTATTCGCCCCAAAATATCTATAATGTTTTTATATTTTTGCTCAATCACATTAATTCTATTTCTCATAATGTCCATTTCGCTACTACATTCCATTATTTCTTGAATAATTATTTGGGCACTAGCACTCGAGAATGGAGGATTTGGAGTTCCTGACACACCACCACATTCATCCCCTAAAAAATAAAAATAAATTAGAAATATGCAGGCCTACATCTGTATTTACCTGGAAGTTGTGGTGACAGACACTGACCTGTTGTGGTGATAAGCTCCACCTCTCCTTCCTCTACCTCTCCTTCCTCCACCTCCGCTTCCACAACATGCTGATCTTGGGGTGCTTTGGGATCTTGGGGGTGTTTATGTGGTCTGTGCTTCCTCGTCTCCTCAGATTGGTGTCCTCCCAGTCTCCTCTCCCCTATGGGAATGGAAAAAAAAAGGTATCCTTTAGCACAGTGGTTCTCAACTCCTGTCCTCAGGACCCACTAACAGGCCAGATTTTAAGTATTACCTTGGTGAGATGCAGACTAGAATACTGCAATCCCTGAGCAGCAAATTATATCACCTGTGATGCATTTCAGTTATCTTGCAAACCTGGCCTGTTGGTGGGCCCTGAGGACTGGAGTTGAGAACCACTGCTTTAGCACACAGAGATTTGAGGGCAGAAATTGTATACATTGATTTGAAGTGGGGTGCAATTGATATTTGGGCCTGAGTTCCAAGATGAACACATGAGATCTTGAGAACTCTACTAAGCTGCATGCTTTTTTTTAGGGTCCTAAAAAACACACTTGGAGAACCACCAAGGTATCCACTGGAGCACTTGTGTGTGACACCTTTAAAAATTTTGGCATGTGGCCCACACTATAATATATTGCTCCTGAGCAAAAAGCTCTGTAACCAACTGCTTGAGTATCATCTCCTTTACCCAGAATCCAGTTTAGCCTTTCATTCACATTCTACTTTAGTTACAACACATCATCTAGCCAAATATGTGTAGAAACGTTGTTTTATTAAAATGAGGCATGACCACATGTAGTTTACGTGGATATGTGCCAAACATGTTTTGGGGAAGACGATCAAGTGTTTACTACGAAACATTACCAAATAAGTGGTCCCTCAACTTAACATAAAAGTTGCCATTTGCAAATGTGAAACCAGTCAAGCCGAGCACATGGAGCAAACACATGCAAGAATACATATTACAATATGAAAGAACACAGTAAAAAGAAAAGCTTACTTTTTTCAATGCTTTTTTTTAGGCTTCCTATACTTCTCCGGCTCCCTCAGCTTCAGGTCAGACCACCTTTTACGGAGCTGCTCCTTGGATCTCCTGACCCCATATTTCTGATAGAGAGTCCTCGCCATTTTGTCCATTATTTGCGACTTCCTGAGATTAGGGGTGTCGTATGGCCCATGCTTCTCATCGTAATCTTTCCTCCGCAGGATGTCCACCATCTCCGCCATCTCAGCAAATGACATATTAGTCGCCTTGTATCTTTTATTCCTGGATCGGGACGTTCCCGACTCCGGGCTTTCCTCGTCGGTACTTTCTAATAAAGAAGCCACCTGTGTCACCGACATGTCGTCGTATCCCACTGTGCGCCGAACGTGAAGGGGCGGGGAAATGCAGGAAAAGACCGTCATGGGCGGGCGACGCAGGCGGAGTTACATGCATGCGCAGGGTATAAAATGGTAACGAAGTTATTAGGGTTGCGCGGAGTAAGAACGAGCGGAAGTCCAGAAAAGACCACAACTATAATAAGGTAAGAAGGGAACTTGGGCCTGCAATGGCCTATAATGGTTCATGATTGTAAAGGCCAATATTGGGATAAGTTGAGGAGAATGGAATCTGACCTCTTATGTTTTTTTATGTGTTTTGAACTTGCAGACAGTCGGCAATGCATAAAAGCCGGATATCATGTTGGTTTTTATTGAAAAATATAAAGAACTCCGCAACCTATGGGAACTAAAACATCCAGATTGCCACAAGAGTGGATTACGTCGGGCAACCATTCAAAAATTGGCGGATTATATGAAGCCCTGGGTCCCAGAGGCAGACTACAGTATGATGAACAATAAGATAAACAATATGCGGAATGCATATAAAAAAAATACACTGAATACCGCGCTTCCATTAGATCAGGAGCAGCAGCAGACGATGTAGTACAGCCCAAGCTGTGGTACTACAAGCACCTACAATTTCTGGAAGACCAGATTGAGGCCAGGGAATCAATTTCCAGCCTTCCCTCAACCCTTCCTTCCACCCTTCCCTCCAGCGTTCCTTCCACCCTTCCCTCCAGCGTTCCTTCCACCCTTCCCTCCAGTGTTCCTTCCACCCTTCCCTCCACCCCTGCAGAGGTGGAGGAGGAGCCACCTGTGCTTGAAGAGACGGATCTTCACATCTTCAGCCAGGTATAGTATTTTAGAACATAATTATTGGCCTCAAAGTACTATTGTGATGAACTTGATTTATTCTCCCAAAATGATAACACCCCCCCCCCCAAAAAAAAAAGGGCACATAAATGATTGTTAAAGTATCTAAAAAGAACGGGGACAGAATGAAACTCTTTGCTAGTTTTCAAAATAGCAGATTGCACCAGTCAATCAGATATCAAAATTGTGTGTGATTGATTCCCCAAAATATCTAACTATGTGCCTTTTTTCTACACAGGATGAGGCCAGCCAGGAGGAAGAGGCTCAGGAATGTGGCAGGCAGGAGGAGGCAGAGGTGAGTGTCAGCCAGGAGGAGGCAGGGCCAAGTGGCATGCAGCAGGTCCCCAGGCCTAGTGGCAGCACAGTGTCACAAGTGGCTCCCCTCCACATCAGAACTAAAAAAAATCGTAAGATGACACATGTGGAGGAGGAGTCACTCAAAATGATCCATAACGCTGCTGCCATCATGAGGGCCCCCTCAACCCTGTGGAGGGCTTTAGTACCTACCTGGCGGACAAATTAGTCCAAATGGAGGCGGGACAACGTGCCCTCTGCGAGCACATGATCTATACAGCCGTACACATGGGGGGGGAGGGGACAGCTGAATGAGGCCACCCATCTCTCACACCAGGCCAATCCTTCTCCTCCTTCTCCTCCTCCTCCTGCCACATTACCACCCACAGTGGCACGTCCTGCAAGGGTGCGTGGACGGGGCCGTGGAGGGAACGCTGCAGAGAGGCGTGGAGGGAACACTGCAGGGAAGCGTGGAGGGAAGTGTACAGGGAAGAGCAGGAGGTGATTCCCTGGCTTCGAGCTGCTCTTCCAGAAGTTGCAGTTTGATGGAGTACCACAGCTTGGGATGATGTATGTCTTTGGCTGCTGCTCCTGATTTCATTATGTTGTTTATCTTATTGTTCATCATAGTCATGTCTGCCTTTGGGGTCCAATGACTTCATATTTTCCGCTAATTTTTGAATTGTTGCCCTTCGTTTTTTATTTTATATTTTGCCAGAATAAATGGACATTTAATTTCAGCCAAAATACTTGCCTGATGTGTTTTTTTTGGGAGTAGCAATAACATTTCCTAAATACAATGTGGAATTAATAACAAGGGACACCAACCTCCATGAGGGAAAAATAAAAGAAACATATGTTGTTGTGAGAAATTGACACCCAAAACAAAAGCAAAAAAAAAAAAAAAAAGGATTCTAAAACTTTGTAAAAATTTGTGAGGTCTGCCTTTAAGAATAAATCATAATTATTGAGAAGATCACAAGAAACAAGAAAGACATAAGTTTGTCAGAACTCGTGATAAAGATCAGCATCAAAAACGACATTTTAAACGCCATTCTAAAGCAAAAAACAATGCGCTGAATTAAACGAGGCAATAACTTGCAGAATGCCGAATGTGCTCTCTCCATTAGGAACGCTAGTTTTACCAGAACCAGCGCTCCCATCTCGTAATTCAGTCTGAGCATGCGTGGGTTTTTTATCCGATGGACTTGCCCATAGACGATCGGTATTTTTTATCGGTTTTTGATCCATTGGACAATTTTAAAACATGTTCTATTTTTTAAAACCGATGGAAAAAAGACCGATGGGTCCCATACACGATCGGTTTGTCCGATGAAAAAAAAACATCGGACGGTTTTCATCAGTAAAACCGATCGTGTGTACAGGGCTTTATTCTGCATTGTTTAGACTTGCAGTGTTTCTCAACTCCAGTCCTCAAGGCGCCCCAACAGGTCATGTTTTCAGGCTCTCCATTGTTTTGCACAGGTTATTTGATCAGTTTAACTGTTTAGTAATTCCCACAGCTGTTTCATCTGAGGGAAATCCTGAAAACATGACCTGTTGGGGCGCCTTGAGGACTGGAGTTGAGAAACACTGGTTTAGAGAACAATGCATACCCGGATTATACTACCATTGCTGAGGATGGGAGATTATCTGCAGGAACACGTCATAGCCCCCGCCCCCCCCACGTGTTGATCAGACACACAGGGGAACACAAGCATATATCCCCCATAACAATTAATGTCTTTCCAGAGTGAACACATCCCCCAGACGATCGTCTGTGCATCGCACAGGGGCCCTTCGCTGGTGGAAATATCCCCTCTCTGCAAACACTTCTCTCCATCGTCAAGAAGCTTTCCACTACCAAAACGGGTCTCAACCAGCATCAGTCTGCCCCAGTCCGCTCTTTAGAGCGGGCTGCGGGAGAACTAACACTGGGAGACACTGTCACAAAACATATTAAATACATCTTAGTAAAATTTCCACAACAGTCCCTCTTTTGTCATATGCTTTGGGGCGTCTCATCTCAGTGAGGAAGATGTGGTCATCTGCTCTGGCTCTGTTCACTCGTCCAATCAGGCAACAGTAGCACCTCATCACGGCATATAGAAGGAATAGAAACAAAAACAACATGAGTATATATACCCCTACTTCCTTTAACCATGATCCGCTGAAAAATAAAAAAGAAGATTCCCAGGACCCTTAAAAGAATTCCAACCTTCACTAGCTATAGCTCTGGGTTTGCCTCGCAGGGATCTAACCTTATCCATATGGGCTTGAACATTGTCACTAGTATCCCCGATCCAGGTACAATAGTCTTTACCTATGAATTCACAGAAACCCTCCTTGGATACCAACAGATAATCATGGGCCATCTTTTAAAAGCAGGGTCTTGATCTCCGTTGTTCCTGTGGGATCTTCCTTGTAGCTTCAACAGTTTAATTGAGCATCCCATCCACAATAGATGAGAAATTGTTCAATTGTTTCATAAGCTTAAGCCCCCACACTGTACAAGCAGGAAACCATGCCCCGACCTAGTTGGGGTTGGTGAACAATTACCTTCTAGCTGTTTCTGACATTCTTACTCTCTTTCGTGCCATCAGATCCTCACAACATAAGATGCTGGGACGAGTTTCACCAGGACGTATGAACCTCTTGCATTAGGGGGATTTACCTTTATAATCTGTAGACCCGCATAAGTACAAACTTAAGTTGAAGCACACTTGTGGGCTACCTAGTTGTCCCGATACCCAAACTGGCAAGAACCAGAGCTATTGTTCAAACTATAACTAATTTTACCCTCTAGAAATGTTTTGAGACAAGTGTCTGTTTGGAGTTTTTACTAGTTTGGCAAAACTCCTCATACCAATATGAACATCATACATAGAATGTACCGCTGTCATCGCTGGGGTACTAAAGCTTGGTTGTGATTCAGAGTAGACCCAGCAATTGGTCCTGCTCGCTTTCTTAGCTAGTTGGAGAATGCACCAAGCTAAAAATATAAATAAACAAAGATACTCCTCATCCTTTGGTTTAGTTGAGCAGCTTCTTGCAGTGGCTGGCATGGATCCAGTTGTCTCATCCCTCAAGCTTCTTTACAACGACCCAGTCACATGGTTGGAAAGAATGTAAACCAGTTATTGTGTCAGGCTCCAGGAGTGACTCATGAACCCTGTGGTGGACTTTTTGAAGTTCATGTTACAGTGAATGCACCTACACCATCAGCTGAGAATGTAGGCGACAGCTGCTGAGGAAAGCACAACCCTGTCTTTGGTTGACCTCCAAACAAACCTTATATGGTGATAACCCAGACATGTGGGAACTCAATGACTGTGGTCACTGCATAACCTGTGCGTGGCTTACCATCTGGGGTGTAATACCTGGAACCATTGACAAAAAGGTTCTTAGCATCTGGGATGGGAGCCTCCTTCACCACACTGCTGGTTGCTGATTCAAATTCCATAAAAGAAAGACAGTCGTGGAACATGTCATCCTACTAGGTCACAAACTTGGTTAGAATTAGAAAGGTTTATATTATTGCTTTGAAAATTGTCATTCTTACCATTATCCCCACATTTTCTTCCTCAATACAAACTGGAGGAAAAGACGTTAGGTTTAGAATGGTGCAGAAAAAAAATAATAATAAAAAAATGAAACTATTATACTTTTTACCTTCTTTTAGGCGTGTGTATTTATGCATGCGTACAGCTATCTACATACACCTGCTTTCTATCTACATACACTTTCAGAAATGCCTTGGACCTGAAAAAGATGCTTATAAACAAAAGTTATTACTCTATCCTTCATCTTTAACCTGCAAAGAATGGCAAACAATACAACATTTGTGTACATTGGCACGCCCTCAGAAGAAGTCAGGAAGTGACGAAACGTCAGGGCGTGACCACACACACCAAGCAAACCGGAAGTGACACTTGCACTCCAAGGCTTGCTATCCAGGAAGACGCCAAAAAGGAACTGAACACTGGTGATCATCAGGGGCAAGTTATAAGCGCTGAAGCGCTCACTCAATACTATTTTGCCTGTTTTATATGTACATTTGGTACGCACATATGTTAAGGGGGTACTTAGGGGATTCTTTTCATAATAAATTTTCCAGACAGTACTGCCCTATGTGGTTTTGTTCTTTTTCCTCACATATGTCAGCGGCACCATAAAAATATCATTGTGGTAAGAAGACAGAATACTTGATGAGGATGGTAATTACATGCCTGGATTGATCTAACATCTGGTGAGTGCATCCCCATAAGGGGACTTTTTTTCCCCCCACGTGGTGAACATACCTTGGTGAAAGGAGCACTGAAACTAGGATTTGGACCAATCACAACCAGACTCACCATTCATTATCTAAACTACCTATATAAATGTCTATATGGAAGACGCACATATGAATATTTGTCCGTAGCGCTGCTACAATTTTATTTTGGATTTTTGATATAAGTTTTATAACACTGTGTTTGCATAGCATTTTACGTTTGATTTTAAGCAGCTGCTTTTAGCATACACATTGTTTTCTGGCTTTTATCTTTGCATTTTTTATCTATAAGCGCAGAGTGATACTAGTAGAAAGGGACAGTTTTTATAGTATCTTTTATTGATTTTACATTGATATATTGTCACTGACATTCCTTAAAACCAACATCAACTAAACCCTCTGTAACACTTACTTTCACGTTCCTACAAAAATACAACAGCCGCAAAGCTTAGAAGGGCCGCCGCGGTGGGTTCTAACATATTGCTACATACAAACAATTAAGCCCTGTGCACACGATTGGTTTTACAGATTAAAACAGTCCGATGGACTTTTTTCATCGGACAAACCAATCGTGTATGGGCCCCACCGGTCTTTTTTCCATCGGTGTTAAAAAATAGAACATGTTTTAAATGTATCCAATGGAAAAAAAAAAAAAAAACGTAAGCAAATTACTATCATCTGTGGGGAACTCCATCGGATAAAAAAACCCACGCATGCTCAGAATCAAGTCGACGCATGCTCAGAAGCATAGAACTTAATTTTTCTTGGCTCGTCTGAGTGTTTTACGTCACAGCGTTTGGGACGATCGTTTTTTTGACTGATGGTGTGTAGGTAAGACTGATGGAAGTCAGCTTCATCGGATTTCCGATGGAAAAATCCATCGGTTTAAATTCCATAGGAAATCCGATCGTGTGTACAGGACTTTAGAAGTCTAAAACATGAGACAAACATTTAGATACAAATGTAAGGGAGATATTTCATAGTTTCCGAAACAGAAATAAAAAAACAACCAGACAGAATGCTGCCTTCACTCTTTTAGCAATAGAAAAAAACTATGGGAAAAACACGAGACCAGTTTCAAACCTTGCATGGGCCAGCCACACAAAGTTCAAAAACAGGCATGAGAATTTTAACCACACAAACGTGTACTACACATCCATCAACCCACTCATCATTCCAGATTTCTAAAGCCACAGTCAAGCTACTTCCAAGGTATTTTTATTCTGGGGACTCGTACCTCCTGACATCAAAAGTACCTTCCAAAGGAATACACCTTACTGTACCCTCTGACCATATGTGCCAATCTTTAAGGGGTCTAATGGCCTTAGCCCCATACCCAGATTTAATGTCCTATGCAGCTGTCTGGGGTGCCTGGTTCCCACCCCTTAATGGACGGCCCATTGCCCATACGATTCAAACCGTTTTTTGTTTTTTTTGGCGGACTGTGCGTCCAGAGAACTCTGCGCTTTACTTTTGGAGCGGTTATTGTTTGCGCCTTTATCACTATAACCGGCCCCCAGATTTCCACCCAGATAGTATTTTATTATACACAGCCTGACCGGGGCTGCTAGAGTACTACTCCTCACGTTTTCTGCTAATACAATCGCACACTGGAATTCTGACTATTATACACGGTCCGACCGGTCTCATGATATACAGCCCTCTAAACATGTTCATCAGACAACGACAAAGCACCATGGAATCCTCCAATACTCAAATCAATATTATGGCTTCTATCTGTATCTAGATGTTACAATAATAACGTGGATGCCTCCCATTTACTCTCTACCCAAAACTGTATTACAGTATAAAACTTTGCAAAACAACTGGAATTAAATTTAAAAACCAAAGTGATTTCCATCGTCCTTCCAAACACAAGTCCCTTTGTCCATGTGCTTGTTTCAAAAGACCCCAAACCTCTCCCACCAACTTCCTGTTGATACATCACATCCTGCAAAGAAATTCCATCTCTGCTGATCCCTAAAAACCCATCTAACTGGTTTATTTACATATCAATGGACAGGAAGAGGGAGGGGAAGCCTAGCTTCCCTGAACTTCATAATATGTCTATCAAGACACTAAAAAAATCAATGGCTACCCCCTCTGGACTTTATAACATCATATAGGAAACTTCAACATCTTTAAAAAACCTTTTGTCCAGGAAAGGGTGGGATAAACCCCCATATTGCAAATGGGAGGGACTCCTATATCCCCTGGCCAATCAGACCTTTGAAACTCCTGCAAAAAGATGACAACCTCACTAAATGCTGAAACCTGGCCCAAAAGCAGAGCAATTCCACCCAAAACCAAAACACAGCAGACACGAAATGGCAGTTGCAACAAACGAAAATCGGGTCACAACAAAATGGTGGATAAAATCCGTACTACAGCAAAATGGTGGACGAAAGCCGAAACATGACCACGTGGTAGATGAAATCTGGACTACAACAAAATGGCCAATGACAATCGGACTGTCACGAGCCGGACTGGCGGCTATAGAGGAGGCAGGAGGTGGATCCTCTGTACCAGAGAGGGGATGGCACAAATCGCACTGAGGGACCGGTTCTAAGCAGCTACCGGTTTTCACCAGAGCCCGCCGCAAGGCAGGATGGACTTGCTGCGGCGGTAGCAACCAGGTCGTGTCCTCCAGTAGCGACTCCACCTCTCTGGCGGCTGAGGCCGGTGCGGTATACAAGGACTAGGCAGAGGCAAGGTCAGACGTACCAAAAGGTCAGGGCTAGGGATGAGCTTCGTGTTCGAGTCGAACATACGTTCGACTTGAACATCGGCTGTTCGATCGTTCGACGAAGATCGAACGATTTGGGCCGTTCGCGCCTAATTCGAGTGACGCGAACGGCCCACAATGCACTACGCCATCGCAGTGTCATCCAGGCGCTGTGATTGGCCAAGCATGCACTGTGACCCCGCATGCTTGGCCAATCACAGCGCCGGCAGCGAGGAGAGCAATGATTGGCCACAGGCAGGATGCCTGTGGCCAATTATTGCTGAGGGGGTTTAGTACACGCCCCACACTATAAAAGGCCGCCAGCGCGGCGGCCTTGTGTAGTGTGTTCCGGAGCAGGGAAAGAGAAGCATAGGCAGGGACAGTGTCATTTTTTTTCCTTTACTAATCCTGGATTCCTTGTGTTTAGGGACAAATAAGGATAGGTAGGGAGAGTGTCAGTGTGTTATTCTGTGCTAAACCTTGTTTGTAGGGACAGAGAAGGACAGTGATGGAAAGTGTCAGTGTGCTCTTCTGTTCTAAACCAATCTTGCTGAACCATATTTGAAATCCTTGAGTTTAGGGACAGAGAGGTACAGTGAGGGAAAGTGTCAGTGTGCTATTCTGTTCTAAACCAATCTTGCTGAACCATATTTGAAATCCTTGAGTTTAGGGACAGAGAGGTACAGTGAGGGAAAGTGTCAGTGAGCTATTCTGTTTTAAACCAATCTTGCTGAACCATATTTGAAATCATTGAGTTTAGGGACAGAGAAGGACACTCGTGGAAACTATCAGTGTGCTATTCTGTGCTAAATCTTGTTTGTAGGGAAAGAGAAGGACAGTGAGTGAAACTGACAGTGTGCTATTCTGTTCTAAACCAATCTTGCTGAACCATATTTGAAATCCTTGAGTTTAGGGACAGGGAGGTACAGTGAGGGAAAGTGTCAGTGTGCTATTCTGTGCTAAATCTTGTTTGTAGGGACAGAGAAGGACAGTGAGTGAAACTGACAGTGAGCTATTCTGTTCTAAACCAATCTTGCTGAACCATATTTGAAATCATTGAGTTTAGGGACAGAGAAGGACACTCGTGGAAACTATCAGTGTGCTATTCTGTGCTAAATCTTGTTTGTAGGGACAGAGAAGGACAGTGAGTGAAACTGACAGTGTGCTATTCTGTTCTAAACCAATCTTGCTGAACCATATTTGAAATCCTTGAGTTTAGGGACAGAGAGGTACAGTGAGGGAAAGTGTCAGTGTGCTATTCTGTTCTAAACCAATCTTGCTGTACCATATTTGAAATCCTTGAGTTTAGGGACAGAGAAGGACACTCGTGGAAACTATCAGTGTGCTATTCTGTGCTAAATCTTGTTTGTAGGGACAGAGAAGGACAGTGAGTGAAACTGACAGTGTGCTATTCTGTTCTAAACCAATCTTGCTGAACCATATTTGAAATCCTTGAGTTTAGGGACAGAGAGGTACAGTGAGGGAAAGTGTCAGTGAGCTATTCTGTTCTAAACCAATCTTGCTGAACCATATTTGAAATCCTTGAGTTTAGGGACAGAGAAGGACACTCGTGGAAACTATCAGTGTGCTATTCTGTGCTAAATCTTGTTTGTAGGGACAGAGAAGGACAGTGAGTGAAACTGACAGTGTGCTATTCTGTTCTAAACCAATCTTGCTGAACCATATCTGAAATCCTTGAGTTTAGGGACAGACAGGTACAGTGAGGGAAAGTGTCAGTGAGCTATTCTGTTCTAAACCAATCTTGCTGAACCATATTTGAAATCCTTGAGTTTAGGGACAGAGAAGGACACTCGTGGAAACTATCAGTGTGCTATTCTGTGCTAAATCTTGTTTGTAGGGACAGAGAAGGACAGTGAGTGAAACTGACAGTGTGCTATTCTGTTCTAAACCAATCTTGCTGAACCATATTTGAAATCCTTGAGTTTAGGGACAGAGAGGTACAGTGAGGGAAAGTGTCAGTGAGCTATTCTGTTCTAAACCAATCTTGCTGTACCATATTTGAAATCCTTGAGTTTAGGGACAGAGAAGGACACTCATGGAAACTATCAGTGTGCTATTCTGTGCTAAATCTTGTTTGTAGGGACAGAGAAGGACAGTGAGTGAAACTGACAGTGTGCTATTCTGTTCTAAACCAATCTTGCTGAACCATATTTGAAATCCTTGTGTTTAGGGACAGAGAGGTACAGTGAGGGAAAGTGTCAGTGTGCTATTCTGTTCTAAACCAATCTTGCTGAACCATATTTGAAATCCTTGAGTTTAGGGACAGAGAAGGACACTCGTGGAAACTATCAGTGTGCTATTCTGTGCTAAATCTTGTTTGTAGGGACAGAGAAGGACAGTGAGGGAAACTGTCAGTGTGCTATTCTGTGCTAAACCAATCTTGCTGAAGCATATTGCAAATCCTTGTGTTTAGGGACAGAGAAGGATAGGCAGGGGACAGTGTCAGTGTCATTGTTGCTAAGCCTCCTGCACAGTATACACCTGAAGGTAGCCCTTATTGCTCTTTTTACCATCTCCCTGCAGGCCATCCATTAAAATGTCTGGAAGGCAAACAAGGAGAGGCAGACAGTCAGGAGGCAAAAAAAGAGGGCAAGCAGGCTCTGTGTCTGGGGGCAACAGTGCTGGTCATGGACGCGGTGCATTGTCATCAGCACATGGCCATGGGACACGCTTGTCCTTCTTTTCGGCAGCTGGACATGTTGAGCCACATCATGCCGAAGACTTGGTAGAGTGGATGACCAAGCCCACCTCATCCTCCTCATCCTCTCTCACCCAGGCTCAGGGTACTGGCAAAGCAGCTGCCAAAGCGTCCTCTTCTCTGGTATCATTATCTTCATTAGTCAATCCTTCCCTAGACCCACCATGTCCTCCTCCTGAGGAGTCCCCCGAACTGTTTGAGCACAGTGTTGGGTACATGTTCCAGGAGGATGCCCAGCGTTTCGAAGGATCTGATGATGATACCCAGATAGAGGAAGGCAGTAGCGTGAGAGCAGAGAGAGGGGATGCTCAAGAAGGACACCAATCTGGCAGTCATGCTCCAGCAGCTGCAGCATACTGCCAGATTGGCTCCAGTGATGAGGAGGGAGGGGATGATGAGGTCACTGACTCCACGTGGGTGCCTAATAGGAGAGAGGAGGAGGAGGAGGATGAGGAGGAGGCACATCTCCAACGAGGCAGGATGCCCTTGGGTGGCCAGCGTATGGGCAGCACACCGACGGAATCACACCGCAGAGCTCCGCCTGTGCAGGGCGCTGCCTCTGCCCGTCATTCAAAAAGTTCTTTGGTGTGGGCCTTTTTTAAAGCGAGTGCATCAGATCGCACAGCTGCTGTTTGCAACATATGTCTCAAGCGTATATCGTGTGGCCAAAACATCAGCCGCTTGGGCACCACATGCTTGATCAGACATATGTTGACCTGCCATGCAGCTCGTTGGCAAGCCTACCTTAAAGACCCACACCAAAGAACAAAGCTGACCTCTTCTTGCACCGCATCAGCTGGGATCTCCAACCCCACTATACCTTTAGTCCTCTCTGAAACCTGCTCTGAGAGGAATGAAGGTGTAGAATTAGGTGTGTCACAGCCAAGTACTTGCGGGCACTCTGCTAGCAGTACACCGATGTCCGATTCTAGCAGGCAAATTTCCCTGCCCCAGCTGCTGGACCGTCAAAAGAAGTTCACTCCCAGCCATCCACATGCCCAGCGGTTGAATGCTAGCTTGACTAAATTTCTAGCACTTCAACTGCTGCCTTTTCAGTTGGTAGACTCGGCCCCCTTCCGTGAGTTTGTGCAATGTGCGGTTTCTCAGTGGCAGGTTCCCAAACGCCACTTTTTCTCACGGAAGGCGATTCCGGCTCTCTACAGGCATGTGGAAGGCAATGTCTTGGCCTCGCTGGACAGGGCGGTCAGCGGTAAGGTGCATATTACCGCTGACTCATGGTCCAGCAGGCATGGACAGGGACGTTACCTTTCTTTCACGGCCCATTGGGTCACTCTTTTGGCAGCTGGGAAGGATGCAGGACAAGGTGCAGTAGTGTTGGAGGTTGTTCCACCGCCACGCCTCCAAAATGCTACTACTGGTTGTGACACACCTCTCTCCTCCACCCCCTCCTCTTCTTCTTCCTCCATGGCCTCTTCCTGTGGTTTGTCCTCGGAACCAGCGGTGCTCCGTAGGCGTTCAAGGGGCTACACAAGTACGCAGGCAAAAAGATGCCATGCCGTGCTTGCGCTGGTGTGTTTGGGGGACAGGAGCCACACTGGGGCAGAGGTCCTGTCTGCTCTGCAGGGGCAGGCCGAGAGGTGGTTGACGCCACGCCAGCTTAAGCCAGGAATAGTGGTTTGCGACAATGGCACCAACCTCCTCTCCGCCCTCCGACAGGGACAACTGACCCATGTGCCCTGTATGGCTCACGTCCTTAACCTGGTGGTGCAGTGGTTCTTGGGCAGGTACCCGGGCTTACAGGATGTCCTGAGGCAGGCCAGGAAAGTCTGTGTGCATTTCCGCAGATCTTATAATGCCAGTGCTCGCCTGGCTGAGCTGCAAAAGGAGTTGAACCTGCCCAAGAACCGCCTTATATGTGACATGCCCACCAGGTGGAACTCAACGTTGGCCATGCTGCAGCGGCTGCACACGCAGGAGAGGGCCATCAATGAGTACCTGTGCGACTACGGCACCAGGACAGGGTCAGGGGAGCTCGGGTTTTTTTCACCACGCCAGTGGGGCATGATCAGGGATGCATGCACTGTCCTGGCACCATTTGAGGAGGCCACGAGGATGGTGAGCAGTGACAGTGCATGCATCAGTGACACTGTACCTCTTGTCCACCTGTTGGAGCTCACGCTGCGTGGAATAATGGACAGGGCACTTGAGGCAGAACAGAGGCAGGAAGAGGAGGACTTCCTTGCCTCTCAAGGCCCCCTTTACCCAGACAGTGTTCCTTCTGTCCCACCCATCGCACAGGAAGAGGAGGAGGAGGAGGAGGAGGAGGAGGAGGATTGTGTCAGCATGGCGGTGGAGGCTGGCACTCAGCATCATCAGCAGCAGTCTTTTAGGGATGATTTACAGTCCCAAGAAACCAGTGGACTTGTACGTGGCTGGGAGGAGGTGGCTGCGGATCATGTCGTCCTTAGTGACCCAGAGGACTCCGGACTGAATGCCTCAGCTAACCTACGCTGCATGGCCTCCCTGATCCTGCAAAGTCTGCGGAAGGATCCTCGTATTCTTCGGATCAAGGAGAGGGACCATTACTGGCTGGCCACTCTCCTTGATCCACGGTACAAGGGTAAGGTTGCAGACCTTATGTTACCGTCACAGAGGGAGCAGAGGATGAGACAACTCCGGGAGGCCTTGCAGAAAGGTCTGTGCAACGCATTCCCAGAGACTGGGAGGTTACAAACTCCTGGTCCTGGACAACGAGTTGCTGAGGCTTCGGGCAGTCAAAGAAGGAGCGGTGGGGAAGGTGGCCGTCTGACCGATGCGTTCAGACAATTCTTTAGTCCGCAGCCCCAAAGTATGATCGGTTCCAGCAACCATCGCCAGCGTCTGATATACATGGTGCAGGAATACCTAGGGGCAAGGTCAGACTTGGACACCTTCCCCACCGAAAATCCTCTGGCTTACTGGGTCTTGAGGATGGATCACTGGCCAGAGCTTGCACAGTATGCAATTGAGCTACTGGCCTGTCCTGCATCCAGCGTTCTTTCAGAACGCACATTCAGTGCTGCTGGAGGATTTGTCACGGATCACAGGGTGCACCTGTCCACCGACTCGGTTGATCGACTGACTTTCATCAAGATGAACCAGTCTTGGATCACCACCTGCTACCACACACCTGATGCTGATATAACAGACTAATTGATTTTAAAATGTCACATCCCTTCAAAACTGATGCTGATGCTGAGTTCCTGTGCTGTTATGTTGACTAGCTATCCTCCTCCTCCTCCTCAATGATCCGATTAATGATGATAGCTTGGAAGATCATTTTGGTTTATGGGTGCCGCCACCAGTGGCTAAGGCCCAATTTTTCAGCCCCTGTTTAACAGGGGCGTGTAATTACAATTTTTGATGCAATACTTTGCAACAGGCCTCATTGCTGTGCTCCAAGTACAGTATCTGTGAGGGGTTGCAGTGTTGTGCCACCAGTGCCTAAGGCCCAATTTTTCAGCCCCTGTTCAACAGGGGCATGCAATTATAATTATTGATCTAATAATTCACAGCAGGGCCCATTGCTGCGCCCACCAAGAGTAACTGTCAGGCCTTACAGTGTTGTGTCAACACCACCACCACCACCACCACCAAAGGCCCAATTTTTCAGCCCCTGTTCAACAGGGGCATGCAATTATAATTATTGATCTAATAATTCACAGCAGGGCCCATTGCTGCGCCCACCAAGAGTAACTGTCAGGCCTTACAGTGTTGTGTCAACACCACCACCACCACCACCACCACCACCACCAAAGGCCCAATTTTTCAGCCCCTGTTCAACAGGGGCATGCAATTATAATTATTGATCTAATAATTCACAGCAGGGCCCATTGCTGCGCCCACCAAGAGTAACTGTCAGGCCTTACAGTGTTGTGGCACCAGCACCACCATCAAAGGCCCAATTTTTACTACCACTGTTCAACAATTATATGTTATTACAATTCCTGATATAATAGTTGACAGCAGGGCGTTCCAGCACCCACCAAGAGTAACTGTGAATGCTTACAGTGTTGTGCCAACACCAACACCTAAGGGGCCAATTTCTGCAGAGTATATACGGCAGGTCCCTACTTTCAAACATCCAACTTACAAACGACTACTACTTGCAAACGGAAGAAGACAACAGGAAGTGAGAGGAAATCTACCCCTTGGAAGGAAAATTCTCTCCTGTAAGAATTAATATGGGAGAAAGGTGTCTCCTCTCTACTGATGCTTTATCACCAATCATTGTTTCAATAAAAACACCACATTTCAAAATCAGTTGTCATTGGGACGCAAAGTGAGGTGAAATGTTCTGAACAGGGGCACAGACAGCAAAACAAATGTTACAGGGGTGATAACCCTTCCCTATGTTTTCCAAAAAGCTTAAAAATAGGTATTTGGGCTGGAGCTACACTTAAACAATGTAGCTGTTCAAAATTACAAACAGATTCTACATAAGAACAAACCTACAGTCCCTGTCTTGTATGCACCGCCTGTATACGGCTGTTCAGAGTATATAGGGCCTTTTTTATTTTGTGTGCGGGGTTCCCCTTAATATCCATACAAGACCCAAAGGGGCTGGTAATGGGCTGGGGTGGGGGGGGGGGGGGTGTGATGGGGTAGCTATGCCATTTTTCTTAAAGATTTTCATCCATATTACCGGGACCAGAAATTACATTAAAGCCGCAAGCAGTTTTAAATGGCTTTTTTTTCCTTTAGAAATGTTATTTTGTGCAGGGACAGTTCTAAACACGGGAAACACGTGGCACTTCACAGGCATACTTTAGACACCCCCCAGGTACAATATTTAAAGGAATATTTGACTTTTTTTTTTCACTTTATGCATCATTAAAATGACTGCTCCCGGAAAACGTCCGTTTTTAAAACTTCTTTTTGCATTGATACATGTCCCCTGGTGCAGAACCCGGGTTCCCAAACTCTGTTTAGGACAATAACATGGATAATAGTCGTTATAATTAGCACTTTAGAATCCGAACGTTCGCATCCATTGTATTTAATAGGGTTCTAATGTTCGTGCGAACTTTCGGTCCGTTCGCGGGTTCTGGTGCGAACCGAACCCGGGGGTGTTCGGCTCATCACTAGTCAGGGCAGGCGGCAACGGTTCGTGGTCAGAAACAATGGCAGAAGGTCAGATACACAGGCAAGGCAAACTTCAAAACACTTCCACAAGGTACTTGGACAACAAGATCCGGCAAGGACAGGAAGGGGGAGTGGGTTTTTAAGTGTTTTGGAGTGTGACACAGTAATTGGACCAGGCACCAATCAATGGTGCACTGGCCCTTTAAACTTAAGAAGACCGGCGCACGCGCGCCCTAGAGAGCAGCGGGACCGCGCGCGCCGGGACGGAGCAGGGGGAGGAGGCCGGTGAGCAGGATGGGATGCGATCCGCGGGCGGACAGGTGCCGCCGCATGGATCGCATCCCCGCCAGCATCAGAGCAGCGCTCACGGTCAGAGGAGCCGACCGGAGCGCTGCAGGGGGACAGACGCCGTGGGCGCTCCGGGATGGATGGGACACCCGGAGCGCTGCAGGGGGACAGACGCCGCGGGCGCTCCGGGATGGATGGGACACCCTTAGGTCTCCCCCTCTTCTTGGAACCCAAGAATCTTCAGATGAGCTCTTTATCTAAAATGTTGGCCTCAGGTTCCCAAGACCTTTCCTCAGGACCACAGTTCTCCCAATCCACTAAAAAACATTTTTTTCCTCGGATGACCTTGGAGGCGAGGATCTCTTTCACCGAGAAGACATCAGAAGAACCAGAGACAGGAGCAGGAGCAGTGACCTTAGGGGAAAATCGGTTAAGAATGAGGGGTTTAAGAAGAGACACATGAAAAGAGTTGGGAATACGAAGAGAAGGAGGAAGGTGGAGCTTGTAAGAAACAGAATTGATTTGGTTTTTGATCTTAAATGGCCCGAGGTAACGAGGGCCCAGCTTGTAGCTAGGTACCCGAAACCGAACATATTTGGAGGACAGCCACACTTTGTCACCAGGGGCATAGACAGGAGGGATTCTTCTTTTTTTATCTGCATGTCTCTTCATGCGGGCAGAGGCCAGTGAGAGCGACCTTTGAGTCTCTTTCCAGATAGAGGCAAAGTCCTGAGTAAATTCATCCACGGCCGGAACTCCAGAAGACGTGGGAATGGGGAGGGGGGCAATGGGTGACGGCCGTAGACCACAAAGAAAGCGACTTGGAGGAAGATTCAGGAGTTCTTGAAATTGTATGAGAATTCTGCCCAGGGCAATAGGTCGACCCAATCGTCTTGACGGGCGGAGACAAAATGTCGTAGGTAGTCGCCAAGGACCTGGTTAACTCTCTCCACCTGTCCATTGGACTGCGGTTGATAAGCGGAAGAAAAATTCAACTTAATTTTTAGTTGAGTACAGAGAGCTCTCCAAAATTTTGAGATGAATTGAACACCTCTATCCGAGACGATATGTGAGGGCAGCCCATGGAGGCGGAAAATTTGAAGAAAAAAATGCTTCGCCAACTGAGGTGCAGTAGGCAGACCAGGGAGCGGGACAAAATGAGCCATTTTAGAAAAGCGGTCAACGATCACCCAGATGACAGTGTTACAACGAGACAAAGGGAGATCCGTGATGAAATCCATGGCGATGTGGGACCATGGTTGTTCAGGCACAGGTAGGGGAAGGAGAAGACCTGCAGGCTTCTGGCGAGGTGTCTTGTCACGTGCACAGATAGTGCAGGCCCGTACAAAGTCAGTCACATCCTCCTCCTGGGTAGGCCACCAATAGTGTCTGGCAATCAATTGTATGGATTTTTTGATCCCAGCGTGACCGGCTAGATGGGAGGAATGGCCCCACTTGAGTATCTGAAGCCGAAGGTGTGGAGGAATGAAAGTCTTTCCTGGAGGAATTGGCACGAGAGAAGCTGGAGCAGAGGAAATCAGACACTCGGGGGGTATGATGTGTTGAGGAGGAGTCTCGGTTTCAGAGGTATCGGAGAAACGGGACAAACCATCAGCCCTGACATTTTTGTCTGCGGGCCGAAAATGGATCTGGAAGTTGAAGCGGGCAAAGAACAATGACCACCTGGCCTGGCGAGGATTTAGGCGCTGAGCGGACTGAAGGTAGGACAAATTTTTATGGTCAGTGTAGATGGAGATAGGGTGAAGGGATCCTTCCAGGAGATGTCTCCACTCTTCTAATGCCAACTTGATGGCCAACAGTTCACGATCACCTATGGAATAGTTTTTTTCCGGAGGGGAGAAAGTTTTAGAGAAAAAACCACAAGTGACGTTTTTCCCTTTAGCGTTTTTTTGAAGCACAGCTCCGGCTCCTACCGAGGAGGCGTCGACTTCAAGGAAGAATGGCTTTAGAGGATCTGGCCGAGACAGGACAGGTGCAGAGGAGAAGGCGGTCTTAAGGCGAGTAAAGGCTTCTTCCGCTTGAGGCGGCCAGGACCTTGGATTCGCGTCTTTTTTGGTCAGTGCCCCTATAGGAGCAACGATGGTGGAGAAGTGGGGTATGAACTGACGATAGTAGTTGGCGAAACCAAGGAAGCGTTGGATAGCCCGAAGTCCAGAGGGGCGTGGCCAACCCAAGACTGCAGAGAGTTTGTCAGGGTCCATTTGAAGATCTTGTCCAGAGACCGGATAACCTAGGAAAGGAAGACTGCTGCGCTCAAAAAGGCATTTTTCAAATTTAGCGTAAAGATGATTTACGCGGAGGCGCTGGAGCACTTGACGGACATGGAGCCGATGTTCCTTAAGGTTGGCAGAGAAGATTAGGATGTCGTCAAGATAGACAACCACGCAGGTATACAGTAGGTCCCGGAAGATTTCGTTGACAAAATCTTGAAAGACTGCAGGGGCGTTGCAAAGTCCGAACGGCATGACGAGATATTCAAAGTGACCGTCTCTGGTGTTAAATGCGGTTTTCCATTCATCTCCTTTACGGATTCTGATGAGGTTATAAGCGCCCCTGAGGTCCAATTTAGAAAAAACTTTTGCTCCGCGCAGACGGTCAAAGAGCTCCGAGATGAGAGGCAGAGGGTAACGGTTTTTAATAGTGATTTTATTGAGACCACGATAGTCTATGCAAGGGCGTAGAGATCCGTCCTTCTTGGCCACGAAGAAGAAGCCCGCTCCGGCTGGAGAAGATGATTTCCTAATAAAACCTCTCTTGAGGTTCTCCTGAATGTATTCAGTCATGGCCTTGGTTTCAGGAGAGGAGAGAGGGTAAATTCTGCCACGGGGTGGTGTAGTACCTGGGAGCAAGTCAATGGGGCAGTCGTAGGGTCTATGTGGTGGTAAGACCTCCGCCTGTTTTTTGCAAAAGACATCAGAAAAGTCCTGATAGGCCTTTGAGAGGCCAGGCAAAGGAGTAGTGATGGGGACTTGACAGGTCAGTACAGACTTAAGGCAATGTTTGTGACAGGAGTCACCCCAGGATTTGATGTCCCCAGTGGTCCAGTCGAGGGTAGGAGTGTGACGCTGGAGCCAGGGTAAGCCAAGAAGGATGTCAGAAGTACAGTTCAGCAAAACAAAGAATTCAATCTTTTCTTGGTGAAGAACACCAACGGACATGAGCAGGGGTTCGGTGTGGTAACGCACGGTACAATCCAAATTCTCTCCATTTACAGAGGAAATGAAGAAGGGTTTGATGAGACGGGTAATAGGAATGTTGAACCTGTTGATGAAAGAGGCTTCAATAAAGTTTCCTGCAGAACCAGAGTCCAGGAAGGCCACCGCAGGGAAGAGGGAGCCAGCAGAAGGAGAAATCCGCACAGGAATAGTCAGACGTGGAGAGGAAGAATTCACACCCAGTAACGCCTCTCCCACGTTCACTAGGTGCGGGCGTTTCCCTGACGCGGAGGACGAATAGGGCAGTCTTTTAGGAAGTGATCAGAGCTCGCACAATAAAGGCATAAGTTCTCGTTCCTACGGCGAGACCTCTCTTGTAGGGTCAGGCGAGACCGGTCCACTTGCTTGGCCTCCTCGGCGGGAGGCATGGTAACAGGATGCATTGGATTCAGAAAGAGAGGAGCCAGGCGCGGATAACGCCTGGTGCGAACAAGATCTTTCTCCTGGCGAAGCTCTTGGCGTCTTTCGACGTAACGCATATCGATGCGGGTAGCTAAATGGATGAGTTCCGTCAAGGAAGAGGGTATCTCTCGTGCGGCCAGACAATCCTTGATGTGGCCGGATAAACCCTTCTTGAAGGTCGCGCAGAGAGCCTCATTATTCCAAGCTAACTCTGAGGCCAGTGTGCGGAACTGTATGGCATATTCGCCCACAGAAGAGTTTCCTTGGACAAGGTTAAGCAGGGCGGTTTCAGCGGACGAGGCTCGGGCTGGTTCCTCAAAAACGCTGCGAACCTCAGCAAAGAAGGACTGAACGGTGGCTGTAGCAGGGTCGTTGCGGTCCCAGAGTGGCGTGGCCCAGGCCAAGGCCTTTCCAGACAACAGAGAGACCACGAATGCCACTTTAGACCGTTCTGTGGAAAACTGGTCAGACATCATCTCAAGATGCAGGGAACATTGGGACAAGAATCCCCGGCACATCCTAGAATCCCCGTCAAATTTCTCCGGAAGAGACAGGCGAATTCTCGAGGTAGTAGCAGCAGCTCGGAGAGGGGAAGATGCTGGAGGCTGCGGCGGCAGAAGCTGCTGGACCATGGTGGTCAACTGCGACAGCTGCTGTCCTTGTTGGGCGATCTGTTGCGACTGCTGGGCAACCCCGGTAGTGAGGTCAGCGAGATTTGGCAGCGGTACCTCAGCGGGATCCATGGCCGGATCTACTGTAACGAGCCGGACTGGCGGCTATAGAGGAGGCAGGAGGTGGATCCTCTGTACCAGAGAGGGGATGGCACGAATCGCACTGAGGGACCGGTTCTAAGCAGCTACCGGTTTTCACCAGAGCCCGCCGCAAGGCAGGATGGACTTGCTGCGGCGGTAGCAACCAGGTCGTGTCCTCCAGTAGCGACTCCACCTCTCTGGCGGCTGAGGCCGGTGCGGTATACAAGGACTAGGCAGAGGCAAGGTCAGACGTAGCAAAAGGTCAGGGCAGGCGGCAACGGTTCGTGGTCAGAAACAATGGCAGAAGGTCAGATACACAGGCAAGGCAAACTTCAAAACACTTCCACAAGGTACTAGGACAACAAGATCCAGCAAGGACAGGAAGGGGGAGTGGGTTTTTAAGTGTTTTGGAGTGTGACACAGTAATTGGACCAGGCACCAATCAATGGTGCACTGGCCCTTTAAATTTAAGAAGACCGGCGCGTGCGCGCCCTAGAGAGCAGCGGGACCGCACATGCCGGGACGGAGCAGGGGGAGGAGGCCGGTGAGCAGGATGGGATGCGATCCGCGGGCGGACAGGTGGCGCCGCATGGATCGCATCCCCGCCAGCATCAGAGCAGCGCTTACGGTCAGAGGAGCCGACCGGAGCGCTGCAGGGGGACAGACGGCGCGGGCGCTCCGGGATGGATGGGACACCCAGAGCGCTCGGCGTTACACAGACCACGTCAAAACGGACTTCAACAAAATGGCCGACCTTAACAAATTAAGAAAAAACTGTCGCTGATCCCGCCAAAACCAGCACAAACCGAGATTTCTTCACTAGAAAACCAAAATTTCTCCCCACAAAAACTGACAACACAATTGAGACACCAAATGAACACTTAACCATAGACAAACACTTTAGGCTACATCAACTAGGGCCCATAGGAGGCCTAAAACACAAGCTCTCCAACCAAACAACACATCTGAAAACGCCAAAGTTACATAAAACACAAAATAACATGGCTCAAACATACACTTTTGTTCTCAAAAACAAAACAATGCTTGGCTCTGAAAATTGGAAGGTCAACAGATACACAGGACCAAGACAATGCTGCTTGCATGCTTGATCTTTTCATCTCAAAACAAAAGAACTCCCCATGCTATCACTGATGCTATTGACCATAAACCTGTAAAACATGTCCCAGCAATGCATGGCCGCCCTTTCCCCCTCAGCCACATGGCCACTTGAATATGCGGCTGCCATTTTCAAACCAAAGCTTTCAAAACAACTTAAATACAAACCATCTGTGTCTTGAGTCAGTTAAACAATCTACACGATTCATGCAATCTACCTGTCCCATACATAGGTAATAATTACAATTCATACATTTCTATTTCTCATATACATCACAAACTTATTACGCAACACACAGTTACTTACACACACATTTTAGGTTGTATTAAATGGGTCCTATAGAGGAGCTAAGTATCCCAAACAATAGACCTATCTTTACTGACAAACATACAAGTAAAATCCCGCCATTATACCAAAAGATTAAAAATTTGTTTGCAAAACAGAACTCACCTAACACATCGGACAGAGAAAACAAACAGTTTGATGTCCTGGACTGGGATCTGCTCTCCCCTCCTCCTGATCCAATGTGTAGATAATTCTGTTTGCTCCATATTATCCTGGCCTGCCACTCGCACAGGCATACAGGAGGAGTTATACAAATCTCCTTTTCAAATATTTTATTGAAGATAATGCAATACAATTTATGTATACAAAATTTTTAAGTATAATAAAGATAAACAAATAAAGATTTTGAGGTTTCTCAATTAACATTCAAAGCAAAGAAGAAGTTAACAGTTTCCCATTAGTGTAACTAAAGTAATACATATAATGGGTTATTAAGGCATTGTTCATTCATGTCTAGTTTCTATGTACTAAAAAACATTAAACGAGTGTGGACATAACAAGGTAACCATTCGTAGAATAGTTGGAAGTGATGTATTTTTACAGGGGCCAAGATCCGGCAATGTGGCTTGGCTTATCCTGTAGATGAAGGTAAGAGTGCCAACTATCTAAATGTTCCCATTATATTTAGTCTAGGAAAAGATACATAAGTAAAATGGATAAATAAGTGGGGGAAAGGGGGGGGGGGTAGAAGGTATCCAGAAGGAATCAAGAAAATAGTAAAAGATATTATTTAGAATTAGAGAATGAAATGTTTATAAATGAATTAGGAAAATATGAGTGAGTTATCAAAACCTGATGGTAGGTAATGGTTTATCCATGGGAGCCAGAGAGATTTGAATTTTGGGATTTTATCTAGATAGATAGCCTAGATAGTATAGTGGTATTGAACATGGTGGAAAGTAAATTGAATATGCGTTTCCAGAAAGCAAGGGCTAAAGGACATGACCACCATATGTGTAGATGCGTGCCTACATCATTACAACCTCTGAAGCATTGGGGGGAATATTGGGGTAGGAATTTAGATATTCTAGCAGGAACTAGGTACCATCTAGTAATTACCTTATAGTTAGTTTCTAGGGCTGTACTATTTGGAGATGCAGAGTTTGTGGCTTGCCAGATATGTGTCCAATCTAAATATCTTGTTTGGAGGTTCAGATCGGTTTCCCATTTGGGAGGATTTGGGAGTTAGCAGGTGATTGTATAAGTCTGAGATAGACCTCTTCTGTGGGGGTCAGAGATACAAGTTCGTTCAAATGTTGTATAAGTAGGTGTTGTTGAATTTGAGGGTTCGTATTGTGTCAAAAAGTTTTTTTTATTTGTAGGTATGTGAAATTTTCATTATGTGGTATATCATGTGTAGCACAGAGTTTGAGAAAGGGTGTTATGATATTGGATTTGAAAAAGTGATGTGCTCCAAGTAGACCAGCTTTTGACCATGCAGAGAATGACAATGGAGAAGTCCAAGCGGGGTAAAAAGAATGGTTGTTTAGGAAAGAGATTAGAGGGTTGTGTGTAGATTGGAGTCCAAATGGAGATTTAAGTCTGTCCCAGATAGATAAATTATGTTTAGTGATGGGGTTAGAAATTGAGCGTCGGAGGCGCATGCGCGGGAGCTCCTGTGATGGAGGTTTAGGACCGGAGCTCCGCTCAGCGCTAGCTAAACAGCACTAATAGCGGCGGAAAAAGAAGCCACATTGCGGTTAAAAACTACAGGGAAAGGCAGCGAATAGTGCCGGGCACCTACCTATGCCAGGTAAGGCATATAAAAAAGCGCAGGAACAGAAATACAAGCGCTCTAAAAAACGGGTGAATTCCAAAATGGCGGCCGCACCTCAGAACAAGATACAGACTGCTAATGATGTCTCCTCAACTAGCAGGCAAGTTATTCAGCCTGCAACTCTCCCATATAACTCACAGTCTTTGAGCTTAGACTCCTCAGCTACCTTACAACCTTCTGAGCTTAAATTATACCTAAAGGAAAACTATGTGGGATCTGAGGGACCTCCACCTCATGAAGTAAATTTACCTCACATAGGCTCTCTCAATACACATCCTGAACAGGCTCCTGATATGTCTTTTAATATGACTGAACTTTTTGACAGGATTTCTGATATGCTGGACAAAAGGTTGGCTTTAAATGCTGAAAGGATCACAGGAGAAATTAAAGCAGACTTTCAGAACCTGGGAAGCAGAATAGAGCATATTGAGCATAAATTGGATTTTACTATAACTAAGACAAACCAAAATTCTGAGCACTTGCAGTTTTTACAGGATCAGCTTGATACCGCTCAAGCAAGAATAGACGACCTTGAGAATCGTTCAAGAAGGGAAAACTTTCGCATTAGAGGATTGCCTGAATCCATCACTGATGTTCATACAACTGTGAAAGATTTTATTAAAAATTTACTCCCTTCGATTCCAGCTAATAAACTGGAATTGGATAGAGCGCATAGATCCTTGGGACCCCTCAGGAAAGATGGCTCTCCACGGGACATTATAGTAAAGCCTCACTTTTTTTCTGTCAAGGAAGAAGTGATGAAAATATCCCGCCAACAAGATCAGATACAGTTCCAAGGTGCTTCTATTCAAATCTTTTCTGACATATCCCCATACACCATCCAAAAGAGGAGATCTTTGAAACCCCTCCTTGCAGCCCTGACCAAAAAGGATATCAAATAGCGGTGGGCCTTCCCTTTTGCCCTGAAATTTACATACAATGGGAAGCAACATGTTTTTCACAATTTCCCAGAAGGAGAACGCCTGTTACTTGACTTGAGACTCATTACGATGGATTCAAATATGGATACCTCTCCCGCTGTGCAGGGGTCATCTAAACGCCAATCGCCCCCGAGCCCGACTACGCCACTTTGGGAGATGTCCAAAATTAAGAGAGTTAAGGACAACATACCTCCATGAAGAGGATTTACATGACTCTACTGTATTTCATCTTTTTCCTCCCCCCTGTAGGTTCCTTGGGAGAAAACACATTTCATTACATTGACTCTTGGATTTCCTGTGCAGATTTTTTGACACATAGTTCTGTTGCTAAATTGTCAATAGATAATTTTTTCTCTCTTGTTTAGAAAATATCTAATAGTTAAACTGTTTTTCATTGCTGTTATATTGGAAATCCAGGAATGTTTGGTTCCGTTCATTTAATATTACATCGTTAGTTTGAATGCTGTCACTGGCTGGTGCTGTTGCATTGTGCCTCCACCTATCGCTCGGTTTGGTTGTAAACCATGCTGAGGGGTAGGTTTATAGCCCTACATTTGGGCTATACTACTTATTTTGTTCTGAATGGGGGGAGGGAGTCATACTCCTCCTCCCATTCTGGGCCACTTTTAGGCCTTTCGTTACATTGCGTTTTACAACTGATACTATTTTTATTTGATAATTTTTTTTTCTCTTCTTCTTTCCTTCTAACTTTTTTTCTTTTTCAGCCTACATATCATTGAGATTTACCTACGAAGTGATGCTATGTATATCTTCCCCTAACATAGTGAAAGACCTTTCACTATATGCCCTTGGTTCTCCCTGGAGAAAGGTAGGTGGCTGTGGGTTATTTGGAGTTCTCCCCCTTTTGCTCCATGGCTGGTACTAACACTAACTCTTTACCCCTTCGTGTTGTGTCTCACAACACCCAGGGATTAAATTCCCCAGTCAAAAGAAGGAAAGCCCTCCAGGCCTATAGATCCCGTCATATTGATGTAGTACTCTTACAAGAGACCCATTTCCCTCAGCGGTACACCCCATTGTTTCTTCATGCCCATTTTCCAGTTTTTTACTTGTCTAATGCTGAAAATAAGACCAAGGGAGTAGCAATATTATTTTCTAAGAATTGCAAATTCAATCTTGAGTTGGAACTCAAAGACCAGGAGGGAAGGTTCCTATTGGTTAAGGGAACTATCGATGATAAGCTATATACCTTCATATCTTACTACGCCCCTAACAGAGGACAAAAGCAGTTTTTTAAACAATTGTTCCAATCACTTGGACCGTCTATGGAGGGGATCATAGTTATGGGGGGGGGGGGGGGGACTCTAACACAGCTTTTGATTCTGGTCTGGACAAATCCAAACCCTTACGGTCACAAGTTGTTAGGCCCAATAAAACAAGTGTTCAGATTGCTCGATTAATCTTTCAATCTAGATTGACGGATATATGGAGGGAACTCCACCCAAAAAAACGAGATTTTACACACTACTCTAATCCGCACCAGTCCTATTCCCGTATTGACCACATTTGGATCTCCACTCACCATATTCCACTAGCTCTTTCTTCTTCTATAGTGGAAGCTGCTTGGTCAGACCATTCGATGATTCTATTGGCCATTAGAAGGGATATCCCTAGTACACGGACCTCACATTGGACTCTCAATCAGTCTTTATTGAAAGATCCCGCAGTAGTGGCGTAAATTCAGGGAGCTTTGAAGGATTACTTTCACTTTAATGATGGAGGGGAGATTTCTCCAGAAACTTTATGGGCAGCACATAAGGTTACTATTAGAGGCAAGTTGATCCAGATAGCGGCCAGGAAGAAGAGAGAGAGGGTGGTCGAGATTGAGAGATTGGAGAACGAGTTCGCTGAGTTGTGCAAAAAACATAAGAGAAGTCCTTCTAGTGTACCTATATCCACATTGGATGCAACACGAGTTGCTCTTTACTTGGCTCTAACGGCAAAAGCTGAAAAATCCATTAAATGGTCTGGGGCAAAATTTTACCAGATGAGAGACAAGTTGGGTCCTATGTTGGCACGTAAACTTTCACCCAGATTCCGTTCACAAGCTCTCCCAAAGATTAAACAGGCAGATGGCTCTTTTACCTTGAATTCTCAACATATTATTAAGGCATTCCAGGATTTTTACTCTAAGTTGTATATGGCTGAAAATCTCTCTGTCTCTACCGAGTTAGAGGAATTCTTGGATAAATTACATATTCCGAAATTAACGGATACTCATAAAGAGGAATTGGATGCTCCTATTTCAAATGAAGAGGTTTCAGATGTCATAAAAGCTTTAAAGGGGGGAACAGCTCCTGGACCTGATGGTTTTTCCACACCATATTACAAAACATTTTCAGATATCCTAACTCCTTACCTGACTAGACTTTTTAATTTTATGACTAATGGTTCCCCGATAGATAATCAACTAAATATGGCTTATATTGCTGTGATCCCAAAACCGGATAAAGATACTAGTCAAATAGAAAACTACAGACCAATCTCCTTAATCAATAATGATCTCAAAATATTAACCAAGATATTAGCGAACAGACTTGCTTCTTTTATAGGATCTTACATTCATAAAGATCAAGTCGGTTTTATACCCGGTAGGCAAGGTCCTGATCAGGTACGGAGAGCGGTTGACCTAGTATCAATCCTACAATCTAATTGGGAGGGAGGTAATAAACAGGAGGGTATGTTGCTGTCACTGGACCTTCAGAAGGCATTCGATTCGGTGTCATGGACATATCTATTCGCTGTCCTCAAACGCTGGGGATTTGGTCAGAATATGTTAGGAATTTTAGAAGCCCTTTATTCGAATCCTAAAGCCAGAATTAGAATACAAGGAATTTTTTCCGACCCTATTCAGATTGGAAGAGGTACACGTCAGGGATGCCCCCTTTCCCCCCTGATATTCGCTATTATAATCGAATCTTTAGCCATTGCCATTCGTAGTAATCCAAATATCGGGGGGTGCAATGTGGTCAAGATACCCATAAATGTGCCTTATTCGCAGATGACCTTTTACTTTTTGTCACTTCTCCACGGTCTTCTTTACCGGAGATTTGCTCATTGCTTAATACGTTTTCGACTCTTTCAGGTCTCAAAGTAAATATGTCTAAATCTCAAGCTCTTAACGTATCTCTCCCAGATTCTATAGTGTCCGATTTACAGAGAACATACCAATTCAAGTGGAACAGCTCTTTCATTAAGTACTTAGGAATTAATGTTACATCTAAATTTGAAAATCTATACCAAGCTAACTATCCTCCTATGTACAAGAAACTCGAACTCGATCTCAAAGATTGGGAGTCGCACAGTATTTCATGGATTGGCAGGATTAACTCAGTCAAGATGACCCTTTTGCCCAGGCTTTTATATTTATTTCGTTCTCTTCCTATTCCAAGAGATCATTTGAAATCTTTTCAAAATAAGCTCACTAAATTCATTTGGAACAATAAAGGTCCACGACTCTCAAACAGAAGCTTATTCAACCTTCCCAAACAGGGTGGGTTAGGCCTTCCGAATCTCTTATGGTTAGGGATGAGCTTCGTGTTCGAGTCGAACATACGTTCGACTCGAACATCGGCTGTTCGATGAAGATCGAACGATTTGGGCCGTTCGCGCCAAATTCGAGTGACGCGAACGGCCCACAATGCACTACGCCATCGCAGTGTCATCCAGGCGCTGTGATTGGCCAAGCATGCACTGTGACCCCGCATGCTTGGCCAATCACAGCGCCGGCAGCGAGGAGAACAATGATTGGCCACAGGCAGGATGCCTGTGGCCAATTATTGCTGAGGGGGTTTAGTACACGCCCCACACTATAAAAGGCCGCCAGCGCAGCGGCCTTGTGTAGTGTGTTCCGGAGCAGGGAAAGAGAAGCATAGGCAGGGACAGTGTCATTTTTTTCCTTTACTAATCCTGGATTCCTTGTGTTTAGGGACAAATAAGGATAGGTAGGGAGAGTGTCAGTGACAGTGTGCTATTCTGTGCTAATCCTTGTTTGTAGGGACAGAGAGGTACAGGGAGGGAAAGTGTCAGTGTGCTATTCTGTTCTAAAACTATTTTGCTGAACCATATTTTCAATCCTTGAGTTTAGGGACAGAGAGGTACAGTGAGGGAAAGTGTCAGTGTGCTATAATGTTCTAAAACTATTCTGCTGAACCATATTTTCAATCCTTGAGTTGAGGGATAGAGAGGTACAGTGAGTGAAACTGACAGTGTGCTATTCTGTTCTAAACCAATTTTGCTGTTCCATATTTTCAATCCTTGAGTTTAGGGACAGAGAAGGACACTCGTAGAAATTATCAGTGTGCTATTCTGTGCTAAATCTTGTTTGTAGGGAGGGACAGAGTAGGACAGTGAGGGAAAGTGTCAGTGTGATATTCTGTTCTAAAACTATTTTGCTGAACCATATTTTCAATCCTTGATTTGAGGGACAGAGAGGTACAGTGAGTGAAACTGACAGTGTGCTAGTCTGTTCTAAACCAATTTTGCTGTTCCATATTTTCAATCCTTGAGTTTAGGGACAGAGAAGAACACTCGTAGAAATTATCAGTGTGCTATTCTGTGCTAAATCTTGTTTGTAGGGAGGGACAGAGTAGGACAGTGAGGGAAAGTGTCAGTGTGCTATTCTGTTCTAAAACTATTTTGCTGAACCATATTTTCAATCCTTGAGTTGAGGGACAGAGAGGTACAGTGAGTGAAACTGACAGTGTGCTATTCTGTTCTAAACCAATTTTGCTGTTCCATATTTTCAATCCTTGAGTTTAGGGACAGAGAAGGACACTCGTAGAAATTATCAGTGTGCTATTCTGTGCTAAATCTTGTTTGTAGGGAGGGACAGAGTAGGACAGTGAGGGAAAGTGTCAGTGTGCTATTCTGTTCTAAAACTATTTTGCTGAACCATATTTTCAATCCTTGAGTTGAGGGACAGAGAGGTACAGTGAGTGAAACTGACAGTGTGCTATTCTGTTCTAAACCAATTTTGCTGTTCCATATTTTCAATCCTTGAGTTTAGGGACAGAGAAGGACACTCATAGAAATTATCAGTGTGCTATTCTGTGCTAAATCTTGTTTGTAGGGAGGGACAGAGTAGGACAGTGAGGGAAAGTGTCAGTGTGCTATTCTGTTCTAAAACTATTTTGCTGAACCATATTTTCAATCCTTGATTTGAGGGACAGAGGTACAGTGAGTGAAACTGACAGTGTGCTATTCTGTTCTAAACCAATTTTGCTGTTCCATATTTTCAATCCTTGAGTTTAGGGACAGAGAAGGACACTCGTAGAAATTATCAGTGTGCTATTCTGTGCTAAATCTTGTTTGTAGGTAGGGACAGAGTAGGACAGTGAGGGAAAGTGTCAGTGTGCTATTCTGTTCTAAAACTATTTTGCTGAACCATATTTTCAATCCTTGAGTTGAGGGACAGAGAGGTACAGTGAGTGAAACTGACAGTGTGCTATTCTGTTCTAAACCAATTTTGCTGTTCCATATTTTCAATCCTTGAGTTTAGGGACAGAGAAGGACACTCGTAGAAATTATCAGTGTGCTATTCTGTGCTAAATCTTGTTTGTAGGGAGGGACAGAGTAGGACAGTGAGGGAAAGTGTCAGTGTGCTATTCTGTTCTAAAACTATTTTGCTGAACCATATTTTCAATCCTTGAGTTGAGGGACAGAGAGGTACAGTGAGTGAAACTGACAGTGTGCTATTCTGTTCTAAACCAATTTTGCTGTTCCATATTTTCAATCCTTGAGTTTAGGGACAGAGAAGGACACTCGTAGAAATTATCAGTGTGCTATTCTGTGCTAAATCTTGTTTGTAGGGAGGAACAGAGTAGGACAGTGAGGGAAAGTGTCAGTGTGCTATTCTGTTCTAAAACTATTTTGCTGAACCATATTTTCAATCCTTGAGTTGAGGGACAGAGAGGTACAGTGAGTGAAACTGACAGTGTGCTATTCTGTTCTAAACCTATTTTGCTGTTCCATATTTTCAATCCTTGAGTTGAGGGACAGAGAGGTACAGTGAGTGAAACTGACAGTGTGCTATTCTGTTCTAAACCAATTTTGCTGTTCCATATTTTCAATCCTTGAGTTTAGGGACAGAGAAGGACACTCGTAGAAATTATCAGTGTGCTATTCTGTGCTAAATCTTGTTCGTAGGGAGGGACAGAGTAGGACAGTGAGGGAAAGTGTCAGTGTGCTATTCTGTTCTAAAACTATTTTGCTGAACCATATTTTCAATCCTTGAGTTGAGGGACAGAGAGGTACAGTGAGTGAAACTGACAGTGTGCTATTCTGTTCTAAACCAATTTTGCTGAACCATATTTTCAATCCTTGAGTTGAGGGACAGAGAGGTACAGTGAGTGAAACTGACAGTGTGCTATTCTGTTCTAAACCAATTTTGCTGTTCCATATTTTCAATCCTTGAGTTTAGGGACAGAGAAGGACACTCGTAGAAATTATCAGTGTGCTATTCTGTGCTAAATCTTGTTTGTAGGGAGGGACAGAGTAGGACAGTGAGGGAAAGTGTCAGTGTGCTATTCTGTTGTAAAACTATTTTGCTGAACCATATTTTCAATCCTTGAGTTGAGGGACAGAGAGGTACAGTGAGTGAAACTGACAGTGTGCTATTCTGTTCTAAACCAATTTTGCTGTTCCATTTTTTCAATCCTTGAGTTTAGGGACAGAGAAGGACACTCGTAGAAATTATCAGTGTGCTATTCTGTGCTAAATCTTGTTTGTAGGGAGGGACAGAGTAGGACAGTGAGGGAAAGTGTCAGTGTGCTATTCTGTTCTAAATCTATTTTGCTGAACCATATTTTCAATCCTTGAGTTGAGGGACAGAGAGGTACATTGAGTGAAACTGACAGTGTGCTATTCTGTTCTAAACCTATTTTGCTGTTCCATATTTTCAATCCTTGAGTTGAGGGACAGAGAGGTACAGTGAGTGAAACTGACAGTGTGCTATTCTGTTCTAAACCAATTTTGCTGTTCCATATTTTCAATCCTTGAGTTTAGGGACAGAGAAGGACACTCGTAGAAATTATCAGTGTGCTATTCTGTGCTAAATCTTGTTTGTAGGGAGGGACAGAGTAGGACAGTGAGGGAAAGTGTCAGTGTGCTATTCTGTTCTAAAACTATTTTGCTGAACCATATTTTCAATCCTTGAGTTGAGGGACAGAGAGGTACAGTGAGTGAAACTGACAGTGTGCTATTCTGTTCTAAACCAATTTTGCTGTTCCATATTTTCAATCCTTGAGTTGAGGGACAGAGAGGTACAGTGAGTGAAACTGACAGTGTGCTATTCTGTTCTAAACCAATTTTGCTGAACCATATTTTCAATCCTTGAGTTTAGGGACAGAGAAGGACACTCGTAGAAATTATCAGTGTGCTATTCTGTGCTAAATCTTGTTTGTAGGGAGGGACAGAGTAGGACAGTGAGGGAAAGTGTCAGTGTGCTATTCTGTTCTAAACCTATTTTGCTGTTCCATATTTTCAATCCTTGAGTTGAGGGACAGAGAGGTACAGTGAGTGAAACTGACAGTGTGCTATTCTGTTCTAAACCAATTTTGCTGTTCCATATTTTCAATCCTTGAGTTTAGGGACAGAGAAGGACACTCGTAGAAATTATCAGTGTGCTATTCTGTGCTAAATCTTGTTTGTAGGGAGGGACAGAGTAGGACAGTGAGGGAAAGTGTCAGTGTGCTATTCTGTTGTAAAACTATTTTGCTGAACCATATTTTCAATCCTTGAGTTGAGGGACAGAGAGGTACAGTGAGTGAAACTGACAGTGTGCTATTCTGTTCTAAACCAATTTTGCTGTTCCATTTTTTCAATCCTTGAGTTTAGGGACAGAGAAGGACACTCGTAGAAATTATCAGTGTGCTATTCTGTGCTAAATCTTGTTTGTAGGGAGGGACAGAGTAGGACAGTGAGGGAAAGTGTCAGTGTGCTATTCTGTTCTAAATCTATTTTGCTGAACCATATTTTCAATCCTTGAGTTGAGGGACAGAGAGGTACAGTGAGTGAAACTGACAGTGTGCTATTCTGTTCTAAACCTATTTTGCTGTTCCATATTTTCAATCCTTGAGTTGAGGGACAGAGAGGTACAGTGAGTGAAACTGACAGTGTGCTATTCTGTTCTAAACCAATTTTGCTGTTCCATATTTTCAATCCTTGAGTTTAGGGACAGAGAAGGACACTCGTAGAAATTATCAGTGTGCTATTCTGTGCTAAATCTTGTTTGTAGGGAGGGACAGAGTAGGACAGTGAGGGAAAGTGTCAGTGTGCTATTCTGTTCTAAAACTATTTTGCTGAACCATATTTTCAATCCTTGAGTTGAGGGACAGAGAGGTACAGTGAGTGAAACTGACAGTGTGCTATTCTGTTCTAAACCAATTTTGCTGTTCCATATTTTCAATCCTTGAGTTGAGGGACAGAGAGGTACAGTGAGTGAAACTGACAGTGTGCTATTCTGTTCTAAACCAATTTTGCTGTTCCATATTTTCAATCCTTGAGTTTAGGGACAGAGAAGGACACTCGTAGAAATTATCAGTGTGCTATTCTGTGCTAAATCTTGTTTGTAGGGAGGGACAGAGTAGGACAGTGAGGGAAAGTGTCAGTGTGCTATTCTGTTCTAAAACTATTTTGCTGAACCATATTTTCAATCCTTGTGTTTAGGGACAGAGAAGGATAGGCAGGGGACAGTGTCAGTGTCATTGTTGCTAAGCCTCCTGCACAGTATACACCTGAAGGTAGCCCTTATTGCTGTTTTTCCCATCTCCCTGCAGGCCATCCATTAAAATGTCTGGAAGGCAACCAAGAAGAGGCAGACAGTCAGGAGGCAAAAAAAGAGGGCAAGCAGGCTCTGTGTCTGGGGGCAACAGTGCTGGTCGTGTACGCGGTGCATTGTCATCAGCACATGGCCATGGGACACGCTTGTCCTTGTTTTCGGCAGCTGGACATGTTGAGCCACATCATGCCGAAGACTTGGTAGAGTGGATGACCAAGCCCACCTCATCCTCCTCATCCTCTCTCACCCAGGCTCAGGGTACTGGCAAAGCAGCTGCCAAAGCGTCCTCTTCTCTGGTATCATTATCTTCATTAGTCAATCCTTCCCTAGACCCACCATGCCCTCCTCCTGAGGAGTCCCCCGAACTGTTTGAGCACAGTGTTGGGTACATGCTCCAGGAGGATGCCCAGCGTTTGGAAGGATCTGATGATGATACCCAGCTAGAGGAAGGCAGCAGCGTGAGAGCAGAGAGAGGGGATGCTCAAGAAGGACACCAATCTGGCAGTCATGCTCCAGCAGCTGCAGCATATTGCCAGATTGGCTCCAGTGATGAGGAGGGAGGGGATGATGAGGTCACTGACTCCACGTGGGTGCCTAATAGGAGAGAGGAGGAGAAGGAGGATGAGGAGGAGGCACATCTCCAACGAGGCAGGATGCCCTTGAGTGGCCAGCGTATGGGCAGCACACCGACGGAATCACACCGCAGAGCTCCGCCTGTGCAGGGCGCTGCCTCTGCCCGTCATGCAAAAAGTTCTTTGGTGTGGGCCTTTTTTGAGGCGAGTGCATCAGATCGCACAGCTGCTGTTTGCAACATATGTCTCAAGCGTATATCGCGTGGCCAAAACATCAGCCGCTTGGGCACCACATGCTTGATCAGACATATGTTGACCTGCCATGCAGCTCGTTGGCAAGCCTACCTTAAAGACCCACACCAAAGAACAAAGCTGACCTCTTCTTGCACCGCATCAGCTGGGATCTCCAACCCCACTATACCTTCACTCCTCTCTGAAACCTGCTCTGAGAGGAATGAAGGTGTAGAATTAGGTGTGTCACAGGCAAGTACTTGCGGGCACTCTGCTAGCAGTACACCAACGTCCGATTCTAGCAGGCAAATTTCCCTGCCCCAGCTGCTGGACCGTCGAAAGAAGTTCACTCCCAGCCATCCACATGCCCAGCGGTTGAATGCTAGCTTGGCTAAATTGCTAGCGCTTCAACTGCTGCCTTTTCAGTTGGTAGACTCGGCCCCCTTCCGTGAGTTTGTGCAATGTGCGGTTCCTCAGTGGCAGGTTCCCAAACGACACTTTTTCGCACGGAAGGCTATTCCGGCTCTCTACAGGCATGTGGAAGGCAATGTCTTGGCCTCGCTGGACAGGGCGGTCAGCGGTAAAGTGCATATTACCGCTGACTCATGGTCCAGCAGGCATGGACAGGGACGTTACCTTTCTTTCACGGCCCATTGGGTCACTCTTTTGCCAGCTGGGAAGGATGCAGGACAGGGTGCAGTAGTGTTGGAGGTTGTTCCACCGCCACGCCTCCAAAATGCTACTACTGGTTGTGACACACCTCTCTCCTCCACCCCCTCCTCTTCTTCTTCCTCCATGGCCTCTTCCTGTGGTTTGTCCTCGGAACCAGCGGTGCTCCGTAGGCGTTCAAGGGGCTACGCAAGTACGCAGGCAAAAAGATGCCATGCCGTGCTTGCGCTGGTGTGTTTGGGGGACAGGAGCCACACTGGGGCAGAGGTCCTGTCTGCTCTGCAGGGGCAGGCCGAGAGGTGGTTGACGCCACGCCAGCTTAAGCCAGGAATGGTGGTTTGCGACAATGGCACCAACCTCCTCTCCGCCCTCCGACAGGGACAACTGACCCATGTGCCCTGTGTGGCTCACGTCCTTAACCTGGTGGTGCAGCGGTTCTTGGGCAGGTACCCGGGCTTACAGGATGTCCTGAGGCAGGCCAGGAAAGTCTGTGTGCATTTCCGCAGATCTTATAATGCCAGTGCTCGCCTGGCTGAGCTGCAAAAGGAGTTGAACCTGCCCAAGAACCGCCTTATATGTGACATGCCCACCAGGTGGAACTCAACGTTGGCCATGCTGCAGCGGCTGCACACGCAGCAGAGGGCCATCAATGAGTACCTGTGCGACTACGGCACCAGGACAGGGTCAGGGGAGCTCGGTTTTTTTTCACCACGCCAGTGGGGCATGATCAGGGATGCATGCACTGTCCTGGCACCATTTGAGGAGGCCACGAGGATGGTGAGCAGTGACAGTGCATGCATCAGTGACACTGTACCTCTTGTCCACCTGTTGGAGCACACGCTGCGTGGAATAATGGACAGGGCACTTGAGGCAGAACAGAGGCAGGAAGAGGAGGACTTCCTTGCCTCTCAAGGCCCCCTTTACCCAGACAGTGTTCCTTCTGTCCCACCTATCGCACAGGAAGAGGAGGAGGAGGAGGAGGAGGAGGAGGATTGTGTCAGCATGGATGTGGAGGCTGGCACTCAGCATCATCAGCAGCAGTCTTTTAGGGATGATTTACAGTCCCAAGAAACCAGTGGACTTGTACGTGGCTGGGAGGAGGTGGCTGCGGATCATGTCGTCCTTAGTGACCCAGAGGACTCCGGACTGAATGCCTCAGCTAACCTACGCTGCATGGCCTCCCTGATCCTGCAAAGTCTGCGGAAGGATCCTCGTATTCTTCGGATCAAGGAGAGGGACCATTACTGGCTGGCCACTCTCCTTGATCCACGGTACAAGGGTAAGGTTGCGGACCTTATCGTACCGTCGCAGAGGGAGCAGAGGATGAGACAACTCCGGGAGGCCTTGCAGAAAGGTCTGTGCAACGCGTTCCCAGAGACTGGGAGGTTACAAACTCCTGGTCCTGGACAACGAGTTGCTGAGGCTTCGGGCAGTCAAAGAAGGAGCGGTGGGGAAGGTGGCCGTCTGACCGATGCGCTCAGACAATTCTTTAGTCCGCAGCCCCAAAGTATGATCGGTTCCAGCAACCATCGCCAGCGTCTGATATACATGGTGCAGGAATACCTAGGGGCAAGGTCAGACTTGGACACCTTCCCCACCGAAAATCCTCTGGCTTACTGGGTCTTGAGGATGGATCACTGGCCAGAGCTTGCACAGTATGCAATTGAGCTACTGGCCTGTCCTGCATCCAGCGTTCTTTCAGAACGCACATTCAGTGCTGCTGGAGGATTTGTCACGGATCACAGGGTGCGCCTGTCCACCGACTCGGTTGATCGACTGACTTTCATCAAGATGAACCAGTCTTGGATCACCACCAGCTACCACACACCAGATGCTGATATAACAGACTAATTGATTTTAAAATGTCACATCCCTTCAAGACTGATGCTGATGCTGAGTGCCTGTGCTGTTATGTTGACTGGCTATCCTCCTCCTCCTCCTCAATGATACGATTAACGATGATAGCTTGGAAGATAATTTTGGTTTATGGGTGACGCCACCAGTGGCTAAGGCCCAATTTTTCAGCCCCTGTTTAACAGGGGCGTGTAATTAAAATTTTTGATGCAATACTTTGCAACAGGCCTCATTGCTGTGCTCCAAGTACAGTATCTGTGAGGGGTTGCAGTGTTGTGCCACCAGTGCCTAAGGCCCAATTTTTCAGCCTCTGTTCAACAGGGGCATGCAATTATAATTATTGATCTAATAATTCACAGCAGGGCCCATTGCTGCGCCCACCAAGAGTAACTGTCAGGCCTTACAGTGTTGTGGCACCAGCATCACCATCACCACCACCACCACCACCAAAGGCCCAATTTTTAAGCCCCTGTTCAACAGGGGCATGCAATTATAATTATTGATCTAATAATTCACAGCAGGGCCCATTGCTGCGCCCACCAAGAGTAACTGTCAGGCCTTACAGTGTTGTGGCACCAGCATCACCATCACCACCACCACCACCACCAAAGGCCCAATTTTTAAGCCCCTGTTCAACATGGGCATGCAATTATAATTATTGATCTAATAATTCACAGCAGGGAGCATTGCTGCGCCCACCAAGAGTAACTGTCAGGCCTTACAGTGTTGTGGCACCAGCACCACCATCACCACCACCACCACCACCAAAGGCCCAATTTTTCAGCCCCTGTTCAACAGGGGCATGCAATTATAATTATTGATCTAATAATTCACAGCAGGGAGCATTGCTGCGCCCACCAAGAGTAACTGTCAGGCCTTACAGTGTTGTGGCACCAGCACCACCATCACCACCACCACCACCACCACCAAAGGCCCAATTTTTCAGCCCCTGTTCAACAGGGGCATGCAATTATAATTATTGATCTAATAATTCACAGCAGGGAGCATTGCTGCGCCCACCAAGAGTAACTGTCAGGCCTTACAGTGTTGTGGCACCAGCACCACCATCACCACCACCACCACCACCACCAAAGGCCCAATTTTTCAGCCCCTGTTCAACAGGGGCATGCAATTATAATTATTGATCTAATAATTCACAGCAGGGAGCATTGCTGTGCCCACCAAGAGTAACTGTCAGGCCTTACAGTGTTGTGGCACCAGCACCACCATCACCACCACCACCACCACCAAAGGCCCAATTTTTCAGCCCCTGTTCAACAGGGGCATGCAATTATAATTATTGATCTAATAATTCACAGCAGGGAGCATTGCTGCGCCCACCAAGAGTAACTGTCAGGCCTTACAGTGTTGGGGCACCAGCACCACCATCAAAGGCCCAATTTTTACTACCACTGATCAACAATTATATGTTATTACAATTCCTGATATTATACTTGACAGAAGGGCGTTCCAGCACCCACCAAGAATAACTGTGAGTGCTTTCAGTGTTGTGCCAACACCAACACCGAAGGGGCCAATTTCTGAAGAGTATATACGGAAGGTCCCTACTTTCAAACATCCAACTTACAAACTACTACTACTTGCAAACGGAAGAAGACAACAGGAAGTGAGAGGAAATCTACCCCTTGGAAGGAAAATTCTCTCCTGTAAGAATTAATATGGGAGAAAGGTGTCTCCTCTCTACTGATGCTTTATCACCAATCCTTGTTTCAATAAAAACACCACATTTCAAAAACAGTTGTCATTGGGACGCAAAGTGAGGTGAAATGTTCTGAACAGGGGCACAGACAGCAAAAAAAATGTGACAGGGGTGATAACCGTTCCCTATGTTTTACAAAAAACTAAAAAAAAGGAATTTGCCATGGAGCTCCACTTAAACAATGCAGCTGTTCAAAATTATAAACAGATTCTACATAAGAACAAACCTACAGTCCCTGTCTTGTATGCACCGCCTGTATACGGCTGTTCAGAGTATATAGGTCCTTTTTTATTTTGTGTGCGGGGTTCCCCTTAATATCCATACAAGACCCAAAGGGGCTGGTAATGGGCTGGGGTGGGGGGGGGGGGGTTGATGGGGTAGCTATGCCATTTTTCCTAAAGATTTTCATCCATATTACCGGGACCAGACATTGCATTAAAGCCGCAAGCAGTTTTAAATGACTTTTTTCCCTTTAGAAATGTTATTTTGTGCAGGGACAGTTCTAAACACGGGAAACACGTGGCACTTCACAGGCATACTTTAGACACCCCCCGGGTACAATATTTAAAGGAATATTTGACTTTTTTTTTTTCACTTTATGCATCATTAAAATGACTGCTCCAGGAAAACGTCCGTTTTTAAAACTTATTTTTGCATTGATACATGTCCCCTGTTGCAGAAGCCGGGTTCCCAAACTCTGTTTCGGACAATAACATGGATAATAGTCGTTATAATTAGCACTTTAGAATCCGAACGTTCGCATCCATTGTATTTAATAGGGTTCTAATGTTCGTGCGAACTTTCGGTCCGTTCGCGGGTTCTGGTGCGAACCGAACCCGGGGGTGTTCGGCTCATCACTACTTATGGTACTACCAAGCAGCACGATTGGCACAACTATCTGTTTTATATTTTAACACAGAACTTCCTGATTGGATATCAATTGAAAATCAAGCTGTTCCATCCTCATCACTGATACACTTGTTGTGGTGCCCTCCCAGAAATAGACCTCCCATCTTATCACCATCACTCTCACAATCATTATCTTTATGGGATTCACTTCGGAAACTTCCCTCGCTGGTCTCTAAAGCTCAACCTTTGACCCCGGTGTTCAAAAATCCGTTTTTTCATCAAGGTTTGGATCTTCAAACCTTTAAATGGTGGTATGACAAGGGGTTGTACCGCATTGGTCAGTTTTTTCCTCTACTGGCCCTTTTCCTATTGAATATTTTATGAACAATTTTGATCTTCCTTCATCTGAAAAACGGAGATTTCACCAAATCGCTAATTTAATTCATTCTAAGTGTAAAGCTGGATATTCATCCCGAGACTTTACAGATTATGAAACTTGGTGTGGACGGGCCGTGGAGCGAAGGGAGGGGGATCTCTGTGATCTACAAGTCACTGGCATCCAATTTGGTGAAACTACCATATATGTTGGCCTGGGAGAAGGAACTCCTAATTGATAGAAATATTTTAGACTGGCATGCAAGCTACTCTTGCTCGACTTCAGGCCTCTATAATGCTTCGCTCATAGAGGCCAATATAAAACTTTTTACAAGATGGTATCTGGTTCCCACGAGATTGGCTGATATGTACCCCACTGTTTCACCTCTTTGTTATAGGGGATGTCAGGGACTGGGTACTATGATCCACATATGGTGGGAATGCCCAAGAATTTGTGGATTTTGGAACAAGGTATTTCATATTTTACGTAATATTACAGGTTGCCCGATACATCAATCTCCCACAATTGCTTTACTCAATGGACATTTACCTCATATTCCTAAAGTCAGTCGTAAACTGATTTTGTTTATTTTAACGGGAGCAAAACTAACAATTGCAAGGGCATGGAAGAAACCTTCGGTATCTATATTATCCATGAAACGAAAAGTTTCTTGGATTATGGAAAGAGAAAAATTGGTTAGCTTCTTGTTAGACGGAACCTCAAATTTTGAAGCCATATGGGAACCTTGGGCGCGTTTTATGGGATTTTCTTTATCACATAAATTGGTCGTCAACACCAATCACTAATCTTTAGAAAGTATATTTGGTTTGTAGGCATTCTATAATCTCTTCATTTCATATCTTTGAGGTTTTTTCTTTTCTTTCTCCTCCTTTTTTTTTCTTTTCTTTTTTTTATCTTATGACTCTATTCTCTTGGTATGGACTTTTATTATTTAATAGTATGTTTTTTGTTTTATTATAACAGATAAAATATAACAATTTCAGGCTCAGATTCCTTTTTCTTGATTGAGGCTTAGACTGTTGAACTTAGCTCTAATAGTCTGAGAACAACTCTTAGATTTCGCACTAAGGTCGAGTATTGTTTTTTATTTTTGCAAGTACAAATTGAAAATTTATGTTATGTCTCTCCAGTTGTCTCTACCGACGTTTGTTGGTGGAGATAGGAAGGCCGAGCAGGGGGCGCTCTCTCCTTCTCAGTCAGTGTGTTCCCGTTAGGGGTGGCTGGAGAGGGGAGTAGGAGCCCTTCATAAGTTTCGGTTATTTTGGTGGGAACTAGATTTCCTCACTATAAGTTATTATCAGTTTATAAGTTTACTTGATTATATACATGACCAAGATGAGGCTAGATTTTATTACTTTTTGTGTAAACATTATCAGTATTGGTTTTTAAGATAACACTTTGTCTAAGTTTCTATGTTAATAATACCTGAGATTTTTGTTGAGTCACTTGTAATCATCTCTATTATTTATGATTCTGTAATGATTTCTTTTTCTGATGATCATTTACTATCTTTTGAGGATTACTGGAATATGTATTTTTTGTAATTTTTAGTCTGATTGGTTTCCGTGGATGATCAGATTTGCGTATTGTCAATGCTAAAAATGTAGTCGGTTTATTCGCTTTCATGTATAGAGTATGTTTCGTTTTACGGAAAATCTTTTCTGCTGAGTCTGTTAGAAAGAGGTCAAGTTCTAATTTTGCCTTTTCATAGGCAAGTTTATTGGACTGGGATGGTGTGGTTTGAAAATGTTCTGAAACTTTAAAAAACCTTTCATCTAGTTGTTTGTGTAATTGTTTGTTTTGTTTTTGACGATAAGATACTTTGCTAATGCAGGCCCCTCAGTTAACTGGTTTGAGGACTTCCCAGTGTGTCAAGGGATTTGTATTGTCTGCTAAATAGTCTTGGATGGCTTTTTCTACTTCTTGTCAGTACAGAGGCTTAGCTAATAGTCTGTCATTTATGAACCAGGTACGATGATTAGGTTTCGGGATGAGGAAAGAGAATGTCATCATAGTTGCATTGTGGTCAGACCCTGTACTTGGGATAATTTGAGAGTTTAATACAAGAGACGAAGAATTGACATTAACTAATATATGGTCAATACGAGAAAATTGCTTATGGGGATGGGAATAATGGGTCTTCCAAGGTCTTTTCCTTGGATTATATTCCCGCCAAGTGTCAAGAAGGTAATGTTGATTAAGGAGTTGTTGAAAGGAGGGGCGTTGTATCGTCGGAGGTGTGGGGGATTTATCAAGGATTGGGTAAATGACTTGATTTGAGTCTCCGCACATTATAAGGGTACCTTTTTTATGGGAATCCACTACCGAAAATAGATGGGAGAGGAAAGAAAGCGGATTTCTGTTGGGAGCATAGTATGAGACGACTGTAATTTCATAGTCGAGTAGGAGTCCTTTAAGTAATAAATAACATCATTCCGGATCTTTAATCTCTGAGTGTAGGGTAAAGGGTGTAGTGTGATGGAATGCGATTAAGACCCCTCTTTGCTTGGTGGAGGCTGAAGCTTTGCATACTTGTGGATATTGGTGGTTACAAAATTTAGGGGAGGATTGGGTAGTAAAATGTGTCTCTTGTAGGCAAACCATATGTGCTGAAAGGGATGAGAAAAAGTGAAAAGCTTTTGTGCATTTTGGGGGGGGGGGATTGAGACCTTGTACATTGTGTGTTAATATGTTTAAGGATGTCATATCAATGTACAGTGTCTATCAATGGTAATGGAATCAGTTGATTGATATGAGCTATTTTATTCTGGAGAACTAGGGAATATGTAGATGAAGTCTACAGGATATGAACACTTTAGCCCTGTACACACGATCAGTTTTACCAATGAAAACAGTACTTTTTTCATCGGACAAATCGATCGTGTATGCGCCCCATCGGTCTTTTTTCATCAGTGATTAAAAATAGAACATGTTTTAAATTTATCCGATGGAAAAAAAAACGATAGCAAATTCCAATCGTCTGTGTGGAACTCCATCGGAGAAAAAACCTTTGCATGCTCAGAATCAAGTCGACGCATGCTCAGAAGCATTGAACTTAATTTTTCTCGGCTCGTCGGAGTGTTTTACGTCACGGCGTTTGGGACGGTCGGATTTTTGACTGATGGTGTGTAGGCAAGATTGATGGAAGTCAGCTTCATCGGAAATCTGATGGAAAAATCCATCAGATTTTATTCCATCGGAAATCCGATTGTGTGTACAGGGCTTAAGGGTATGAAAAACGTAGAATGGAAAAGGAAGACAAAAATTAATGTTGGTTAAAGTGTAGAGAAGCTTTTGTTGGAAAACACTAAAGTATTGGCTCCAAAGAGGAGCAAGAATCCAATGGTCGGTGAATAGTCACCAGCTTGTGGGTACAAATTGTCCAAAGAGTGTCCGGAAAGTTATACCGGGCACTTGAGGATTAAGTTGGAGGTGCAGTGAGCAGTCTCCAAGATGGTAACAGCCATTATATACCGTATATACTCGAGTATAAGCCGAGTTTTTCAGCACATTCTCGGCTTATACTCGGCTTATACTCGAGTCTGTTTCCGACTTCAACTTTGTGCGCCTGATCCCGGCCATCCGTAGGTCCCCTGGACCCCAAACTTGGCACACATGTAGCCCAACGCCTCCTCTACAAGTGTGCAAAGTTGGTGTCTGGGGGACCTATGGACGGGGAGCACCGATTTTTCAAAGCCGGGCACCCCTTTCCATAGACTCCAATGTTAAACGGTAATTTCTCCGGGGATTTTTGGGACCCAGTACTGGCCGGCCCTAGGTCCCCTGGACCCCAAACTTGGCACACATGTACACCAACTATTCCTCTACAAGTGTGCCAAGTTTGATGTCTGGGGAACCTACGGACGGGGAGCACAGAGTTTTCAAAGCCAGGCACCCCCTCCATAGACTCCCATGTTAAACGCACAGTGAGGCATGGGCACAGTGAGGCATGGACACAGTGACAGTGAGGCATGGGCACAGTGAGGCATGGACACAGTGACAGTGAGGCATGGGCACAGTGAGGCATGCACATGGACACAGTGAGGCAAAGTGAGGCACAGTGAGGCATGCAGATGGACACCCTAGGCTTATACTCGAGTCAATAAGTTTTCCCAGTTTTTTGTGGTAAAATTAGGTGCCTCGGCTTATATTCTGGTCAGCTTATAATCGAGTATATACGGTAGTTCTATAATAGCTTAATTTATAAAAGAACTAAACGAGTCACAATTAACATTTAAGTAAGTATACATTAATGTAAAAGAAAAAATATATTAGAATCAACAAACAACCATAAACAATAATACCTGAACTAGGTTAATAAGATACGTTCCCACATGTGATTTAGATAGGTAATATAAAAGGTAAGAAACGTTCAGTGAGAGAATAAAGTCATTCAACCTATAAAAACAAAAAAAAATTAAATTCATAAGCCTGTTAGTTTACTTTCTAGGTCACATGCAGGAGGTATTGAATCAGTTTGGGATGAATTTAGCAGATATATTTTCCATATATCTAGTATTCTCAATATGTATAGCACTATATAATTAATGACATATATAGGCTAATAGAGATTTGGTAATTAGGGTTATATAAATTTACGAGATTTTGGGCAGAACGTGGTATATTCACATTACTATCTATGTAAATCTATAGCCACTGAGGAGTCCACAGAGACGGAGAACAGGGTCTGTCCCCGGGGGCTTCTACCCATATGGCTGTAAATACTTAGTGTCAGTGTATAAAGAACTTTAAGTCAGAATATCACCATATATGGTTACTTCAGTCCATTTGGTCTTCTGCAGTCTGCGGGGGAGAGTCAAAGCGACTCCTTTTGTGGTTACTTGGGTGAGCTTGAAGTGATGGACCATCTCGTTGATCGGTGGGGGAGCCTGATGTTGTTCGACGTTTGAATCCTTCTGTGGTGTTTTCTGGCATTGCTAGGTAAATATCTTGTATCACATTGAGGAGTTCTTCCACAGATTTGCATGTATAGGTAGTATCTTTGAATGAAAAACGAAGGGCAAAGGGGAAACACCAGCGGTATGAGATACGGTTAAATTTGAGAATTTTTAGATGTGGTTTCATCATCTTCCTTTTGATTAGGGTATATTGCGAAAGATCCTGGAAGATCTGATAGCGATGTCACTGGAAGATCAAGGATTCCTTATTTCGGGCTGCTTCCATAATTTGTTCTTTGGAACGGAAATAATGGAGTTTAATGACAATGTCTCTGGGGGGGGCCATCGTCCTTACGTGGTGCCAAAGATCTGTGGATTCTGTCCATCTCCAAGCGTTCTATTGGGATTGATGGTATAAGTTCTTGAAAGAGCGCGGTAATGGTAGACTTGAGATCAGTTATAGATTCAGGGATTCCACGGATTCTAACATTGGATCTTCTAGCCCTGTTCTCAAAGTCTTCTAAGCGGGTGTAAAGGGAAGAGTTTTCCTCTTTAAGTGCTTCGAATTCATCAGAGTGATTTGTGGTAATGTTGTCTAATTCATCCATCCTCTGTTCTAGCACTGAAGTGCGGTGGCCCACCTCACGTATCTCCCACGTAAATTTTTCAGTGATGGTATCTGAGGTGTTTTGTAGTGCTTTCTGCAGGACCCTCTCAAATTGTTTAATGAGATCTGTACCTGGTGGAGTATTCTGTAATATATTAGGAGTCATCCCAAAGTCACAGTCTAATTCAGGCTCATCTTGCTGATATGGAGACTGGTTTTTGTTCAGTTTTTGTGTCTGAGGTAAAACCGAGCGGGAGGATGACGCGGCTGCCATCTTAGTCGCGGCTCTTGTCACCGTTTCAGGGCACTTAACAGCTTTAAGCTTTGATTTTCTCCCACTGAACATAGTATAGTTTTGAGCCTGAGGGTAACAGGTAGCTGCTGGTTACCTTTTGTGAATGGGTTTGCAGAGGTGACTCGTCTTATCTCTGCTGTTTTAGTCTCAGAAGATGCGGAGCTCTAAGCAGCCATAACCTGCTCAGTCAGCTTCGTGCATGCGCCTCGAGTTATACAAATCTCAAATAATGAACAATGATTAGGGGAATATTATGAGCGTGTTTGGACAGGGGCAGTGTGTATGATTTCCTGCCCCCCTGTCTCTATAAGTCATCATCCTTAGCTAGACAAAGAAAGCCACCAAGCTGGCCTTGAAATCATGGATGTTGTCCCCGACCATAACAATTCAAAGACTGCCGTTTTCACCGTTGGCATGAATCCTTATTCTGCGTTGTTCAGAGAACAATGCATACCCGGATTATACTACCATTCCTGAGGATGGGAGATTATCTGCAGGAACACGCCATAGCCCCCCCACGTGTTGATCAGACACACAGGGGCACACAAGCGTATAATCCCCCATAACCGATAATATTTTTGCAGAGTGAACACATCCCCCCCAGACGATCGTCTGTGCATCACACAGGGGCCCTTTGCTGGCGGACATATCCCCACTCTGCAAACACTTCTCTGCATCCTCAAGAAGCTTTCCACTACCAAAATGGGTCTCAACCTAAGTCAGTCTGCCCCAGTCCGCACTTTAGAGCGGGCTGCAGGAGAACTAACACTGTGAGACACCGTGACAATGCATATTAAATACATCTTAATAAAATTTCCACAACACAATGGTTTAGAAAGTACCTTACAAAACATAACTAGGCTGTTTGATGTAGTTTGTCAACTTTGCCAACATCTTTTATTGCTTATTGCTCAAAGAAATCATTTAGCTTTTTTGCCATTCTTTATTTTGTTCATTAAAGCCTAACTCCAGCCAAACTTTTTTAATTTTGACTGTGAATCCATTGGGGGGGGGGTTTAATTCTAGACTGTAGAGACAAACTAATGACAGATTGGAAGAGCCACAGTGTGCCATGAGTAGAGATGCAGGCATCTGAAACACCCATGACTAGGGATGGGCTTTATGTTCAGATCGAACATGAGTTCGACTCGAACATTGGATGTTCGCCCGTTTGCCGAATAGCATGTGTGGGGTGTTCGTGGCAAATTCGAAAGACACGGAACACCCTTTAAAAGTCTATGGGAGAAATCAAAAATGCAAATCTTAAAGGTTAATATGCAAGTTATTGTCATAAAAAATGTTTGGGGACCTGGGTCCTGCCCCAGGGGACATGTTTCAATGCAAAAAAAAGTTTTAAAAATGGCTGTTTTTTCGGGAGCAGAGATTTTAATAATGCTTAAAGGGAAACAATAAAAGTGAAATATTCCTTTAAATTTCATACCTGGGGGGTGTCTATAGTATGCCTGTAAAGTAGCGCATGTTTCCCGTGTTTAGAACTGTCCCTGCACAAAATGTAATTTCTGAAGAAAAAAAAGTAATTTAAAACTACTTGCGCTATAAATGAATTGTCGGGTCCTGGCAATACCGATAAAATTCATTGAAAAAAAGCGGCAGGGGTCCCCCCCCAGTCTATTACCAGGCCCTTTGGGTCTGGTATGAATATTAAGGGGAACCACAAAACAAAATAAAAAAAATGCGTGGGGGTCCCCCCAAATCCCATTACCAGGCCCTTCAGGTCTGGTATGGATATTAAGGGGAACCCTGCACAAAGTAAAAAAAATGGTGTAGGGGTCCCCCTAAAAATCCATACCAGACCCTTTAGGTCTGGTATGGATTTTAAGGGGAACACCGCACCAAAATTAAAAAAAAAATGGCGTGGGGTTCCCCCCAAAAATCCATACCAGACCCTTATCCGAGCACGCAACCTGGCAGGCCGCAGGAAAAGAGGGGGGGACGAGAGAGCGGCGACAAGGGCCTCATCCCCACAACCCTTGCCCAGTGGTTGTGGGGGTCTGCGGGCGGGGGGGATTATCGGAATCTGGAAGAAAAAAGAAAAAATTCCAACGATGTTATCCTCTCTCGAGCGATACGGAGTAAAAAAAAAAGCCGACCCGATCCTCTCTCCATGGGAGGTACCCACGGAATGACGCTCTCCCTCTGTGACAGTTCTTTTATAGCTAAGAGCGGGGCCACCCGTCACTTGCGCGGGTGGCCACCGCCAACTCTGACACAACAGGGAAGTGCCGGAGTTACCCAATGACATGTACGGGTGACCCCGCCCCCTCTGACACATCACGGGAAACCCGCATTACATCAGAGGGGCGGGGTCACCCGTACACATCACTGGGTAACCCGGAATTTTCCCGTTGTGTTAGAGGGGGCGGGGTCACCCTAAAGGGTCTGGTATGGATTTTTAGGGGGACCCCTACGCCATTTAAAAAAAAAATGGTGCAGGGTTCCCCATAATATCCATTCCAGACCTGAAGGGCCTGGAAATGGGATTTGGGGGGATCCCCACGCATTTTTTTTTTTACATTTTGGTTCGGGGTTCCCCTTAATATTCATACCAGACCCAAAGGGCCTAGTAATGAATGTTTTTTTTCAATGATTTCAATGATTCCTTTAAATTTCGTACCCCCCCAGGTACGAAATTTAAGGGAATATTTTACTTTTATTGTTTCACTTTAAGCATTATTAAAATCACTGCTCCCGAAAAAACTGCTGTTTTAAAAACTTTTTTTTTTGCATTGATACATGTCCCCTGGGGCAGGACCCGGGTCCCCAAACACTTTTTATGATAATAACTTGCATATAAGCCTTTAAAATGAGCACTTTTGATTTTTCATGTTCGTGTCCCATAGACTTTAATGATGTTCGCGTGTTCGTACAAATTTTTTGCCTGTTCCCATGTTCTGGATGCGAACCGAACCGAACCGGGGGTGTTCGGCTCATCCCTACCCGTGACTATTGAATGCTAAAGATTCTACTAGCTGCTCTACAAAAGGATAAAGATCTGCTGCAAGGGAGGAAGTCCTGGTAAGTATTATTAATCTGCTTTCCTAGCTTTTTTTTTTTTTTAAAGGACTGTATTTTTTTTTAAGGGCAGCAGGGTTCATTTAGGGGAATAGCGACTGTTCATTTAGTAAAGTGAATATTTACTTTGCATGTTCACGTATAACACAAAAATATTGGGTTAAAAGATTGTGCTGCCTACCGTTGCATGCTTTCCAAGTTTCTGTGAAGTACAACAAGTGTATGTAAACCTGTTCTAGAGAATAAGAAATAAAAAACTTGTTAACGACTGTCTAAAGATTAAGATAATAAAATACCTTTTTTGGAGCAGTTATATTCCATGGTCATATGATATTGGTAATACTGGTGTATCTAATACTGTTCAAAAGTCCCAAAAATGTTACTTTGTTGAAACCTCTTTATCAAGTTTTATCTAATGCTGGATGGGTTGGAAATTTTTAGTTTATGTGACTAAGTCTGGCTTCAAAATCTATATTTATTTGTGTATCATAGCTATCTTTTATTATTTGTCTAACAATTAAATAACTGTATTAAAATAATACGAGTTATTCACACAAGCATACAGTGTATATATATATATATACACTGTATATTAAAAAAAAACATAAAAATGGAAGAAAATATTGTAATTGGGAAACATCTTAACACAATCAATCATATTATAATCTGTTTGTGTTTGTGAAAAAAATCAACTGACTTGTGAAACCAAATCAACACGTGTTTGTTGTAGCCTAGTTTTGTTTTATGTTCGTAATTCTTTTTCCAGTTTGGCACTGGATGCATCATGCCACACTAAAATGTGTTATACACATCAAACATTGATTGGATGTTATTGTTTTCTGTCCATGTAATTGTACATGAAGGGTTTCTAAAAAATGTTCTCTGTCTGATTGTAATTACGACTGGGTAGCCAAACAGGAACATATTTTGGCTGAAGACAGTTAGGGATTGGATGTTGTTCTGGGCTGCTGTAAGCTAGCAAAGCGTTATTTCAAATGTAATCCTAAAAGCAAAATTGTATATTTCCAACATTCAAAAGAGATAGCATCCAGCTAGGTAAGTACAACATTAAAGGATAGTAAAAAAAAAAAAAAAAAAAAAAAAAAGGAAATGTAATAATTGTATCTTCTGTCCCTAATGGGTATAAAAAATATTTTTGTTTTCACATGATTATTGCTAGACCAAATAACTCTAAAAAGCAGGATCCATCGTTTGTATGGTTTTATCTCAGCCTGCATAAATAAGTTGGCTCATTATGATGAACCAATATTCACATCTTTTATGTTTATCAGAGAATTATACAGGCTATGATGGATCAATTTTCAAAGAGCACCATTAATACCACATTTTGTAGACATAGTTTAGGTCTCCCTTGTGTCGTTTATTAGTTCATTTATTCCTCTTTTTCCTTCCCTACAGATAATGTGATTTACGCAAATGATATGCCATAATAATATAAAAATAACTCATAAATTCTTTCATATACAATATATATTCTGTGTGAATCCCTCCAACCCTGAGACTTGCCTACCCTGTCCCCCCTCTAGTGGTCGGGCTCCCCCCTTCCCCCATGCCTAACCTCATCCAGGTAAGTGGCAAAGTCATGTGTGAACACAAAGTGAGACTGATATTCTGTTTTTTTACTCTAATATTCTATGTATGCTCCTTTCACATTCAGTGAAGAGTGTATGTATGTATATATGTGTGTGTGTGTATATATTGTGAGGGGGTTAACTCGGTAGCGGGTGTGTGTGACCCCCTGGTTGGGCTCCCCACACAAAAACAGGGCCAGCAGACGGAGGTTGTGGTTTTCAAAATCAAAAGGTGCGGTTTATTTCTCTATGTACAGTGACAAAAACACAGCAAAGCCAAAAAGAAACATAAACAAAATAAATCCTGGTCAGTTTGACCTCTGACTAAACATGCAGGTTTCCTAAACTAACAACTGGGATCAGCCTGGTGCTGTCCTAGTCCCTAAGTCCCTGGTTTAGTAAAAGTCCAAACAAATAGCCACACAGGCTTTGCCTCACCGCACAGGGGTTCACTCTCCCTAGACAGTCCACACAGGTCTGGGTCCAGGCATGAGCCAACACCTAATGAATCTGGGAGTTTTTATAGAGGCCTTAAACGAACTGACAGGCTTCAGCTGGTCTCATCAACTCCCTGCCTGCACGACGCCCAGCCCTCTCCCTAGAGGTATGAGTCATCCATGAGCCCACTAGCCTCAGCTGGGCTTCATCAACTCCCTCCCTAGTTGTATAAGTCGGCATAAAGCCTGAATCTGGGAGAAATATATCTACCCCCCTGGATGCAACCAGGTGACTTTACCTTCCTGCTGTCACATACCCCCCCTCTTGTTTTAACCTTGGGGTTGGAACACCAGCAATCAGGCATTCATGTACTCGAGACAAAGCATCCACATTCCCCATTTGAACGCCAGGGCGATGCTTTACTGTGAAGTTGAATTCCTGTAGGGCCAGGAACCACCTATTCACTCTTCTATTTGTCTCCTTGTTTTGAGCCATCCACTTTAACGGAGCGTGATCCGTAACCATGTCAAAGTGCCTACCTAGCAGATAGTACCGAAGGGAATCTAGAGCCCACTTCACCGCTAAACACTCCTTTTCAACCGTGGCGTAATTTACCTCATGGGACTTCAACTTCCTGCTGAGGTAAATGACTGGGTGCTCTTCCCCGTTCCAGACCTGGGACAATACTGCTCCTAACCCCACATCTGACGCATCACTTTGTACGACAAAGTCTTTAGAGAAGTCGGGTGAGTACAACACTGGCTGGCTACATAAGGCTTGTTTCAAGAATTGGAATGCTGCCTCAGCCTCGGGGGTCCATTTAATCATGACCGACCCTTTCCCTTTCGTCAGGTTGGTTAGGGGCACAGCCTTAGAAGCAAAGTGGGGAATGAAGCGCCGATAATAACCCGCGATTCCCAGAAAGGCCCGTACCTGCTTCTTGCTGTTGGGACGTGGCCAACTCTGGATGGCCTCGACTTTGTTGAGTTGGGGTTTTATCACTCCCCTGCCAATGGTGTACCCAAGATATTTGGCCTCCTCCTGCCCAATGGTACACTTCTTGGGGTTAGCCGTAAACCCCGCTTCCCGGATAGAGTCTAGGACTGCTTGCACTTTTGGCAGATGTGAGGCCCAATCTGTGCTATGGACAATTACGTCATCCAGGTAAGCCGCAGCATACTTCCGATGGGGCCTCAGTATCTGGTCCATTTTCCGCTGGAATGTGGCCGGCGCATTCTGTAACCCGAACGGCATTCTCTTATATTGGAACGCCCCGTCTGGGGTTACAAATGCGGTTTTCTCTTTGGCCGACTTGGCCAGGGGAATTTGCCAATACCCTTTTGTGAGGTCAAGAGTCGTCATGTATCGGGCTGTTCCCAGCCGGTCGATCAACTCATCTATACGTGGCATGGGGTAGGTGTCAAATTTTGTAACTTTGTTCAACTGACGAAAATCGTTACAAAATCGCCAGCTCCCATCCGGTTTAGGCACCAACACAATGGGACTGGACCAATTACTTTGGGACTCCTCTATCACCCCTAAGTTCAGCATTTTCTGTACTTCCTCCCGTATTGCCTCCCGTCGAGCCTCTGGGATCCGATAGGGTTTTAACTTCACCCTTTCACCGGGCGGGGTAATAATATCATGCTCTACCCCAGATGTTTGTCCCGGCAGCTCAGAGAACACCTCCTTGTTGCGAAGCACAAACTCCTTAACCTCCTGTTGTTGGGGTTGTGACAAGGTGGCTGCTATTCCAACCTCCGGAATCACGCAACCAGTTTGAGCTGGTGACCAAGTTTCTGCGACTAGGGACTCTCTATCCCTCCAGGCTTTCAACAGATTAACGTGATATATCTGTTCGGGCTTTCGCCTTCCTGGTTGTCTGACCTTGTAATTCACTTCGCTCACTTTTTCCATTATCTCGTAGGGGCCTTGCCATTTGGCAAGGAATTTACTTTCAACCGTAGGGACAAGTACCAATATCCTATCCCCCGGGGAAAAGGTACGGGTCTTTGCTCCACGGTTGTACACTCTCTGCTGTGCCAACTGCGCTTGGGCCAAATGTTCCTTCACGATGGGCATTACCTGTGCAATTCGATCTTGCATCAGGGCGACATGCTCAATCACACTCCTGTGGGGAGAACTCTCACTTTCCCAAGTTTCCTTGGCAATATCCAACAGCCCTCTTGGGTGTCTCCCATACACAAACTCAAAGGGGGAGAATCCCGTAGAGGATTGGGGCACCTCCCTAATAGCAAACATCAAATAAGGAAGTAGACAGTCCCAATCCTTTCCATCTCTATCCACCACTTTCTTCAACATTTGTTTTAGGGTTTTGTTGAATCTTTCAACCAGCCCATCGGTTTGGGGGTGATACACAGATGTACGCAATTGCGTCACTTTGAACAATTTACACAGCTCTTTCATAACCCGGGACATAAAGGGTGTACCTTGGTCCGTAAGCAGTTCTTTACAAATACCCACCCGGCTAAAAACAAGAGATAGCTCTTTGGCTATGGATTTGGCCGAGGTATTTCTGAGAGGGATCGCTTCTGGATAACGGGTGGCATAGTCCATTATAACCAATATGTACTGGTGCCCCCTAGCGGACTTGATTATAGGACCTACCAAATCCATTGCGATTCTCTCAAACGGGACCTCAATGATGGGTAGAGGGACCAGCGGGCTACGGAAATGTGGCATCGGGGCCGACCTCTGACACACAGGGCAGGAGGAACAATAATTTTCTATGTCCTTCATCACCCCAGGCCAATAGAATCTCTGTAATACCCTCTCTCGGGTTTTCTCTGTCCCCAGATGACCTCCAAGAATGTGCCCATGGGCCAACTCCAACACCAACTTCCTGTAAGGTTTGGGCACCACAAGCTGCTCAACGGTTTCTTCTGCCCTTTTTGCCACCCGATACAGTAGGTCCTTCTCTACGCTGAAGTATGGGTAAGTGCAGGTATTATCTGGGTTCACTAACTCGCCATCTATTTCCACTACGTTTTCCCGTGCCTTTATTAGGGCGGGGTCTTTTAACTGTTCTGTGGCAAAATTTTCCCTGTGAACCTCCAGATCAGAAAACTCCACAGACGGTAGGTTTTCGTCTGAGGAGGTGGGCTCCTCTCCAGTTTCTTGAGTCTCCCCTTCCAATACTGACAAGGGAAATTCTGGAGAGTCCTCCCCACTCTCAGAGGAGTTCTGGCTATCACATTCCTGATACATAGGGGCACCAGTGGGGGGCTCAGGATCATCCCACAGTTCCCAGAACTTCGGAAAATCCCTTCCCACAATGGCATCATGCGGTAATTGAGATACTAACCCCACTGGATGAGAGAGGGTACCTTTGGGGGTCTCGAAACACACTGTAGTCACTGGATACTCTCGGGTGTCCCCATGCACACAAATAACAGCTACCTTGCTATTCCCAGAGACCTCTGTTTTAACTAATTCAGCCTTTATCAGGGTCACAAGGCTACCTGAATCCAGTAATACCACAACATTTCTACCATTAATACACATTTTGCATAAATGTTTCTCAGTTCCCCGAATGGCAGTGCATGCGACTGTCGCACACAGCGACTGACGTCTGTCCATCAGAAAGTCACATTGCATGGGTTCCTCCACAACCGGGCAATTTGCTGCAATATGTCCCGCTTGCCGGCAGCGGTAGCAAACAATCCATTTGGCTGCCTCTTGAGCCCCTGACTTCCCAGGCTGTTCTCGCCAAACTTTGGGTAGAGCTCCCACCCTCTCACTCTCTCCACCCTCACCCCTTGGAATCCTCTTATCCGCCCCTGGGGATGGTCTGGTCTTAGGGTGGAAAGTCCGAGAGTCTCTGGAAGAGGCCGTCAGGTTCTCTGTAGCCAAGTATTTCTCTACATGATCCACAAGACCACCGGCCGTCTCTGGGTCTCCATGGCTTACCCACTTTTGGATGGCAGTAGGAAGAGCTCTCAAAAACCGATCCATTACAACACGTTCCACAATCTCTGGTGCGGACAAAGTCTCTGGCTGTAGCCACTTCCTGCTCAGGTGAATGAGATCATACATTTGAGACCTGGGGGGTTTTCCAAGCTGGAAAGTCCAGTTATGCACACGCTGAGCCCGGACAGCCAGGGTGACACCCAGCCTTGCCAATATTTCAGCTTTTAGCATCACATAGTCTTTTGCTTGGTCAGGCTCTAGGTCATAGTAAGCCTTCTGCGATTCACCAGTTAACAGAGGAGCCACCAGTCCAGCCCACTGCTCCTCAGGCCACTTTTCTCTTTCAGCAGTCCTTTCAAATGTGGTCAAAAATACCTCTGGATCATCCTCTCCAGTCATTTTTGTCAATAAACGACTCACCCCAAAGGACGCGGTATTAGTGGGACGGCTTTCCTCACTGGTCTGCGGACGTTGCTGCATTACTGCTTCCATTTGTTGTAGTCTCTGCTCTTGCTTCTGTAACAGGTCTATGAAGCGGGCCTCAGATTGCTGCTGGGCTTGTTGATGAGCTTGCTGCTGGGCTGCAAGGCTCCTTTGCAAACCTGCATTTGTCTGCTGTTGATTGGCATTTGCTAGAGCCAGCTGTTTCAGTATCTCCTCCATGCTGGCTTAAAAAAAACTGCCCGCATTCTCCACCAACTGTGAGGGGGTTAACTCGGAAGCGGGTGTGTGTGACCCCCTGGTTGGGCTCCCCACACAAAAACAGGGCCAGCAGACGGAGGTTGTGGTTTTCAAAATCAAAAGGTGCGGTTTATTTCTCTATGTACAGTGACAAAAACACAGCAAAGCCAAAAAGAAACATAAACAAAATAAATCCTGGTCAGTTTGACCTCTGACTAAACATGCAGGTTTCCTAAACTAACAACTGGGATCAGCCTGGTGCTGTCCTAGTCCCTAAGTCCCTGGTTTAGTAAAAGTCCAAACAAATAGCCACACAGGCTTTGCCTCACCGCACAGGGGTTCACTCTCCCTAGACAGTCCACACAGGTCTGGGTCCAGGCATGAGCCAACACCTAATGAATCTGGGAGTTTTTATAGAGGCCTTAAACGAACTGACAGGCTTCAGCTGGTCTCATCAACTCCCTGCCTGCACGACGCCCAGCCCTCTCCCTAGAGGTATGAGTCATCCATGAGCCCACTAGCCTCAGCTGGGCTTCATCAACTCCCTCCCTAGTTGTATAAGTCGGCATAAAGCCTGAATCTGGGAGAAATATATCTACCCCCCTGGATGCAACCAGGTGACTTTACCTTCCTGCTGTCACATAATATATATATATATATATATATATATATATATATATATATATATATATATATAGCGATACCTCCAACTAAGAAGGCCGCAGATTTAGTTTGGGCCCTGATGACAGCTCCGCCAACCCCCGGCAATATGCTCTACCCTCTGCTGGCACAGCTAGTACTAAAAGTAAACTATCTATCTTATACCTTATGAATAAGTGAGCATTGAGACAATACTAAAGAAAAAAAAGGGTATAAGGTTTTACTTAAGCTCTTAGTAAGAAAGATAATAACATTGATCACAGTTTACATTCAATCATTGGTAATGCAGAGCCCTGCAATGCTAACACACTAAAGAACTGACATGCAACAAGTGCGCCACACGGGCGACCGTTAGCTAAATGCCCTATGGCACAATAACCCAAAACACATTAGTAACCCCACCAGGCCTGGTTTTTGAGGTCTATAACTTAGTCCTTTCTCTTCACCGGCAGGTCTTTAACGGTGGTGCACATTAACAAAATACAACTTTGTAATCCAGTCAGGTAGGTAGAGATGGGCAGGAACTTGGCTATCCCGACTACAAGTTCAGCTATGGTATGGCTCTTCTTCACTAAGGGTATCAGGAACAACTAGAGGGGGCCACGGCAGTCTATTGGCCTATATGCATTAACAGTATCTCGTTCTGGGCATATGCCCTCTCACCCGCCGGACTACGGATCCAGTCCGGGAAACTTCCACCGGCTGTGTCACACGCACTCGGTCTCTCCAGCGATCGGGTCCCCGATCCAACAAGGCTGTAGCTGAGCAAAGTCAGATGCCACCCAGGCTCGCAGAGGGGTGGAAGGCTCTTTGGTGCTGAGCAAGGCCTCAGGCTTCAGGCCTTGCACTCTGACACATCCGCACAGGAGGATCAGGCTGTGAAGTCTCGTGTCCCAAAGAGGCCGAGCCCAGCTTCGCCTCCTCCTTTTATAACCCCTCCCATGAGTCTCTGCGGTGGGAACATATGAAGAATGTGGTTCTGGGTGATGTAGTCTCTCTCTCTCCTCTGCTCTCACTCCAGCAATGTCTTTTCTCTACTTCCTCCTGACTCACCTCTCCCCTAGAACTTCTTGTCTCTCTGCATTAAAGGGGAACACCCCGCTACATACATATATATATATATATATATATATATATATATATATATATATATATAGATATATATATTGTGACAGCAGGAAGGTAAAGTCACCTGGTTGCATCCAGGGGGGTAGATATATTTCTCCCAGATTCAGGCTTTATGCTGACTTGTACAACTAGGGTGGAGAGTTGTATAAGCCCAGCTGAGGCTAGTAGGCTCATGGATGACTCATACCTCTAGGGAGAGGGCTGGGCGTCGTGCAGGCAGGGAGTTGATGAGACCAGCTGAAGCCTGTCAGTTCGTTTAAGGCCTCTATAAAAACTCCCAGATTCATTAGGTGTTGGCTCATGCCTGGACCCAGACCTGTGTGGACTGTCTAGGGAGAGTGAACCCCTGTGCGGTGAGGCAAAGCCTGTGTGGCTATTTGTTTGGACTTTTACTAAACCAGGGACTTAGGGACTAGGACAGCACCAGGCTGATCCCAGTTGTTAGTTTAGGAAACCTGCATGTTTAGTCAGAGGTCAAACTGACCAGGATTTATTTTGTTTATGTTTCTTTTTGGCTTTGCTGTGTTTTTGTCACTGTACATAGAGAAATAAACCGCACCTTTTGATTTTGAAAACCACAACCTCAGTCTGCTGGCCCTGTTTTTGTGTGGGGAGCCCAACCAGGGGGTCACACACACCCGCTACCGAGTTAACCCCCTCACAGTTGGTGGAGAATGCGGGCAGTTTTTTTTAAGCCAGCATGGAGGAGATACTGAAACAGCTGGCTCTAGCAAATGCCAATCAACAGCAGACAAATGCAGGTTTGCAAAGGAGCCTTGCAGCCCAGCAGCAAGCTCATCAACAAGCCCAGCAGCAATCTGAGGCCCGCTTCATAGACCTGTTACAGAAGCAAGAGCAGAGACTACAACAAATGGAAGCAGTAATGCAGCAACGTCCGCAGACCAGTGAGGAAAGCCGTCCCACTAATACCGCGTCCTTTGGGGTGAGTCGTTTATTGACAAAAATGACTGGAGAGGATGATCCAGAGGTATTTTTGACCACATTTGAAAGGACTGCTGAAAGAGAAAAGTGGCCTGAGGAGCAGTGGGCTGGACTGGTGGCTCCTCTGTTAACTGGTGAATCGCAGAAGGCTTACTATGACCTAGAGCCTAACCAAGCAAAAGACTATGTGATGCTAAAAGCTGAAATTTTGGCAAGGCTGGGTGTCACCCAGGCTGTCCGGGCTCAGCGTGTGCATAACTGGACTTTCCAGCTTGGAAAACCCCCCAGGTCTCAAATGTATGATCTCATTCACCTGAGCAGGAAGTGGCTACAGCCAGAGACTTTGTCCGCACCAGAGATTGTGGAACGTGTTGTAATGGATCGGTTTTTGAGAGCTCTTCCTACTGCCATCCAAAAGTGGGTAAGCCATGGAGACCCAGAGACGGCCAGTGGTCTTGTGGATCGTGTAGAGAAATACTTGGCTACAGAGAACCTGACAGCCTCTTCCAGAGACTCTCGGACTTTCCACCCTAAGACCAGACCATCCCCAGGGGCGGATAAGAGGATTCCAAGGGGTGAGGGTGGAGAGAGTGAGAGGGTGGGAGCTCTACCCAAAGTTTGGCGAGAACAGCCTGGGAAGTCAGGGGCTCAAGAGGCAGCCAAAAGGATTGTTTGCTACCGCTGCCGGCAAGCGGGACATATTGCAGCAAATTGCCCGGTTGTGGAGGAACCCATGCAATGTGACTTTCTGACGGACAGACGTCAGTCGCTGTGTGCGACAGTCGCATGCACTGCCATTCGGGGAACTGAGAAACATTTATGCAAAATGTGTATTAATGGTAGAAATGTTGTGGTATTACTGGATTCAGGTAGCCTTGTGACCCTGATAAAGGCTGAATTAGTTAAAACAGAGGTCTCTGGGAATAGCAAGGTAGCTGTTATTTGTGTGCATGGGGACACCCGAGAGTATCCAGTGACTACAGTGTGTTTCGAGACCCCCAAAGGTACCCTCTCTCATCCAGTGGGGTTAGTATCTCAATTACCGCATGATGCCATTGTGGGAAGAGATTTTCCGAAGTTCTGGGAACTGTGGGATGATCCTGAGCCCCCCACTGGTGCCCCTATGTACCAGGAATGTGATAGCCAGAACTCCTCTGAGAGTGGTGAGGACTCTCCAGAATTTCCCTTGTCAGTATTGGCAGGGGAGACTCAAGAAACTGGAGAGGAGCCCACCTCCTCAGACGAAAACCTACCGTCTGTGGAGTTTTCTGATCTGGAGGTTCACAGGGAAAATTTTGCCACAGAACAGTTAAAAGACCCCGCCCTAATAAAGGCACGGGAAAACGTAGTGGAAATAGATGGCGAGTTAGTGAACCCAGATAATACCTGCACTTACCCATACTTCAGCGTAGAGAAGGACCTACTGTATCGGGTGGCAAAAAGGGCAGAAGAAACCGTTGAGCAGCTTGTGGTGCCCAAACCTTACAGGAAGTTGGTGTTGGAGTTGGCCCATGGGCACATTCTTGGAGGTCATCTGGGGACAGAGAAAACCCGAGAGAGGGTATTACAGAGATTCTATTGGCCTGGGGTGATGAAGGACATAGAAAATTATTGTTCCTCCTGCCCTGTGTGTCAGAGGTCGGCCCCGATGCCACATTTCCGTAGCCCGCTGGTCCCTCTACCCATCATTGAGGTCCCGTTTGAGAGAATCGCAATGGATTTGGTAGGTCCTATAATCAAGTCCGCTAGGGGGCACCAGTACATATTGGTTATAATGGACTATGCCACCCGTTATCCAGAAGCGATCCCTCTCAGAAATACCTCGGCCAAAACCATAGCCAAAGAGCTATCTCTTGTTTTTAGCCGGGTGGGTATTTGTAAAGAACTGCTTACGGACCAAGGTACACCCTTTATGTCCCGGGTTATGAAAGAGCTGTGTAAATTGTTCAAAGTGACGCAATTGCGTACATCTGTGTATCACCCCCAAACCGATGGGCTGGTTGAAAGATTCAACAAAACCCTAAAACAAATGTTGAAGAAAGTGGTGGATAGAGATGGAAAGGATTGGGACTGTCTACTTCCTTATTTGATGTTTGCTATTAGGGAGGTGCCCCAATCCTCTACGGGATTCTCCCCCTTTGAGTTACTGTATGGGAGACACCCAAGAGGGCTGTTGGATATTGCCAAGGAAACTTGGGAAAGTGAGAGTTCTCCCCACAGGAGTGTGATTGAGCATGTCGCCCTGATGCAAGATCGAATTGCACAGGTAATGCCCATCGTGAAGGAACATTTGGCCCAAGCGCAGTTGGCACAGCAGAGAGTGTACAACCGTGGAGCAAAGACCCGTACCTTTTCCCCGGGGGATAGGATATTGGTACTTGTCCCTACGGTTGAAAGTAAATTCCTTGCCAAATGGCAAGGCCCCTACGAGATAATGGAAAAAGTGAGCGAAGTGAATTACAAGGTCAGACAACCAGGAAGGCGAAAGCCCGAACAGATATATCACGTTAATCTGTTGAAAGCCTGGAGGGATAGAGAGTCCCTAGTCGCAGAAACTTGGTCACCAGCTCAAACTGGTTGCGTGATTCCGGAGGTTGGAATAGCAGCCACCTTGTCACAACCCCAACAACAGGAGGTTAAGGAGTTTGTGCTTCGCAACAAGGAGGTGTTCTCTGAGCTGCCGGGACAAACATCTGGGGTAGAGCATGATATTATTACCCCGCCCGGTGAAAGGGTGAAGTTAAAACCCTATCGGATCCCAGAGGCCCGACGGGAGGCAATACGGGAGGAAGTACAGAAAATGCTGAACTTAGGGGTGATAGAGGAGTCCCAAAGTGATTGGTCTAGTCCCATTGTGTTGGTGCCTAAACCGGATGGGAGCTGGCGATTTTGTAACGATTTTCGTCAGTTGAACAAAGTTACAAAATTTGACACCTACCCCATGCCACGTATAGATGAGTTGATCGACCGGCTGGGAACAGCCCGATACATGACGACTCTTGACCTCACAAAAGGGTATTGGCAAATTCCCCTGGCCAAGTCGGCCAAAGAGAAAACCGCATTTGTAACCCCAGACGGGGCGTTCCAATATAAGAGAATGCCGTTCGGGTTACAGAATGCGCCGGCCACATTCCAGCGGAAAATGGACCAGATACTGAGGCCCCATCGGAAGTATGCTGCGACTTACCTGGATGACGTAATTGTCCATAGCACAGATTGGGCCTCACATCTGCCAAAAGTGCAAGCAGTCCTAGACTCTATCCGGGAAGCGGGGTTTACGGCTAACCCCAAGAAGTGTACCATTGGGCAGGAGGAGGCCAAATATCTTGGGTACACCATTGGCAGGGGAGTGATAAAACCCCAACTCAACAAAGTCGAGGCCATCCAGAGTTGGCCACGTCCCAACAGCAAGAAGCAGGTACGGGCCTTTCTGGGAATCGCGGGTTATTATCGGCGCTTCATTCCCCACTTTGCTTCTAAGGCTGTGCCCCTAACCAACCTGACGAAAGGGAAAGGGTCGGTCATGATTAAATGGACCCCCGAGGCTGAGGCAGCATTCCAATTCTTGAAACAAGCCTTATGTAGCCAGCCAGTGTTGTACTCACCCGACTTCTCTAAAGACTTTGTCGTACAAAGTGATGCGTCAGATGTGGGGTTAGGAGCAGTATTGTCCCAGGTCTGGAACGGGGAAGAGCACCCAGTCATTTACCTCAGCAGGAAGTTGAAGTCCCATGAGGTAAATTACGCCACGGTTGAAAAGGAGTGTTTAGCGGTGAAGTGGGCTCTAGATTCCCTTCGGTACTATCTGCTAGGTAGGCACTTTGACATGGTTACGGATCACGCTCCGTTAAAGTGGATGGCTCAAAACAAGGAGACAAATAGAAGAGTGAATAGGTGGTTCCTGGCCCTACAGGAATTCAACTTCACAGTAAAGCATCGCCCTGGCGTTCAAATGGGGAATGTGGATGCTTTGTCTCGAGTACATAAATGCCTGATTGCTGGTGTTCCAACCCCAAGGTTAAAACAAGAGGGGGGGGTATGTGACAGCAGGAAGGTAAAGTCACCTGGTTGCATCCAGGGGGGTAGATATATTTCTCCCAGATTCAGGCTTTATGCTGACTTGTACAACTAGGGTGGAGAGTTGTATAAGCCCAGCTGAGGCTAGTAGGCTCATGGATGACTCATACCTCTAGGGAGAGGGCTGGGCGTCGTGCAGGCAGGGAGTTGATGAGACCAGCTGAAGCCTGTCAGTTCGTTTAAGGCCTCTATAAAAACTCCCAGATTCATTAGGTGTTAGCTCATGCCTGGAACAAGACCTGTGTGGACTGTCTAGGGAGAGTGAACCCCTGTGCGGTGAGGCAAAGCCTGTGTGGCTATTTGTTTGGACTTTTACTAAACCAGGGACTTAGGGACTAGGACAGCACCAGGCTGATCCCAGTTGTTAGTTTAGGAAACCTGCATGTTTAGTCAGAGGTCAAACTGACCAGGATTTATTTTGTTTATGTTTCTTTTTGGCTTTGCTGTGTTTTTGTCACTGTACATAGAGAAATAAACCGCACCTTTTGATTTTGAAAACCACAACCTCAGTCTGCTGGCCCTGTTTTTGTGTGGGGAGCCCAACCAGGGGGTCACACACACCCGCTACCGAGTTAACCCCCTCACAATATATATATATCTATATATATCCCACTAGTAAGCTTCTGATGAAGTGGACCAAAGTCCAGGAAATGCATCAAGTTTGGTGGAGAAACCAATACAAATATATATCGTTTAACTAAAAAACCTGCTAGATTATATATTGTTTTTAACCACTTCATTACCCAGCCATAGTCAAACGACGTCCACAGAAGGGATCTCCCATCCTAGGTGGACGTCATATGACGTCCTCGGCTTTCCGCCGCTACTGTGGGCCCCCAGGGCCCCGCAGAGCAGTGATCAGGGATCCGGTGTGTCCCTCAGGACACAGCCGTACCCCGATGGGGGTAAGAGAGCGGCGGCGGAGCTTCCGGTGCAGCATACCAGATTTCTTATGCAGAGCTGCAACAGCGGCATGCACGGCGCCCGCGTGCGCCCCCGGGGGGATGCGCACGCAGCGCGGTGATCCGGGATCCAGTGTGTCCCTTGGGACACAGCCGATCCCTGATGGGGGTAATGTAGGGGCGGCGGAGCGGCGGGCGGCGGAGTTTCCGGTGTAACTTACCGGATATGCAGAGCTGCGCAGCGGCATGCACGGCGCCCGTGCACGTCCCCGGGGAGCGCGCAGCGTGGCGATCGGGGCTGAGGGTTTTCCCCTAGATACAGCCCAGCCCCGATCAGGGTAAAGAGCCAATGAAATTGGCTCTTTACCACGTGACCGGCTGTGTCCAATCACAGCCGATCACTAAATGTAAACACAACACAACACTGTGTAACTTACTGTTGCTGGGTTCTCCTCTTCACACACCGATCCAGTGTGAGGAGGAGATCAGCTAACAGTGAGTTAGACATCTGTAATACACTACATATGTACTACAGTGCCCAGATTTCCCCCCTAAATAAAGAGTACCTGTCATCTAGTACCTGTCATTAGGAGTACCTGTCATCTAGTACCTGTCCATCAAGAGTACCTGCCACCAGAGTACCTGCCACCTTACCAGAGTACTCACCACCAGAGTACCCGCCACCAGTCCATCAGGAGTACCTGCCACCAGAGTACCTGCCCTCCAGAGTATCCGCCACCAGAGTACCTGCCACCTCACCAGAGTACCCGCCACCAGTCCATCAGGAGTACCTGTCCATCAGAAGTACCTGCCACCAGAGTACCTGCCTTCCAGAGTATCCGCCACCAGAGTACCTGCCACCTCACCAGAGTACCCGCCACCAGTCCATCAGGAGTACCTGTCCATCAGGAGTACCTGTTCATCAGGAGTACCTGCCACCAGAGTACCTGCCACCAGAGTACCCGCCACCTCACCAGAGTACCCACCACCTCACCAGAGTACATGCCACCAGAGTACCTGCGACCAGAGTACCCGCCACCTCACCAGAGTACCCGCCACCAGAGTACCTGCCATCTCACCAGAGTACCCGCCACCAGACCACCTGCCACCAGAGTACCTGCCACCTCACCAGAGTACCCGCCACCAGTCCATAAGGAGTACCCGCCACCAGAGTACCTGCCACCAGAGTACCCGTCTTCAAAACTGTAATAGGTAGTTGAGAAATGAGATGTGTAATTTATGCTTGTAGAACGCCTGACGGTGCTACTTCAATGTTGGGCCTCTGTATGGGGCCAGGCTGTGTAAAAATCTCACAGGTGGTATCGCCATACTCGGGAGGAGTAGCTGGGGTTTTAGCTTTCCAAAATGGGGTCATTTTGTGGGCATTTCCATTGACCTGGTGCTCCAGGGCCTTCAAAAGTGTGATAGGTTGTCATCAAATGAAATGTGCAATTTATGCTCGTAGAACCCCTGACGGTGCTACTTGGATGTTAGACCTCTATATGTGATCAGGCTGTGTAAAAGTCTCACAAATGTGGTATCACTATACTCAGGAGGAGTAGCAGAATGTATTTTGGGGTGTCATTGCAAGTATGCATGTGCTGTGTGAGAGAAATAACTTGTTATTATGACAATTTTGTGCAAAAAAAATAAAAAATTCCCAAGAATTGTGGGAAAAAATTACAACTTCAAAAAACTCACCATGCCTCTTACTAAATACCTTGGAATGTCTGCTTTCCAAAAAAGGGGTAATTTGGGGGGTATTTGTACTTTCCTGGCTTGTTAGTGTCTCAAGAAATGAGATAGGCCTTCAGTACATCAGGTGTGATCATTTTTCAATGATTTGCACCATAGCTTGTAGAATCTATAATCTTTCACAGAGACCAAATAATATACACTTTTTCTGGTTATTTTTACTAAAGATATGTAGCAGTATACATTTTGGGTCAATTTTATGAAGAAAAATTACTTATTTGCAAACTAAAAAAAAGTGTTGTTTTTTTTTTTTTTAAATGTCTCTATTTTTTGCTTATATTGCAAAAAATAGAAAACCCAGTGGTGATAATACCAGCAAAAGAAAGCTCTGTTTGTGAGAAAAAAATGATAAAAATTTGGTTTGGGTACAGTGTAGAATGACTGAGTAATTGTCATTCAAAGTGTGAGAGCGCTGAAAGCTAAAAATTGGTCTGGTAAGGAAGGGTGTATAAAAGCCCTGTATTGAAGTGGTTAAAAAATGTGTGTTTTTTGTAATAGACTTTATATTTGAATAAGATACAGACTTGTGCCTTTAAACAGGGCCGCGACAAGGGGTGGGCAGGAGGGGCGGCTGCCCTGGGCACTGTGGTATCATGTGAGGTTTGGGTGCACCACAAGGAGATTGGGGGGGGGGGAATTTGTGTTGGGAGGGGAAATTTGGGGAGGGCAGCAGGAGTTAAGAAGTGTTCTTGGAGGGGAAATTTGTGGAGGTGTGCTAAGAGTGGGGATTTGGGAGGGATTTGTGTTTAGAGGGGAGATAGGGGAAGAGGATTTGTGCTATAATGGGGGATTTGTGCTAGGAGGGGATTTTTTTTTGACAGGGGGACTTGTGCTAATGGGCATGATTGGGGTGCATTTGTGCTAGGAGGAGAAATTGGGCGTGGGGGGCGGTTTGTGCTGGGAGGGGAAAATTGAGGGGTAGAGGATTTGGGCTAGGAAGGGGGATTTTTTTGGGGGGAGGGGCAGAATTGTGCTTGGAGCATATGTGGAATGAGAGGATTTGAGCTAAGCATACAGATTAGCACTCTTTTTTTGGGGGGGGGGGGACTGTATTTTTGCTGACACATAATGCTCATACATCTTGAGAAGGGAGGGGGGCGCAATTTGGCATGATCACCCTGGGCTCTAGATGACCTTGTCCCAGCACTGCCCTTAAAATCCCGCCCATATCTTTGAGGCAACAAGCCTTCTTCTCAGTTTTAAATAGGGATGTGGCACTTGAAGGCCAATTAATTAATCTAGTTAATAATTTTATCATCTGTTCTTTATGTCTTCTGCTAGGTCCTGCTCAATCCTAACTCCTAATATTTTTTACAATTTAGTACTTTGAAGATGTATCATTTTTGCATTTGTTGATGTACTGACATACTAGGGAGGCAATGTGTTCAAGTCTCAGCATTCTACTGTATACTGCTTTTTGGAATAGTGCAGACATGCCTTATGTAGTATTATTTCTGAATTACTTTAGTTGCATGCATTCCTCCTTATGTGGATATTCTTCTAAATACTGATTCCCTGAGTTGGCCTATCCTGATTATATATTTTTGGAATTATGAATTAACATGTATTGTCAATCATTGTACTGTACTCAAAAGTGGTAGTCTTCAAGGATGGCCATTACATACCCAATCCAAGACAAATGTATTATTTTTTTGATCAAGAAAATATCAGGCCATGAAGGGCTCATAAACAGTTTATTAACAGCCACTTACAGTTTCCATCCAGCTAGCGGACATCCATGCTTCTCCTCCCTAGTCAAAGACACACCCAAGCGCCTCTGGAACCTGCAGACTAACACAATACATCACACAGTGGGGTTCATTTACTAAAACTGGGTAGTACAAAATCTGGTGCAACTCTGCATGGAAACCAATCAACTTCCAGGTTTTATTGTCAAAGCTTAATTGAACAAACTGAAGGTAGAAACTGATTGACTGCCATGCACAGCTGCTCCAGATTTTGCACTCTCCAGTTTTGGTAAATCTACCCCCCTATAACCAGACAGCAAACATGCAAAAATTTCCAATCCAGAATGACAGCATTCATTACCTCTCCTAAATAACAACCAGCAGCTTCCCCCAGAACTGACATACAGCTCACTCCCTTTAAAACAGTAACGCCTACAATCAGAGCTCAAATATAAGGTACCTGAACACTCCCCTGGACCGCAAAAAAAAATAACACCCACCACAGAAGTCGCTCAGTATCCAGTACAACAAAATAATAATAAAAAAAAAACCTCTGGGCTCCATTATTTTCCCGCTCAATCACCTCCCCAGCTATAATTTTTGCTTTTTATTTTTATACTTATCCTTTCCAGATTTCCTCAGTTGAGATGAGTTAATGGTTTGGACCAAATGTTGCTTAGTCTGAGGTTTGTAAATTACCCAAACTAAATTCAAACCTCTAGCACAGGGGTGTCAAACTCAATTTCATCGTGGGCCGCATCAGCATTATGATTGTCCTCAAAAGAGCCGATTGTATCTGTAAGATTAGATGTCCAGCGCATCCCCTCCCCTTACATTAGATGTCAAGAGCCACCCCAACATCAGAAGTTGAGTCCCCCACTCTCCCTTACATCACAGTGCCTTCCCTTTCCTTATGCTGCTGCTGGGAAGAAGCTGGATGCATTGCTTGAAAGCAGAAAGTAGGGGTCTGGAGGAGGACCGGAGGAGGGCTGGAGCTCTCCTGCAGCTCCTGGAGAGGTGCGAGGGCCGGATTCGGCCCGCGGGCCTTGTGTTTGACACCTGTGCTCTAGCAGCATCAAGAAGTGATACTATCAGTAATAAAATGTGACAACTTATCCTCCAACTGGTTGGTAGTGTAGCCCCCTAAACAGGGGCTGCTAGCCTAAATGTAGTTTTTGGCTGAGCGGTAATTAGAACAGATTCATTGTGTAGTTTATTTTACTTGGTCTGCCCAATGCTAAAGTGGGGTTGTGATTTCTCAGTGTCGCCAGTAGGTGTCACTGGTACCACTGACCATAGTATGAGATTTCCTAAACAAGATGGAGTTATGAATATTTAGTTTTCATTCAGCCAACCCAGTAGGAGATTTATGCCCCTGGCGTATATCGGAGAAGGATATAAATATTTGTTATAGGCCATGTGCTTGCTCTCTTTCCCTGGGCTTAGGCCTGGGAAGATGTTGCTGGAAGGAGCTCTGTTGTTAGGCCAAATAGGCTGTTTGGAGCCTAATGTACTGAGTATGGTCCTGGAGCTGTCCTGCTTGGTGTGGAGGAAGCTGTGCCAAGGAGAAGATCCAGGAGAAACCCCTTGCTGGAGAAAGACAGGAAGATGGCTGGTTTCTGACAGGGCCTGGTGACTCACTTGGAGGATGCACTGAAATTTGGGAATGAGCTTACAGTGTTGGAGAGCAGGAGACACGCCACTCCAGGTGAGACAATTAAGCCTATTAGACTCCAGGCATGGGTGCTCACCCCGACTCACCTCCATGAAACATGTACTGGAAAAAGAAATGGCTGCCCACCACGGCTGGTCCCAAATCCTTTTTATTGAAACATCCCAAAGTGACACACACAGGACACTGACAGGTACAGATGGGTAACGCATTTCACACAAAGACTGTACTTAATTATGCACAATATTGATTAGGCACAGTTTCTTTGTGTGAAACGCATCAATAATCTGTACCTGTCAGTGTCCTGTGTGTGTCACTTTGGGACAATAAAATAAAAAGCATTTGGGACCAGCCGTGGTGTGCAGCCATTTATTTTTCCAGTACATGCTTACAGTTTTGCCGGGTCCGCTTAAAGGTGTTGATACTCTGAAGCTGGACATTGATCTGGATCTAGGGAGTCTATAAATGATTTGCTATGGTATCTGGGACCCCTAACCCTCACCTTCTTACCCGTTCTGCAATAAAACTCTAAAAAGACAAAGGTGAGTGGCACCCAATGTTCTGTCTCAGTCCCCATTTTAGCCATGGATTCAGCCCTGGGGTAAAATGTTAGCCTGCCCCTGCCTCTAAAGGTGCCATTCTGCCTTTGGGGTGTCAGGGGGGTGCTACATTAGGAAGACGGCAGCAGCTGGAATCTTAACAACCATGTCTTATCCCCACTCATCCCATTCAGCTGTAGGCAAGGTTAACTGGCTGAAAGCAAAATGTAACCAATGAAGAGGGGAAGGTGTTAAAAAAAAAAGGACAAATGCAAGACACTAACAAAATAGTGAATTTCAAAGCATGTCAACAGTACTCCTCAGCAGTGGCGGCTGGTACTCAATTTTTTTTTGGGGGGGGGGCGCAAACTGAAAAATCTAACTTTTAGTAATGCAGGGCTGTAAATTTATCAGGTGATTATGTATCATTACTGCTAGGTAAAACTGTGGCCCTCAATTGCAGCCTCACTGTGCCCATTATGAGGGGTTCCCACCATTCCTGTACTGCGTTCCCGGGTTTGTACACCTGCTGTACTCATTATGAGGGGTTACCACCATCCCTGTGGCAAGTTCCCAGGTCTATAACCTGATGTGCCCAATATGAGGGGTTCCAACCATCCCTGTACTGAGTTCCCGGGTCTGTAAACCTACTGTGCCCATTATGAGGGTTCCCACCATCCCTGTACTGAGTTCCCGGGTCTGTACACCTTATGTGCCCATTATGAGGGTTCCCACCATCCCTGTACTGAGTTCCTGGGTCTGTACACCTACTGTGCCCATTATAAGGGGTTAATTTTGTTTATTGAAAATCTTACAAACAACAACTTATATACAATAAAACCATAATAAATAAATAAAACATATTTACAAAATAATTGAATAGGACTATACAAAACAGAAAGAACAAGAACAAAATAAACTGTGCAAACCAAATTGCGCACAACATAATCCCTACGAGAGAGCCAGACTAAGGAACATCACCATCACCATGCATGTAGCCTTTTATCAAAAATATATTTGATCTGAAAATCTAGGGGAGTGAAGCAAGGACAGAAAGAAAGCTGCACACCCCGAGATCAACAGGCAGCAGCTAAAGAGTACTGATATTCCTCCATGCCCTCATCCAGGCCTCCTGCCGCCACCTGTCTTTCTCAAGACCCCGAATCTTCCCAACCTCACCCAGAATGTCCTGCACCACCACTTCGACAGGGAGGATTTTACTCCGTAAGGATACCTGACACCGTGCACTCCACGTGAAATAACGGACTACTAGACTAACTAGAAAAAGTGTTTCCAAATCATAATCCCGACGAGTCTGGAATGCCCCATACACCCACTCTGCATAACTCATATGGGGGAGGAAGGGTATACTCAGAGCCCCCCCCCCACCCTCTTGTACACCTCTATATTAAAAGGGCACTGAAGTAGAAAGTAATCCATGGACTCCACCACTCCTCCACACTCCATTCTCGGGCAACCCCGATCACTCATGGAAAGAAACTTCAGGTTGCCCTTCACATATAGTTTTCCATGACAAGGCAAGCCAAGCCTGATCGCTAAACTTCATTGGGATTCTTTCCAAATTAATCAATCGCAAACCCTCCCTCAAAACTAGGCTTGGGCAATCCCTCAAGGCCAGTGGCTCGCAAAAAGCAGAGCTCATGATCCGCTTCTCAAGAAATTTCCTTGGAAGAGATCTGACTTTGCCTGCTGTTACTTGCCACTGCCGAAGCATTTTCAAACACGGGGCAACATAAGCCGGGAGCTTATCATGCTTGACCCTCAGGCTTTTCACTGGCCCACCATTTTCCCAGTCTCGCAGAAAGGGCCTAAACCAGGACTGGAAAATACCAACCCACCCAGGCGGTCTCTCTGCCAACATGTTACCAAGATTATACTTCAAAAACATTAGAGAGAAAAAGACTACAGGGTTGATCATCCCTAGACCACCCTCCCGCCTAGGAAGGTAAGTCACATTCCTTTTGACGAGGTTTATTCTGTTCCCCCATAACAGCTGGAAGAAACAACCATAGAGCCTGGTATAGAGAGAAACTGGCAAAACGCAAACAAAACTGACATACAGAAAAATCGGAATCAGGTAAGCCTTGATCAGATCAACCTTTTCCCTTAAGGAAAGCCGCCAACCTTTCCAGCTTGCCACCTTGGCATCGGCATTCTCCAGCCTGTTCACCCAATTTGCATGGCCATAGTCACCTGGGCCGAATTCAATGCCTAGGACTCTAATTTTTTGTTGGGGCTCCGGGAAGTCATCCGGGAGAACAAAGCTCTCACCTTCCACGCCCATCCAGAAAGCTTCACACTTGTCCTGGTTGACCTTTGAACCTGATGCCTCCGTATACTGCCTTATCACTGAGACCACCTCCTGCGCCTCCCCAGTCCCAGAGACAAAAACAGAAACATCATCAGCATAGGCCACAACCTTCAAAGGAGGCCCACCAGCGATGCCCAAAAGGTACCCCACACAATGGTCCACTCTCTAGCCTTCTGATGAAGGGGTCGATTGCAAACACATATAGCAGAGGACTCAAAGGGCACCCCTGACGCACACCCGAGCCGACCACAAAGGGCTGCCCGACCCAACCATTAACCAGAGGAAAGCTTTCAGCCCCTTTGTACAAAATCTTGAGCCAATCAATGAAACCCCCCTCCAGGCCGTATTTGCCAAGAAGGAGCCATAAGTACTCATGATTAACCCGATCAAAGGCCTTAGCCTGATCCAATGTCAGCAAAAATGTACCCCAACCAGCAGCCCTACAACGCTCCAAGGCCTCCCGGACAGCTAACACTGCTGAGAAAGTGCTTCTACCTTGGACCGAGCAGTGCTGGTGGTGGGATAACAAACTGCCTGCCACTGGTGATAATCGCCAGCAAAAAATCTTTGCCAGTATCTTTCTATCGACATTAAGAAGGCTAATGGGGCGCCAATTCCCAATCATCGAAGGATCTTTACCCTTTGACAGAAGGATCACTGCAGATTGCATCATGGAGGGAGGGAGAGAACCCTCTTGCAAACAGCCATTAAAAACCTCCGCAAGGTAGGGAGCCAGGATCGTCTTAAAACATTTATAAAATTCGGCTGTCAAACCATCTGGCCCTGGTGTTTTCTTGATGGCCAGTTTATCAATAGCCTGGATTACCTCATCTGCAGTGATTTCATCTGTCAAATTCATCAAAGGAACATTACTTTCCAGTCCTGGTGTAGAGTCCAAAAAACCCAACATCCTTGTCCGATCAAGGTTCCTTCCTCCCAGGAGATCGGCATAGTATGACCTGACAACCTCCAGGATCCCTGACCTAGACTGCGTCAGAGAGCCCGTACTGTCCTTCAGGCCATTGACCGTTTTAACTGCTACGCTCTGTTTACAGTTCTGGTAAGGGTCAGGCGAATGGTATTTCCCGTAATCCCTCTCCTGAACCAAAGAGGCGTGCCGGTCATATTGATGTCTCCTAAGGAGGAGCTTCACCTCAGAGATCGCCCCAGAATCTCCTCCATTCGAAACAAGGCGGTCAAGTTTCCTCCGCAAACGCTGGTAGGTGATATACTTATCCTGCTGCTTCTTTCTTCCTATGACCTTGAAAAGCCCAACAGTCCGCTGTTTTACAAGCTCCCACCATTCTGACTTGCTGTTGCAAAAGTCTAGGATCGTTACCTGTGCTTGAAAAAAATCCTCAAAGGATTGTCTTACTCTCTCGTCTTCCAGGAGGGCCAAATTCAATCTCCAGATACCCCTCCCCCTAGGCGGCATGTCTGAGGCATTCAGAGTCACAGATAGAATACAGTGATCAGAAAACTCCACTGCCCGACACACAGGTGCCGAAAAAGCAGAGTCTCCCTTTAAAAAAAACCTATCTATCCTACTCTGACTACTACCTCACTGAAAAGTGAACCCCGTGCTGTCTGGGCAGCGCTTAATGTGCGCATCTACCAGACCTGCTTCCCTAACTATCGCATTGAGAAAAAGGGTGTCATAGCCCAGCTTATCTCTGACACCTCTCCTGTCTTTAGACCTAGTAATGGTGTTGAAATCACCTCCAAAGATAACCCGCTGGGCCGTAAAAAGAAAAGGCTTAATCTTTGTAAAGAGGCATTTCCTGTCCCACTTCGTCTGGGGACCATAGATGTTAATC
>CM055116.1:1033641076-1033691076 GCA_029206835.1 Rana muscosa | reverse complement strand
AGGGACACCCTCAAGCTGGGAGATGCAGCTGGAACTTCCACAGCAGAGTCTATCCCTTTTGGGTTGCATAAACCGACCCGCTCGGCTAAGGTTTTTCCTTTTTATGTTGAATTTTTTGACAAGTTAATAGATAAGGAATGGGAACGGCCGCAGAGGCCTTTTGCGCTCTCTTGGCGCATGACCGTCCGTTGTCCGTTTTTTGAGGAAATCCTTGTGAAAAAAATGGTTGATCCCCGGTCTCTCAGTTGAATAAAACAATTTTCTCTTATCCATGGACCGACACGGAGGCTCTTAATCACTGAACGTGTGGGTATATGTCCCTGCTTGCAGGAGAAGACCTAGGCAGAATGTTAAATGTTAAAACATTCTAGAACAAACCAGAGCTGAACAGCCCCGCCCAGGGGGGTGGTCCCTCCGGACATTACCCTCCCACCTGCAGCTAGCAGACCTCAGTTTTTTTTCTGCCTAGCAGAAGGAGAAGTGGCTCTCTCAGGAGCCAGTCTCCTAGAAGGTTTTACTTTTAAATTTTATTCCTATGGGAATTTTTATTTTTAAGACCTTCAATCAACTGTCGGCTGGGCAACAGGTTGGGTACACTAGTATCCTTGTAGTCTTCCCTGTCCGACCATCGAGCGTGCTGATCCTCACCTTGTGTGCGTGAGACTCAGTTCACGACATACCCCATGGCTCCAGGGGTGGCCGGGTTGCTTTCATGCTCCCGCGGTCCTCTCAAGATTGAACAGTACCTATTGTATCTTTCGCGGTTGACCGGGCCGACAGCTACGCAGTACGACTCTGTGATAGGTCTGTCTGAAACAAGCCAGTGGGTCCCTCTATTGGCACCGAGGGTGTTCTCCAAGGTGCTTGCGGGACGGGTAAGTAGTCTCTCCTGCTGCAAGGTGAGTACATGCTGGCTGTGTTTCTGTGTGGGGGGTTCTCCCTGTCTCCCCCTGTTATGCTGCTCTCTGCACCCTGTTCTGCTGCTGTGCTGTGTGGGGATGCTTGGGGGGTCACTCTGCCCTGGGGGGGGGGGCCGCACCATGGCTGTTAGTCACTTGGGAAGTGTTCTGGGGGAATGTGTGTTTTTTTTTTTTTTTTCTTTTTTTACGTGCGCCATTGGCGCGGTGTTTTAAATTAAAGTGCGCCATCAGCGGCCATTTTGCTGCGGCTCAAATCAGTTATACAGGCGCCCGGCGGCCATTTTCTTGTAGCCGCAGCGCTTTGTTTCGCTTTCGGCCTCTAGCGACGCTGTCTGAACGGCGCGGAATCCACATCTCCTCACAAATTCTTCACTCTCCTCAGGCTCGCGCTACAGCGCGGCTCATACAGCGGTACCGAGCGGTCCCTAGGGGTGGTGAGTACTCCGGGTATACCCTCCTCAGACCCAGCACAGCCAGTGGGTGGGCTGTATTATTCACTGTAATGGTGAATAAGGTCTCAGAGGGTGGCAACATGGAGTCTGGTTCACCTGTTTCTTCACACTTGTTAGAGAAAACTGGCAGTGCACCTGCGGTCCTTATGGACCAGTTGTTGGCAGTCTTGGAATCATTCTGACCAGGAGGGGAAGCAGTGTGTGAGCGCAAGGGAACAAAAAAGCCCCTCTCCCCACTTTATTTCCACAAAAAAAAGGGGGGGGGTGTGCGCTGATTTAGATATGGGCCTAGCCACTACCGCTCAGGACCCTAGCTCTGAATATATTTGATGGTTTTGAACAGGACATTCCTTGCAAGGAAGACTCCAGACAAGGCACTTGTTAGTGAACTCATGCTGCGGTGAGGGACACTCTCAAGCTAAATGCTGCGGATGCAGAACCTCAGGCGGACAGTCTCCTCTGGTTCCTTAGGGCCGGGCCTTCTAAAAATGTACCTTTTCTTTGACCAGCTCATTGATGAGGTCTGGGGAAAAAGCCACAGAAGACTTTTATTGTCCCGCGGCGTTTGCCTATCAGATACCCCTTTGAAGATGCCCTACCTAAAACGTGGGCTTCTCCCCCAGTGGTTGAACAAGGCCACCACTCTCCCGATGGAGGGGACTCCTGCATTTAAGGACCCCACTGACAGGAGGTCAGAAGTGGTGAGCAGAGCCATGTTTTCCTTGTTGGGGTCCGCCCTACGGCCTGTGGTAGCGGCGTCCCTTGTGTCTCAGACACTTACGGGTTGGGCAAAAAAAATTGCCCCAAACTGTACAAGAGCATAATCTTCCTCCAGACACTATTGCTTTGGCCCACCAAATGGTGCAGGGCCTGGTTTATGTTGCGATGCCACGTTAGACGCGGCCCCTTATATCTCAGGGCCTCTGTCTTGGCGGTGGTATTGCGTTGTCTGATCTGGTTGAAATGCTGGTCTGCTGACCTAGCTTCTAAAAAGCCTCCGACGGATCTACCATTTAAAGGTGGTAGGATTTTCGGTGCTGCACTGGATGACATCAAGGATGTCACGGGAGGTAAAAATACTCTTCTTCCTCAGGCTAGCAAGGTAAGGAGGCCGCTCTAAGCAGGGTCCTTCCTTTCCAGCAAAAAAGGGGTTTTTTTCGTCCGTCAACGGGGAGGCCCTCCCAGACTGACAGCGGTGCGGCTGGTGGACACAAGCGCACCTGGGTGCGTAAGCCAAACAAGCCGGCTCCCCAAGCCCGCCTCCACGTGAAGTCTTGCCCCCACCCGACTTTGGGGTAGGGGGGACGACCTTTGCAGGTTCACGGATCGGTGGCCCTCCCGGATCTCCTACCAGTGGGTGAGGTGATTACCTCAGGTTACAGGATAGGTTTCCGTTCCTGGTCCCAGACAGATTCTTTCCTCGAATCTTCCTCTCCTTCCTGCTCGTCGGGCAGCCCTATGGGGCCTATTGAGGATTGCTCAGGTCCGGAGTGATTGTGCCGGTTCCGTCACAGGAGAGGTTTCAGGGATTCTAAAGGGACGGGGTTCGGCCTGTCTTGGACCTCCAGGTCCTGAATGCCTTCGTGAAGGTGCAAAAGTTCCGCATGGAATCCATTCGCACGGTGATCAGTACACTCCATCAAGGGGATTTTCTGGCGACCTTGGACATCAAGGACGCCTACTTGCATGCTCCGATCTGCGCAAGTCACCAGAAGTTTCTGCGCTTGCGATCGGCGAAGTCCACTATCAATTTGTGACTCTTCCTTTCGGCCTAGCCTCGGCACCGAGGGTGTTCACCAAGGTGCTTGTGCCGGTTCTAGCTTGCTGAGACAGCGAGGTATTGCTGTCGTGGGCTATCTGGACGATCTTCTCAGAGCAGGAAATGGCTCAGAAATAGAAGACAGTGTGACTATCGTCGGTCAGACCCTCAGGGACTTCATGTGGCTCCTAAACATTCAGGAGTTAGTCCTGGTCCCGACTCAAGATCTGGAGTATCTCGGTCTGATTCTGGACTCCTTGGAGGCAAAGGTATTCCTACCTCCGGGGAAGCTACTGACACTTCAGTCTGCAGTGCGGGTGCTGACATCCCAAAAAATTGGTCGTCAATCCGTTTTTTTGCATGGGAGTCCTGGGACTCATGGTGACCTCTTTCGAGGCCCTTCCGTATGCCCAATCACACACCAGGGCATTGCAGAAGGAGATCTTGTTCCCTTGGGACAAATCCCCGTTGTCTTTGGATTTTCCGAATCCAGGTGAGTCACCTGGTCAGGGCATCCCTGACATGGTGGTTTGGGTCCCCGGCTCTTCGGTCCGGGAAGTCGTTCCTCCCCGTCCAATGGACGGTGTTCACTACGGACGCCAGCCTGAAGGGCTCTGGGGTGTAGTCTGGGGAGTCCTGTTGGCCCAAGGGCTTGGACTCGGGACGAAGCCCGTTTTGCCGATCAATGTTCTGGAAATACGGGCCATCAGACTGTGCCTCTCCTCGTGGTCTGAGATGGCAGGATCGCTCCATTAGGATCCAGTCGGACAAAGTCACGGCGGTGGCGTATGTCGACCATCAAGGGGGGACTCGGAGCTCAGCTGCGGCTTCCGAGGTCCCCCGTACCCTGAAGTCGGCTCTGTCGGCCGTTTACATTCCGCGCATAGGACTGGCGGACTATTTGAGTCGCCAAACGTTGGACCAAGTTGTCAAGATTTGTGGCCAGATCCAGGGATCCTTGGACGGGTGCCTCAGAGGCATTAGTGGCCCACGGGGTCATTATTACCTGATATACGTTTCTCCTCCGCTGCAGTTGCTCCCTCGCCTGCTGCGCAGGGTGGCGACCGAGGGAATTCCGGTGATCCTCATTGCTCCGGATTGGCCTCGGCTTCACTGGTACGCCGATCTGGTACAACTCGTCGTGGCCGTTCCCTGGCAGTTGCCAATAACACGGTTAAGGAGATATTTGCATTTAAATGCGGCGACGGTGACGTCCCGCGCATGGGGTTAATCCCATTCACAAATTCGGCTAGGTCGCAGTATTCGACGTAGCCGAATTCGACGGGTCATGCGCGCATGCGCAGAGTCACGTCTTCGCCGCTCCGGCCAATCACGGCGCCGGAGCGGCGCTGTGATTGGCTGGTGCGGCGATACCCGGAACTAACATTCCGGCTATCGCCGCAGCAATGGATGCGTCTAGATGGAGGGACGCGGACTGCTTCGGGGGTCCCGATCTAAGGTAAGTGGTACATAATGAGCTAATATGCTAGTCATACTAGCTCATTATGCCTTTCTCTTGCAGGTGAAAAAAAAAAAAAAAAAGAAAAGGTGGGTTTACAACCACTTTTAAAGGCATGGCTGTTGAAAGCCAGGTGTTGAGAGACGGAGGTCTCTCGGACTCGGTCATTTCGTCCATATTAAGGGCACGGAAGTCTTCCTCCCAGAATGATCCATCTCCGTACCTGGAAAGCTTAAATCGCCATGTGCGAAGAGCTGGACTGACGTCCTCTGACGTATTCCGTCCCTAGAATCCTGCATTTCCTGCAGCATGGAGTGGCCCAAAGGCTCACTTTGAGTATCATTAAGGGTCAGATTTCAGCCTTGGCCGTCTTCTTTCGGCGACCACTAGCGGGTCATTCCTTGGTTAGCACCCTTGTGCAGGGTGTTCGTCATGTGCTCCCTCCTGTCAAGTCTCCTCTTCCCCCGTGGGATCGGAATTGGTACTCTCGGTTCTCCAGGAACCTCCTTTTGAGAATATCAGGGATATTCCCCTCTTGACTTTGTCTCAGAAGGTGGCCCTTTTAGTGGCATCACTTCTGTTAGACGAGTGTCTGAGTTGGCGACCTTGTACTGCAAGTCGCCATATTTAGTTATCCATAAGAATAAGGCGGTGTTGCATCCGCGACTTTCTCTTTTGTCAAGGGTGATCTCGAATCGCATCCCAGAGTGTGCGCGGCACACTTTGAATGTGGTACGAGCCTTTCGGGTGTGCCTGTCTGCTACTGCTTCTATTCGGAAGTCTAACTCTCTGACTGTCTCTGGTCAGAAACAGGGCCAAGCGGCTTCGTCTGCCACCATTTTCTTGGTGGATCGGACAAACCGTCTTTCAAGCCTATGCTCTCATGGGGCGGGCGCCTCCCTTTCTGGTTACGGCGCATTCCACCATGGCAATTGGTGCTTCCTGGGTTTTCCGACATCAAGTGTCGGTTGCACAAGTGTGCAAGGCGGCGACCTGGTCGTCTGTTCATACCTTTTCTAAGTTTTATAGGGTTGATGTGGCTGCATCTCTGGATGCTTCCTTCGGCCGTAAGGTATTGCAGGTCGCTGTTTAAAGTGGCAACTCCTCCGTTGAGGAGCTCTGCCTTGTTTGGAGAGGAGTTTTTTTGGTTTTTCCATTTATACTGCTCCCATCCCTCTTGACACTGCTTTGGGACATCCCACACGTTCAGTGATTAAGAGCTGTCGGTCCATGGATGATATGAGAAAATAGGATTTTTGTACTCACCGTAAAATCCATTTCTCTGACATCCATGGACCGACACGGCACCCACCCTTCCTTTTTAAGTTTGTACTGCTTTGTTACGAACTGAGGTCTGCTAGCTGCAGGTGGGAGGGTAATGTCCGGAGGGACCGCCCCCCTGGGCGGGGCTGTTCAGCTCTGGTTTGTTCTAGAATGTTTTAACATTTAACATTCTGCCTAGGTCTTCTCCTGCAAGCAGGGACATATACCCACACGTTCAGTGATTATGAACCGCCGTGTCGGTCCATGGATGTCAGAGAAATGGATTTTACAGTGAATACAAAAATCCTATTCCGGTGGAAGGGACCCCTGCTTAAGGACCCTACTGATAGGTCTGAAGCGGTGACCCGCTCTGTTTGCCATGTTGGGGTCAGCATTGCGGCCTATTTTGGCAGCCGCTTTAGTGTCCCAGACACTTACGGAATGGGCAAAGATTTTGCACCAGACTGTGGAGGCGAATCCGCTTCCGCCGGAATGCGTGTTACTGGCCGAACAGTTAGTACAGGGACTCGTGTACGTCTGTGATGGAACCCTGGACGCAGCCCCCTTGATATCCAGGGCCTTAGCGTCTGCGGTGGTCTTGCGCCGCCTGCTGTGGCTGAAATGCTGCTTCGCTGACCAAGCTTCTAAGAAAACCTTGGCGGACTTGCCTTTTTAAGGGTGGGAGGCTTTTTGGTGCATCGCTGGATGACATCATTAAGGATGTCACTGGAGGTAAGAGCACGCTTCTCCCTCGGTCCACTAAAGGGAAGGGGTCGCGCCGTAGGCCGGGGCCATCTTTTCCTACACAAAAACTGTATTTTCGTCCGTCCGCACCTGCCGGCAGACTCTCCCAAGCAGACAAAGGTCCGGCTGGGGGACAGAAGCGTCCCTGGGTGCGTAAACCTGCCAAACCAGCAGGCAAGCCTGCTACCGCATGAAGTTTTGCCCCCGCCCGACTCCAGGGTGGGGGGGACGGGTTTGCAACTCGGTGGACCTCCCTGCTCTCTGATCAGTGGGTCTGCGAGGTGGTCACCTCCGGGTACAAGATAGAGTTCCTGTCCACCAAACAGATTTTTTTTTCCCTCAAACCTGTCCCTTCTTCCAGCTCGCCGGGCTGCCCTCCAGGGGCCGGTGCGAGACTTGTTGAAGTGCGGGGTGATCGTACCCGTACCACCACAGGACAGGTTTCAGGGTTTTTATTCTAATCTGTTTGTGGTCCCAAAGAAGGACGGGGTTCGTCCTGTACTGGACCTCAAGGCCCTCAATGCTTTTGTAAAGGTCCAAAAGTTGGAATCGATTCGTTCTGTTGTGGCTGCGCTCCATCCGGTGGATTTTCTTGCATCCTTGGATATCAAGGATGCATACTTACATGTCCCTATCTGCGTCAGGCATCAGAGGTTCCTGCACTTTGCGATAGCCGAAGACCACTATCCAATTTGTGGCTCTTCCCTTTTTGGCCTAGCATCGGCACCACGAGTTTTCACCAAGGTGCTCGCCCCAATTCTAGCTTTGCTGAGACAGCGCGGCATTGCTATCGTAGGCTACCTCGGAGGCCAGAGTCTTTCTTCCCTCAGAGAAGCTGCAGACACTCCAGGCGGCAGTCGGGCTGTTGAAATCCGTTTCTGCATGCGAGTTCTGGGTCTCATGGTGGCCTCCTTCGAGGCAGTACCGTATGCACAATTCCCCACTCGGGCCTTGCAGAAGGAGATTCTCTCCAATGGAACAAATCCTCCATTGTCTCTGGAACGTCCGATTCAGTTAAGTTACCTTGTCAGGTCATCTCTGACTTGGTGGCTGAGGTCCCCGGCTCTTAGAGCCGGGAAGTCCTTCCTCCCCGGCTCTTAGAGCCGGGAAGTCCTTCCTCCCTTTTTCATTAGACGATGATCACGACGGACGCCAGCCTGACCGGTTGGGGGGGAGTCTGGGGGGGTTCAAGCGGCCCAGGGCCGCTGGTCCCCAACCGAATCCCAACTGTCGATAAATGTTCTGGAACTCCGGGCGATCAGGCTGTCCCTGGCCAAGTGGTCTCAGAGGCTGCAGGGGCATCCGGTCAGGATCCAGTCCGACAACACCACGGCGGTCAACCATCAAGGAGGAACAAGAAGTGCAGCCGGGGCGTCTGAGTCGCTCACATCCTACGGTGAGCGGAAAGGATCGTGCCAGCCCTATCGGCTGTTTACATTCCGGGCGTGGAAAACTGGCAGGCGGACTATCTGAGTCACCAGAGGCTGGACCACGGGGAATGGTGGTTGCATCCGGAGGTTTTTCAACTCCTTGGTCAGATGGGGCACGCCAGACGTGGATCTCCTGGTCTTTCTGCTCAATCGTAAGGTGTCGAGGTTCGTGGCTAGGTCCAGATATCCTTGGGCAGACGTGTTGGTGACTCCGTGGGGTCGGTATCGGCTGATTTATGCCTTTCCCCCACTGAAGTTGCTCCCACATCTACTCAGCAGGGTAGAGTGCGAAGGAATTCCAGTGATCCTAATCGCCCCAAATTGGCCCAGGCGGCCCTGGTACGCCGATCTCGTGCGCCTGGTGGTGGATGTGCCCTGGCGGCTACCACTGAGGGAGGACCTTCTATCGCAAGGTCCCATTCTTCATCCTGCTTTATAGTCGCTGGCTTTAACGGTGTGGCTATTGAAAGCCAGGTGTTGAGGGGCCGAGGCCTGATTCGGTCGTTTCAACTATGTTGAGGGCTCGGAAATCTTCTAATCCATGGATATGCAATTAGCGGACCTCCAGCTGTTGCAAAACTACAAGTCCCATCATGCCTCTGCCTCTGGGTGTCATGCTTGCTGCTGTCAGAGTCTCGCTATGCCTCATGGGACTTGTAGTTTGGCAACAGCTGGAGGTCCGCTAATTGCATATCCCTGTTCTAATCTAAAGATCTACCATCGCACATGGAGAGCCTACATCTCTGTGTGAGGAGATGGCATGGTGTCCACGGACTTATTCGGTTTCTAGGATCCTGCTGTTTTTGCAGCGCGGTGTGGATCAGAAACTGGCACTAAGCACCATTTAAGGGGCAGATTTCAGCCTTGGCTGTTTTCTTTCAGTAACCCCTGGCATCTCATTCGCTAGTGAGTACATTTGTGCAAGGGGTCGGACATGTGGCTTCTCCGGTGTGACCTCCTCTACCTCCGGGGGATTTGAATCTGGTGCTCTCGGCCCTCCAGAAACCTCCTTTTGAGGACATTAGGGAGATTCCTCCTTTGATACTCTCTCTCAGAAGGTGGCCTTCCTAGTAGACATTACATCGGTCCGGAGGGTTTCTGAATTGGCGGCTTTGTCTTGCAAGTCCCCATATTTGGTCTTGCATAAGCATAAAGCGGTGCTACGCCCGCGGCCTTCCTTTCTTCCTAAGGTGGTTTCGGCCTTTCACCTGAATGAGGACATTGTTCTTCCATCCTTGTGTCCTCGGCCATCTCATGCCAGGGAGGTTGCGTTGAATTCCCTGGATGTGGTTCGTGCCCTGCGGGTGTACCCGTCTGTTACGGCTTTGTTTCGAAGGTCTGACTCACTGTGTCGGTGTCTGGTTCGCAGAAGGGCCTGGCGGTCTCGTCGTCCACCATTTCTCGGTGGATCAGGCAGATTGTCATCCTCAAAGGGCGGGCGCCTCCTTTTCCCGTTACGGCGCCTTCGACCAGGGCTATTGGTGCCACTTGGGCTTTCTGACATCAAGCATCTGTCTCACAAGTGTGTAAGGTGGCGACCTGGTCGTCCTTGCACACTTTTTCAAAGTTTTACAAGATTGATGTGCATCGGATGCTACCTTCGGCCGCAAAGTTGTGCAGGCTGCTGTTTGAAGTTGCAGCTCCTCCGTTGAGGAGCTCTGTTTGGGGTGAAACTGGCTTATTTTTTGATTGCTTTGCCCACCCCTCGTTTTTACACACTGCTTTGGGACATCCCAACAGTCAAAGATTTATGGATCTGTGTCCGTCCATGGACGAAGAAGAGTAAATAGGATTTTTTTACTTACCGTAAAATCTTTTTCTCGATTCGTCCATGGACGGACACAGCGCCCACCCCTCCTTTTTTTAGTTTTTTTAGTTTGTACTGCTTTTTAGAACTGAGGCTGCTAGCTGCAGGGAAGAGGGGTTATGTTCAGAGGGACCGCCCCCTGGGCAGGGCTTTTTCAACTCTGTTGTAAAATAACATGTATGCATATTAACACGTTCTGCTTAGTCCTCTCCTGATAGACGGAACATACCCAACAGTCAGATTTATGGAGCGGTGTCCGTCCATGGACGAATCGAGAATTTTTTTACGCTGAGTAAAAAAAAATCCTATTTAGCTGTCTTTTTTCCCTTTGCAGCTTCTAGTTTCTGTACTGTATATTCATTCTTTCACTCAGTTCCCAAAGCAAATATGTTAGACTCTGTTGTTGTTGACTGTAAAAATAAGAAAGCAAGATCAAGTTTCCAGTGTTCAAATGGACAGCTTGCGATATTTCAGTGGGCTGTTTTTAACGTATGATCTATCAGTTTGCTTTGCTAGATTCAGCATAATTTAATTAACACAAATGAAAATGGCATGTACTTAAAATCATGTGTCCCTTAACCTAATATTTGTTTGCACAACCTTTTGAGGCAGTCACTGGCACTGCAGACAAGTAAATATCTGTAGCTCTCAATGATACTTCTGCACCTGCCAATAGGTGGTTTAGCCCACTCCAATTGAACAAACTGCTTCAGCTCTGTCTGGTTTGAAGGGTGTCTTTTCCACTTCAGAATAGTCTATTTTTTTTTTTTCGTGTGCTTTTAGCTGTGAGCTTTGGGTAAATACCCTGTTGGAGGGCTCATGATCTACAACAAAGCAGTATGTGTTGCTTAAGAATTTTTGATCGTTTTTAAGGGTTCATTGTGCCCTGCAGATTCAAGGCACCTTGTGGCAGGCAAAGCGGACCCCAAAACATAACCAAGCCACCTCCATGTTTCACAGTAGGTACATTGTTCTTTTCTTTTAAAAGCTGCATTTTTGTGTCTGAACATATAGTGGATAAGACTTGCCAAGAAACATTGCAGCTTGTCAGTGGGTATTTTAGAGAATTACAGTCTGGCTTTTTATGTTTTCTTTCAGTGGAGTCCTACTGGCTCTTCCCTTGAGCCCACTGTAACTCAAAATATGATGGATTATGTGATCTAGCCACAGATATATCTTGACCTTCAGAGCTCAGCTTGTATCTCTTTAAAGTTTTCCTTGGATCTTTGTTTAGTTTATGCACACTATATCCTTCCTTTTGACTTTTTGACACATCCAGGGTGTTCGGCTACACTCTAATGGCCCCTAAATTACTATAATATTTTCAACTGTGGTCACAAGGACATCAAGCTTCTTGGAAATGGTCTTGGGGCTCATGCACACTGCATCTCAAATAAGTGGCTTTTACAGACTTTTGAGCTTGGAAAACTCCCCTCCATGTTAGCCAATGTGTCCATGCACACTATGGCTTTTTCAGGAGTTCAGAGGCAAATATTACAGGTAGGGAGCTTTCTAGGAGAAAAGACGATTCGTGCCCAAAAAATGCACAAAAGAAAAATGAGCTGAGGAGGGTTTGTGGAAAAACAAACCGCTTATGCTCAATAGAAATGTGCAAAGAAGCACAAGCTTTTAGGCAGAGAAATAAAACTAAAAGCAGCCGCCGCCTTCTTATTTTTTTTTTTTTTTCGAGAGGCAGTGTGCATAAGTCTTTTTTTTGTTTTATAGCCTTCTTTCTGATCTATAGTCCCTCCTTTGCTTTTTCTAGTCTGTGTTCAGTGTGTTGCACACAAGGATACCAAAGAGTAGAAAAACTTTTTTACAATATCCACCTTTGCAACGGGGCCTCTGTAAGAGCCATGTCCTAAAGGTGCATGAATAAGGCGTAAAAAATACTTCCCCACTCCAGCAAGGTCCCTCCAGTGCTGCGATCGGCCCCCCATAGCCTGCACTGTAAGCTGTGACTGCCTCTGGTCGCACTCCAGCCTTCTCTGTGTACAATACAGGCTTATTGTATGTGATAATGCCAAGGCTTTGCCCACATACTGGAGCTTTGGGCAGAGCTGGCCGTAGTGGGGTTGTAAGATGAGAACTACAGCCTGTACTATAACCCCTAAACCCCTTTTATATTCCTGGAGTTAGACTTACTGACTGATTACAACATTGATGGCATTTGTAAATCGGTTTCTTATAAAAAAAAATCTAGGGGGGTACCAACAAATCTTTCCAGGCTCTTTGAGGATATTTTTATAGAATAAAAAAAATAACCTTTTTCTCTTACCGTCCATGGACTGACACAGCCTCTTCATACTTGACAAGTGGGTTTATGTCCCTACTCATAGGAGAAGACTAGGCAGAATGTTAAATGTTACAACATACATTCTAAAACCAGAGCTGAACAGCCCCGCCCAGGGGGCGGTCCCTCTGGACATAACCCTCCTACCTGCAGCCAGCAGCCCTCAGTTTTTTTTTTTCTGCCTAGCAGAGGACGTGGCTCTTAGGAGCCAGTCTCCTGAAATGTTTTATTCCTTTAGGAATTTTATTTTTGAGATCTTCTATCATCTGTCGGCTGGGCAACAGGTTGGGTACATTGGATATCCTCGTAGTCTTCCCTGTCCGACCATCGAGCGTGCTGATCCTCGATTCACAACATGCCCCATGACTCCAGGGGTGGACTTTTTATGCCCCGCGGTCCGCATAAGATTGAACAGTCCTGCTGTATCTTTCGCGGTGGACCGGGCCGACAGCTACTCAGTACCGAACTGTGATAGGTCTGTCAGGAACACACCAGTGGGTCCTTCTAGGACAGGTGAGTACATGCTGTGTGTTCCTCTCTATGGGGGATTTTCCCTGTCTCCCCCTTGTTGGTTGTTTGCTCTCTGTCACCTTCTCTCATTTATTGACAAAATCCCAGAGGGTGGTGGTATCATGGAGTCAGTGTCGCCTGCTTCCCCGTTCATGTCAGAGGCAACAGGCAGTGTGCCTGCACCTGCGGTCCCCATGGACCAGTTGTTGGCAGTCCTGGAATCATTTCTTGTCAGGTTGGAAGCGGTGTGCGAGTGCAAGGGAGCTATGAAGCGCCCTCTCCCCACACAATCTCCAGTAGGGGAGTGCTCGGATTCAGATATGGGCCTAGCTGCCGCTCAGGACCCTAGCTCAGAATTTTTTGATGTTTTTGAACAGGACGTTCCTTGTGAGGAAGACTCCTGCTCGGAGTCAGTACATGACAGGGCGCTTGTAAGTGAACTCATTGATGCTGTGAGGGACACTCTCAAGCTGGATGCTGCGGCTGAGGAAGCTGTCTCCTTTGGTTCTTTTAAAGCCAAGCCTTCTGAATAAGTTTTTCCTTATATGCCTGTCTTTTGACAGGTTCCTAGATCAGGTTTGGGAAAAGCCGCAGAAGACTTTCTCTCCCGCGGCGTCTGTCTGTGAGGTACCCCTTTTGATGATTAAAAAATGGGCTTCTCCTCCGGTGGTCGACCCCCCCCCCCGGTTGCCCATTTGAATAAAGCCACAACTCTCCCGATGGAGGGGACTCTTGCCTTTTTAAGGACCCCACTGACAGGGGGTCAGAAGTGGTGAGCAGAGCTATGTTCGCCTTGCTGGGATCCGCCTTGCGTCCTATTGTAGCGGTGACCCTAGTGTCTCAGACACTCACGGAATGGGCAAAGATTTTGCACCAGACCGTGCAGGAGCATAATCTTCCTCCAGAAACCATTGCACTAGCCCACCAACTGGTGCAGGGTCTAGTGTATGTGTGCGATGCCACTTTGGACGCTGCCCCCTTAATATCTAGAGTCTCAGTGTCTGCAGTGGTGTTGTGGCGTCTTAGCTGGTTAAATTGTTGGTCTGCTGACCTGGCCTCTAAGAAGCTCCTGACTGATTTGCCCTTTAAGGGCGGTAGGCTGTTTGGTGCTGCCCTGGATGACATTATTAAGGATGTCACGGGGGGAAAGAGTACCCTACTTCCTCAGACTACTAAGGGTAAGGAGACCCGCCGTAAGCCGGGCCCCTCCTTTCCAGCACAAATTTTTTTTTCGTCAGTCAGAGCCCACGGCAAAAACCTCTGACTGACAAAAATGCGGCTGGGGGACAGAAGCGTCCCTGGGTGCGTAAGCCAAACAAGCTGGCTGCCAAGCCCGCTACCGCATGAAGTCTTGCCCCCGCCCAACTCCGGGGTGGGACGACAACTTCGCAGGTTTACGGATCGGTGGACCTCCCGGATCTCCGACCGGTGGGTGTGCGAGGTGGTCACCTCTGGGTACAGAATAGAGTTCCGCTCCTGGCCTCCAAACAGATACTTTCCCTCAAATCTCCCTCTTCTTCCAGCGCGTCAGGCGGCCCTCTTAGGGGCAGTGCAGGACTTGCTCAGGTGCGGAGTAATTGTGCCGGTACCGTCACAGGAGAGGTTTTTGGGATTTTATTTGAATCTGTTTGTGGTCCCAAAGAAGGACGGAGTCCGTACAATCCTGGACCTCAAGACCTTAAATGCCTTTGTGAAGGTTCAAAAATTCTGCATGGAATCCATTCGCACAGTGATTGCTGCGCTCCATCCTGGCGACTTTCTGGCATCCTCTGCACAGGTCACCAGAAGTTTCTGCGCTTTGCGATCGGCGAAGTCCACTATCAATTTGTGGCCCTTCCCTTTTGGCTTAGCGTCAGCACAGTGGGTTTTCACCAAGATGCTTGCCCCAGTTCTGGCTTTGCTGAGACAGCGAGGCATTGCTATCGTGGGCTATCTGGACGAGATTCTTCTGAGAGCAGACACTGGCTCAGAATTAGAAGAAAGTGTGACAATAGTCAGTCAGACCCTCCGGGACTTCGGTTGGCTACTGAACAACACTCAGAAGTTTGGTCCTGGTTCCGACTCAGCATCTGGAGTATCTCTAGGTTTGATCCTGGACTCCTCGGAAGCGAAGGTTTTCCTTCCCTTGGGAAAGTTAGACTCTTCAATCTGCCGTTCGGGTTCTGACGTCCTGAAAATGGTCGTCGATCCGTTTTCTGCATGAGGGTCCTGGGACTCATGGTGGCCTCCTTCGAGGCCGTTTCGTATGCCCAATCACACACTCGGGCCTTACAGAAGGAGATCCTGTCCATCTGGGACAAGTCCCCGCTGTCGCTGGATCGTCCGATCCAGGTGAGTCAACCGGTCAGGGCCTCTCTGACGTGGTGGTTGAGATCATCGGCACTTCGGTCGGGGAAGTCGTTCCTTCCTATCCAGTGGACAGTGATCACGACGGACGCCAGCCTTACGGGCTGGGGTGGAGTTTGGGGAGCTCTGTCAGCATAAGGACTTTGGACTCAAGCCGAATCCCGTCTACCGATCGATGTCCTGGAACTCCGGGCAATCGGACTGTGCCTCTCCTCGTGGTCAAGGAGACTGCAGGGACGCTCAGTCAGGATCCAGTCGGACAACGCCACTGCGTGGCTTATGTCTATCATCAGGGGGGAACTCTGAGCTCAGCTGCGGCATCCGAGGTCGCCCACATCCTAAGAGGGACGGAAAGAAGCGTGCCGGCTCTGTCGGCCGTTTACATTCTGGGAATAGACAACTGGCAGGTGGACTATCTGAGCCGCCAGACTTTGGACCAGGGAGAATGGTCCTTGCATCCGGAGGTGTTTCAACTCCTTTGCCGGCGGTGGGGATGTGGACCTGTTTGCCTCTCGCCTCAATCGCAAGCTGTCGGTTTGTGGCCAGGTCCAGAGACCCCTGGGCAGACGCGTTAGTTGCCCCGTGGGGTCAGTATTGCCTTATGTATGCTTACCCTGCGCTGCGGTTGCTTCCTCGCCTGCTTCGCAGGGTGGATGCAGAGGGGATTCTGGTGATGATCCTCATCGCTCCGGATTGTCCACGGCGTCATGGTACGCCATCTTGTGCGCCTCGTCAGACGTTCCTTGGCGATTTGCCACTGAGGGAGGACCTTCCGTCTCAAGGTCCCATACTTCATCCTGCTTTACAGTCTCTAGCTTTAACGGCATGGCTATTGAAAGCCAGGTGCTGAGGGACCGGGGTCTCTCGGAATCAGTCATTTCGACCATGCTGAGGGCATGGAAGTCTTCCTCAAAGATATATCACCGTACCTGGAAGGCTTGCATCGCTCTGTGCGAGGAGCTGGATTGGTGTCCACGGACGTACCCTGTTCCCAGGATCCTGCTGTTTTTACAGCATGGTTTGACCCAAAAGCTTGCTCTAAGCACCATCAAGGGTTAGATTTCGGCCTTGGCTGGCTTCTTTCAATGACCGCTAGCGGGCCATTCCTTGATTAGCACCTTTTGTGCAGGGGGTTTGCCATGTACTACTCCCCCCCCTGTTAAACCTACTCCCACTCCTTGGGATCTGAATTTGGTGCTTTCGGTTCTTCAGGAACCTCCTTTTGAAAATATTAGAGATATCCCTCTCTTAACCTTGTCTCAGAAGGTGGCTTTCCTGGTAGCCATTTCTTCTGTCAGACGGGTGTCTGAGTTGGCGGCATTGTCTTGCAAGCCGCCTTACTTGGTCATCCATAAGGATAAGGCGGTGTTGCGTCCGCGGCCTTCTTTTTTCCCGAAGGTGGTTTCGGCCTTTCACCTTAATAAGGACTTTGTTCTTCCATCCTTGTGTCCTCATCCATCGCATCCCAGATAGTTTGCGCTTCACACGCTAGACGTGGTACGTGCCTTGCGGGTGTACCTGTCCGTGACTGCTCCCATTTGGAAGTCTGACTCGCTGTTTGTGTCTGTGTGTCTGGTCCACAACAGGGTCATGCGGTGTCGCCTGCCACCATTTCTAGGTGGATCAGGCAGACCGTCATACAGACCTATGCTCTTAAGGGGCGGGCGCCTCCCTTTCCTGTTGCGGCACATTCCACCAGGGCAATTGGTGCTTCCTGGGCTTTCCGACATCAAGCGTTGGTTGCACAAGTGTGCAAGGCAGCGACTTGGTTGTCCGCACATACCTTTTCAAAGTTTTACAAGGTTGATGTGGCTGCATCTTCTGATGTTTCCTTCGGCCGCAAGGTGTTGCAGGCCGCTGTTTAAAGTTGCAACTCCTCCGTTGAGGAGCTCTGTTTGGAGTGAAGTTTTTTGGTTTTTCCTTTTAATTCTGCTCCCATCCCTCTTCTTTGACACTGCTTTGGGACATCCCACTTGTCAAGTATGAAGAGGCTGTCCCAGTCCATGGACGGTAAGAGAAAATAGGATTTTTGTACGCACCGTAAAATCCGTTTTTCTGACGTCCATGGACTGACACAGCACCCACCCTTCCTTTTTAAGGTTTGTACTGCTTTGTTACGAACTGAGGCTGCTGGCTTCAGGTAGGAGGGTTCTGTCCAGAGGGACCGCCCCCATGGTGGGGCTGTTCAGCTCTGGTTTTAGAATGTATGTTGTAACATCTGACATTCTGCCTAGTCTTCTCCTATGAGCAGGGACATAAACCCACTTGTCAAGTATGAAGAGGCTGTGTCAGTCCATGGACGTCAGAGAAACTGATTTTACGGTGAGTACAAAAATCCTATTTTTTTTTTTTTTTATCTCTCCCCCCACATGAGACAATTGCTTTCCATTTCATCTTTTTCAGTAGGAATGAAGTTTGGTTTCAATGAGCTCTAAGGATACTGACAATAGTGTCCACATTCTGATGACCAGCAAATGTGTTCTCTTGTTGGGATTTGAAGTGTCCTGTTTTTTTTTTTTTTTATTCTATTACAATTTCCTTTTTGTGTGTGATCCCTGTGTGCATGTGTAATTTCCCATCACAGATGTTCTTAGGTACTTATCTTGACTGCCTGTCTGTACTCTGTGGCATTTTACCCTGGGGGTGATGTCACATGGGAGCTTTTCCTGTCAGTGATTTTTAATTGGAAATCGCCTCCTAAAAATTCTGCACTTAATTTATAATCTCTGCATCATCTCTGTATGGAAGTCAGTGGGAAATCCTTTGTCACTATGTTATTTGGAGAAGTATTTCTGCTCTGACAGAATAGCAGGCATTCCTGGCAAGAACAGCTTTCCTCTGTCATTTTCCTGACTAAGAGAAATTATTTTGTAAAAGCAAATTTGAGAAATAGAAATTGATTTGGCTTTGTTTTTACGCTGAAAATAAACCGTGGACAAATTAATTTAGCACTCTAAGCTAATCACTCCAATTTATACATTCAGTGTTACATTGGCCTCATGCGCAACTTTTTTATTGTAGCAGGAAGCACACACCCCTAAGTGAAAATGTCCAAATTGGGGCCAAATTGTTAATATTTTGTGTTGCCACCATTATTTTCCAGCACTGGCTCTTGGGCATGGAGTTCACCGGAGCGTCACAGATTGCCACTGGAGTCCTTTTCAACTCCTCCATGACGACATCATGGAGCTGGTGGATGTTGGAGACCTTGCGCCCACTAGGGTTTAGGTCTGGAGACCTGCTTGGGCAGTCCATCACATTTACTCTCTGCTTCTTTAGCAAGGCAGTGGTCATTTTGGAGGTGTGTTTGGGGTTATGTTGGAATAATGCCCTGCAGCCCATTCTCCAAAGGGAAGGGGATCATGCTCTGCTTCAGTATGTCACAGTACATGTTGGCATTCATGGTTTCCTCAATGAACTGTAGCTCCCCAGTGCCGGCAGCACTCATGCAGCTCCATACCATGACACTCCCACCACATTGCTTGACTGTAGGCAAGACACACTTGTCTTTGTGCTCCTCACCTGGTTGCCGCCACACACACTTGACACCATCTGAACCAAATACGTTTATCTTGGTCTCATCAGACCACAGGACATGAATTTAGTAATCCATGTCCTTAGTCTGCTTGTCTTCAGCAAACTGTTTGCGGATTTTTTGTGCATCATCTTTAGAAGAGGTTTCCTTCTGGGACGACAGCCATGCAGACCAATTTGATGCAGTGTGCAGCATATGGTCTGAGCACTAACAGGCTCACCCCCCACACCCCTTCAACCTCTGTAGCAATGCTGGCAGCACTCATACATCTATTTTCCAAAGACAACCTCTGGATATGATGCTGAGCACGTGCACTCCACTTCTTTGGTCGACCACGGCAAGGCCTGTTCTGAGTGGAACCTGTCCTGGTAAACCGCTGTATGGTCTTGGCCACCGTGCTGCAGCTCAGTTTCAGGGTCTTGGTAATCTTCTTAAAGCCTATGCCATCTTTATGTAGAGCAACAATTCTTTTTTTCAGATCCTCAGAGTTCTTTGCCATGAGGTGCCATGTCGAACTTCCAGTGACCAGTATGAGAGAGTGAGAGCAATAACACCAAATTTATCGCACCTGCTCCCTATTCACATCTGAGACCTTGTAACACCGGGATGGGAAAGTGTGTGTGTGTGTGTGTGTGTGTGTGTGTTAGAGGTTGGCTCTTTTTTTTTTTTTTTGTGCAAATTTGGCCGATAACTGACTGCACTCCTCCCTTCCCCCACACTCCACTGGCAGTTTCACACACAGTGGCTCTGCCTCTCGGTGTGTAAAACTGACGTTTGTAACAGAATGCAGAGAGAGAGGAGCTGTCAGAATTCAGCAGTAATGTCAGAGGTGGGCAGGACCCAGCAGCTATCAAACACCAGCCAATGAGATGGGATCTGGGCGGGCCGCTACGTGTATGTGGCCCCACCCTCTTTCTTAAGCTGGTGTTTGATAGCTGCAGGGCCCTGCCCACCCCGGGTCCTGCCCACCCCCGACATCACCGCAGAATTTTGACAGCTGGTCTCTCTCTGCATTCAGTTACATATAGTGTAACTGAAACTGACAAATCAGCTCAGTGTGAAACCTGCCAGTGCCAATCGGTGGCAACCAGTGCCGCCTGCCCAAAAAAAAAAATCAGCCGCAAAAATTGGCATGCATCAGCCATCGGCCGCCCTGATTCCTAAATATCGGCATCGGGCAGAGAAAAACCCATATCGGTTGACCTGATGGATCTTTCCATCTATCTCGCACACATTTTTGTTTTATATCGCAAACCATAAAAAAAAAGTGGACATTAAATATCACCAAAAGAATTGTCTATTTGTGTGAAAAAATTATATACATTTTGTATGGGTACAGTGCTGGATGGCCGCACAATTGCTAATTAGTGCAGTGCTAAATAGCAAAAAATGGGTAAGATCTTCTGGAGTTTAAGTGGTTAATATATCTGTCCCTTTTAGGATTTAATATGTTCTTTTTATATAAAGATGTTTTGTTCCTTTTTCATTTGTTTTTACCCGATGGATCCTGACAATTTTCCATTTTGAAAACTGACTACACTAAGCGTCCGTGTTGGCATGGCCAGTTCGTGTCCTCTGTTATGATCTGAGACAAGCTGTGCAAGCACACAGCATGCCTATATTTTCTGTTGTCAGTGTAGCCACACCCCCACCTGTCCCTTCTCTCGATAGACATCGGCTTCCTGAGTCAGCCTTGAACTTCACTGAATCAGAAAAGACATAATGGCCTTTTTTTTTTTTTAACCAAATACACTACAGTGGAACCTCGGTTTAAGGGTAACTTGGTTTGAGAGCGTTTTGATTTGCGAGCAACTTTTTTTTTTTTTTAATTCTGACTTGGTTTGCGAGTGACTCGCAAGACGAGCAGAATTCAAGCTAAATAGGCCTGCAGTACCTCATTTGGTCTGAGGTACGGGGGCGCAGGAGCCGAGCCGAAAATAGGCCTGCAGAACCTCATTTGGCCTGAGGTACGGGGGCGCAGGATCTGAGCCAAAGTGTCCTCTGGCCTTTTCGGCCGTTTTTTGGCGCTCTGGTGCCCCCCCCACCTCTGGCTGCATTCGGTATTGCATCCCATTGAAGGTCAATGCGGAGTTAATAATTTTAGTTTCCATTGATTCCAATGGGAAATCTCGCTTTAATATGCGAGTACTTTGGATTACGAGACTATGCTCGTAATCCGAGGTTCAACTGTTTTTATAAACTGTACATATTTAACGATTTAAATATGAGTATAGACTAATTTGCATTTATAACTACTTTAAAGAAATCATTCTAATGTGTATCATGCCCATTTGGGTGGCCTACCTTTGCTTTAGTTTACAATGCAGGAGGGGAGAGGTCACAGGTCTCTCTCATATTTGGAAGTTCAACAATAAAGTGTATGTATAACAAATTTGCTCCCTCTTGGTCTGTTTAAACATGTCATTGAAAGTATTTTATTACATCTTTTCAACAAGTGCAAAATAAATAGCTGTTCAGCCATAATCTTGTGGGCTGATAACTTTCCTGTACTCTGTCGCTGGACTGTTATCAGCATTTTCCTGCTTTCTCCATGGACTACAAAACACCTCCTCCTGTCATGGAGAAGATAGGGAGGCGAAATGTAGTCCTAACATACTCCCTTTCCTCGGGCGACAGTGCTGCTTGGTGGTTGTCGCCTCAGGACAGGAAGTGAATTAATGGCAGAGTTGCAATGTTGGCATGAAGAAAGAAAGCGGGGGGGGGGGGGGGGGAACGAATGCAGCCACCACATGTAAGGACTGGTAAACAGCAATGATATCCGTTTTTGTTCTTGGGTTTACATGTGCTTTAATGTCGAGGTTGATTTTAAAGGGGATGTAAACCCGATTTTCATGAAATTTTGACCTAGGCACATATATCTGTAGTGTTTACTCATCTCTCTCCAAAGCCTTAAAGTGGTTGTAAACTTGTCTATATAACCACTTTTACCTAGATTAAGGCTTACCTGTAGGTGCTGAAAATATCTCCTAAACCTACACGGTTTAGGAGATGTCTACAATATACGCGTGCGCCGACGTCATCGGGGCATTAGCACTTTAGAAAGGGCAAGATTGTGCCGTTTCTAAAGGGATCATGTCGTGAGTGACGTCACGCGACTCTGGCCAGTCACAGAGCCGAAGTCTGCGGATGAAGATGGACGCTTCCAGCCAGCGGGGACAGTGGTGACATCGCAGGCTTTGTTTTCAGGTAAGTGACACATAATGGGCTACTATGCGATGCATAGTAGCCCATTATGCTTTAGCTTTGCAGAGAAATAAAGAGGAACTGTAGTGAAAATCACATGCGATCTCTGTGCGATGCGATTTCAGCCATAAAGATCGTATGGCTGAATTCGCATCAAACTCGCACAGGACCCTTATTTTTTTGGTCTGCAGCAGAATCGGATCGCATGGGTGTTCACTCCGATGCGATCCGATTCCTGTCCGAGTTTGCAGATCGCACTGCGATTTGCAAACTGATTTGGGTGTATCATTAAATTTTAACTGACACCCCAGCAGTTTGCATAGTGCAGTGTGAACTGCCGCCGGGAAACATGTGATGCCGGAACCCGCAGTGGATTCGCAAGGTTCCCGCATTGCAGGAGTATGAATCGGCCCTTCAGGCAGATGCAGCTTACTTTAAGGTGTATTCATCTTGCATTTTGAAATTGGTTTGAGAACCTTCAGAGTTCATTGACCGAGGCATTTTACCTTCTTCTGACCTGCATTTGACCACCTCCTAAGCCACATAAACCACTGTCAAGTTTCACTTTTGCTTTTCCATTGTCTTTTTATATGTCGACCCAGACTGTGGTATAGCTAGGTAAAGAGGAGATTGAGGAACAAAAATGCCCTGATCTCTGCTGTGACTAATGAACCCAGAAATGAAGAATGTGTCGCTTCTGCTTTTAGAACGGTCATCTGGATGCTACAGCCTGGTAAGCAGCTAATCGAGCACAATCTATTCTTGATTAGCCACACTGGAGGACAGGGGAGACATTGTGGGTCTACTAGACCCCTAATGTCTCCATAAAGAGGACCTGTCACTGACCCAGTGCTATGACATAGAGGGCTTGTTAGCTTTTATTTCTCCCTGTGGTATCACTAGGCATGTAAAATTCTTGTATGAACAGCTTTTAACAGGAAGAAGTGACAGAGTGCTTCCTGCAAGGATTACATCTTCTAAGAGCCCTGTCTGTGGGGTAAGCTCTCGGATGGCATGGCAGCAGCCGCATTGTTTTGTTGAGAAGCAAATAAATGCATATGTGTGGAGACGGGCAGGGATAAGTAGAGTTCTGTAGTCCAGCAGAGGAAAACTGAAGTTGGTCTGACTACACTGCTGGGGGATTAGACTGCAGCAGAGGCTGCATTGTTGGCCTGCAAGTTGTTTTGAGCTTACTGGATTTCTGGCAGAATCTCCAAACCATTTTCTGTGCTTGCAGCATTCTAAAGAGATAAAACGTATGTATTTCAAAGATGGACTGCTTTTTTTTTTTTTTTTGGACACAGATTCCTAAATCTATATTTTTATATTTCAGATGCTGGATGTGTATGACATTCTTCCATTTGATAATCCAGATGGTGGGGTTTGGAAGCAAGGTTTTGACATAACCTATGATGAACATGAATGGGATAATGAGATTCTTCAGGTTTTTCTTGTGCCTCACTCCCACAATGACCCAGGTAAAGTATGAATGTAGGCTTATTCTGAAGTAGAACAGACAGTCAGAAATTGAATTGTACACAATAGGAGCGAACAGTTTCCTCCCCTTGGGTCCATTTTTTTCCATAAAGAAAAGGAGAAAAAAAACTAAATGACAGTAACCTCAGTAACATATGTTGGAATTTTTTTTCTTACTTGTGCTCATGTGAAAAGTAGATTGGCAGAAACTCATTTCTTCTTTTAGATGCAATTGTTACTGATTTTCTGATAATAAAGCTCATTTACAAACCTGCAGATAACCATTTCCTAGTTTACCTGATCTGGTAATATGTCAATCTTTGCACCACAAAGCAGTATTTTGGTTTGATTTTTAAATACTTTGCCATTATTTTGAAAAATTCTTATATTGGCTTGTTTATTATCTGGAATTACCTAAAATGTTGTTTTTGCTGGCTTCACATTCTGTGTCACTTGAAGTGGTTGAGAAGTGAAAGAAATGCATTTTGGAAACAACTGTAGCTTTGGTCTAAAATGTAAAGCTGAACTCCAGGCAAATAGCCTAATATACAGATGGAATATTTCTTGGAAGCTGTTTTACCTGCTAAAAGGCTTGTTTCTTCTTTCTTATTTTTTCCTGATACTTAAACAGTTCTGCTACACAGCACAGCCATGTCTAGCAGGGCACTAAGCACTTGTGTTATAATCCTTATAATCCAGCATACAGTACTATCCTGCAGAAGTTTATTATAATGCTGAAAAACGACCTCCACGTACACTTTTTTATTTTATTTTATTTTTTTCCTTCTCTTACATGTTCTCTCTGCGTGCATTTTGTCCTGACTTCTGCTTTGTGTGCGCAAACAGTGCACCTCCATTGTTACATGCGCCAACCCACTTGCCATGTCGCAACTTTTCTATCCTTTTGAATGTAGTGATCCCCAACCTCAGGGTCTCCTAAGCAAACACTACTTGGGGTGGTGACGGCCAAGGCCAGATAGAGCTGTAATGGAGGCGTGATGCCTGGCACCAACCCCACTGTCTAAATGCTTACGCAAGCTTCAAAGTGACAGCTGCCATGCATACCTCCTGGCTCTTCCCTCCCCTGTCTGATTCTTCGTACCCTTTGGTACTTGTTCCCAGACTTCCTGCTGCACAGGATAGATACATGGAGTTGGAAGGTATGTGTGTGGGAGTGGCTCCCTGCAATACGGGGACGGGGTCTTTGTGGTCCCTGATGCTTGAGCTGCCAATATGGCAGTGTGGGAAAACACTCAAATCTAAGGGACTGGTGTAGTGCTAGCCCCTCCTCCTCATCACAGAAGTCTGGGTGCCAGCTGTCACTCTGAAGCCTATGGAAGCTACTGCGTGGGTGGTAATTTTAAGCAATGGGCAGTTTACTATGCTTGTCCTGTAGTCCATATTAGGACCACGCTGACATGTAGAGCAAGTGTAGTTGTCGTCCTAGAGGAATTTAGAGCAGGTGTGGTTTCACATGTGCTATCATTAGAAGAACAGATGGATCCAAATGAAGGCATTGAATTTTTAATTTTGTATTTTTTTATTTTGGGTTTAATGTCACTTAGCAGTACTTGTTGCTCCCCCAATCTGTGACTGGACAGTGAAAAGAGAAGCAGCAGATTGACTACCTTGTTTCTCTGGTAGTTTAATTTCTACATCCATCAGCATGTTCCTTGCTGGTGCATAAACACTGCAGAACAACTGATTGGCTACTTGTGCTGCTGCTTCTTCCTCGATCCTAGTTCTGCTGTACATGGGATTGCAGGAGGCTAATACCAAGTCGGATTCAGGCACCTATATTGCTGGGTTTAAATACATATACCTATCAGCCATAACATTGACCACTCACTTAGTACATACTAGGGCGCCCCCCTTTGACTCCAAAACAGCCCTGACCTATCGGGGCATGGACTCCAAAATAACATCCACATGAATGACAGGACCCAAGATTTCTCAGCAGAACATTGCCCAAAGCATCACATTGCCTTCGCTGGCTTGCCTTAGTCCCATAGTGCATCCTGGTACCATTTTCTCCAGGTAAGCAACGCATACTATGCCCATTGTAGGCCCTTTTGGCTGTGGACACAGGTCAGTATGTGCACCCTGATTGGTATGCTGCTACACAGACCCATACACAACAAACTGATGCACTGTGTGTTCGAACACCTTTCTATTGAAACCAGCATTACCTTTTTTCATCAATTGAGCTACAATAGCTCTTTTAGTAGATTGGACTACATGGTCCAGCCTTTACTCCCCATGTGCATCAATAAGCCTTGACCATCCTTAACCCTAAAAAATAAAAAAACAGCGAGAAACGAAGCACGATCTTGCCTGCACGGAGGCACCCCCCTAATAACGCGCAAGCTGTTTAACAGTTCTTTTATAACATAGGGCGGGGCCACCCGTGACGTATATCGGTGACACCGCCCCCTCTAACGTGTGTCAGGGGTTTCTCGTGATGCGTTAGAGGGGGCGGGGGTCACACGTCACGGGTCGCCTTGCCCTCGGTTATAAAATTGTCAAACCGCTTGTGCGCCATTAGGCGGGTGCCTCCGTGCAGGCAAGATCGTGGTTTGTTCCTCGCTGGAGAATGGATAACCGCGGGACATCGAGAATGGATTACAAAGCTGGACAGACTGGATTACATTGCTGAAATGGTTTTTTATTTTTAATAAAGGACTCGTCCCAAGCCGTCTGTCATTTTTAACATTTTCACACTTTTTCTTTGTGACATGGTAGGGGTACAATGTACCGTTACCAATTCACATAGTGGGGGCCGGGATCTGGGGGTCCCCTTTGTTAAAGGGGGCTTCCAGATTCCGATAAGCCCCCCTGCCTGCAGACCCCCACAACCACCGGGCAAAGGTTGTGGGGATGAGGCCCTTGTCCCCATCAACATGGGGACATCCTCCCCATTTTGAGGGCATGTGGCCTGGTACGGTTCAGGCTCTCTCGTCCCCCCTCTTTTCCTGCGGCCTGCCAGGTTGTGTGCTCGGATAAGGGTCTGGTGTGGATTTTTGGGGGGAACCCCACGCCATTTTTTTTAAATGGCGCAGGGTCCCCCTTAATATCCATACCAGACCTGAAGGGCCTGATATGGAATTTGGGGGGGATCCCCAAGTTTTTTTATTTTTGGTTCGGGGTTCCCCTTAATATTCATACCAGACCCAAAGGGCCTGGTAATGGACTAAAGGGGGAACCCATGCTATTTTTTTTCAATGACTTTTATTTGTATTGCCGGGACCGGCAATTCATTATAGCCGCGATCAGTTTTAAATGACTTTTTTCCTTTAGAAATGTCATTTTGTGCAGGGACTTTTCTAAGCACGGGAAACATGCTCTACTTTACAGGCATACTATAGACACCCCCCAGGTACGAAATGTAAAGGACTATTTCACTTTTTATTGTTTCACTTTAGGCATAATTAAAATCACTGCTCCCGAAAAAAAGGCAGTTTTTTAAAACTTTTTTTTGCATTGATACGTGTCCCCTGGGGCAGGACCCGGGTCCCCAAACACTTTTTATGACAATAACTTGCATATTAGCCTTTAAAATTAGCACTTTTGATTTCTCATGTTCGTGTCCCATAGACTTTAACGGTGTTCGCGTGTTCGATCAAATTTTTTTTTTTATCTTCCAAATGAGTCTATTTTACCATTATTGGCACACTAATCTTGTACTTCTATAATGATTTATATTCTTAAAACTTTGAATTAGAAGTATTGATGGTCTGCAAGCACTACAGAGGTGGACTGCTCAGACTAATGAATGCTAGCAAGAATGGAAATTCGGACGTACAATGGATATAAAGTCTACACACTGCAGTTAAAATGTCAGGTGTCTGTGATGTAAAAAAGACAAAAATAAATAATTTTAGAACTCTTTCCACCTTTTAACCACTTAAGCCCCGGACCATTTTGTTGCTAAAGGACCAGGCCCCTTTTTGCGATTCGGCACTGCGTCGCTTTAACTGACAATTGCACGGTCGTGCGACGTGGCTCCCAAACAAAATTGACGTCCTTCTTTTCCCACAAATAGAGCTTTCTTTTGGTGGTATTTGATCACTTCTGCGTTTTTTTTTTTTGCGCTATAAACAAAAATAAAGCGACAATTTTGAAAAAAAATGCTATATTTTTTACTTTTTGCTATAATAAATATCCCCAAAAAATAAAAAATAAATTCTCTTTCGTTCATGGACGGACACAGCCTTAATCTTGACAAAGTGGGTAATTAGCCTTCATTCAGGAGTGACTAGGCAGAAACTTATAAATACTTCATACCCTCTGGGTATAACCCCTCTCTCTGCATCTCGCAGATAATTTTTTTTACTGCCTAGCTAAGGAGAAGACATGGCTCCCTTCGGGCTAATAGGCCTGGAGGTTTTATTTCAGATTGAAATTGTATTTTATTTTTTATTTCTGTTTCTGTGATCTTTGATCATCTGCTGACTGGGTGACAGGCTGGATCCCAGATCCTTGTGGTCTCACCAGTTTCGGCCACAAAGCGTGTGCCGACCGTAGCTACGCCCTGGGTTGTCCATGACTTGCCCGTCGCTCTAGTGGGACTTGAATCTGGTCCTCTTGGTGCTTCAGAAGCCACCGTTTGAGAACATTAGGGGAATTCCCTTGTTGACACTTTCTCAGAAAGTGGTCTTTTTGGTGGCTGTTAACTCAGTTAGATGGGTTTCTGAGCTGGCAGGCTTGTCATGCAAGGCTCCTTATCTGATCTTCCACAAGGATAAGGTGGTGCTGCGTCTGCAGCCTTCTTTTCTACCCAAGGTCGTTTCGGCCTTCCATCTCAATGAGGATATTGTACTTCCATCCTTGTGTCCTCGTCTGTCGCATTCTAAGGAGGCGGCGTTGCATTCCTTGGACGTTGTCCGAGCTCTGAGAGTATACTTATCTGCTACTGCTCCGTTCCGGAGGTCAGACTCACTGTTTCTGTGGCTGGTCCCAAGAAGGTCCTAGCGGTCTCGTTGGCCACCATCTCTATGTGAATCCGACAGATGGTAATTCAGGCTTGCGCCATAAAGGGCCGGGGGCCCCCCTTTCCTGTCACGGTGCATTCAACCAGGGCAATAGGTGCCTCTTGGGCTTTCCGACATCAAGCGTCTGTTTTTCAAGGTGTGTAAGGCGGTGACCTGGTCCTCCGTTCACACTTTCACTAAATTCTACAAGGTTGCTATGAGTGCATCTTCTCGGATGCTTCTTTCGGCCGCAAAGTTTTGCAGGCGGCTGTTTAGAGTTGCAACTCCTCGGTTGAGGAGCTCTGTTTTTTGTCTTGGGGTGAAGTTTAATTTTATGCTGTTCCCACCCCTCGTTTTTGACACTGCTTTGGGATGTCCCACTTTGTCAAGATTAAGGCTGTGTCCGTCCATGAGCGAAAGAGAAAATGGGATTTTTTTATACATCCGTTTCTCTGAGTTCATGGGCGGACACAGCACCCACCCCTCCTTTTTATGTTTTGTACTACTTTTTGATGAACTGAGATGCAGAGATGGGGGTTATACCCCAGACCGCCCCCTGGGTGGGACTGTATGGTGTGTGTGATGTGTTTTAACACTTTATACAAGTTTCTGCCTAGTCACTCCTGAATGAAGGCTAATACCCACTTTGTCAGGGTTAAGGCTGTGTCTGTTCATAAACGAAAAAGGACTTTACGGTGAGTATAAAAATCCTATTTTTTTCCTCAGTTTAGGCCGATACGTATTCTTCTACATATTTTTGGTAAAAAAAATTGCAATAAGCGTTTGGTTTGCGCAAAAGTTATAGCGTCTACAAAATAGTAATGGCGGTGATCAGCGATTTTTATCGTGACTGCGACATTATGGTGGACACTTTTGACACATTTTTGGGACTATTGTCATTTTTACAGCGATCAGTGCTATAAAAATGCACTGATTACTGTGAAAATGACACTGGCAGTGAAGGGGTTAACCTCTAGGTGGCGCTGTAGGGGTTAAGTGTGCCCTAGTGAGTGATTTTTAATGTAGGGGGCCATGGCTTGGCGTGTGACGTTACTGATCGTCTTTCCCTATGACAGGGAACAGATGATCACTGACATGCCACTAGGAAGAACGGCGAAAGGTTTGTTTACACTTGCCTCTCCCCGTTCTTCAGCTTTGTGACCCGATCGTGGGACACCGGCGGCGATCGGGTCTGCGGGTACCGTGGGCACGCGGTCCTGGAGCTTCGGGGCGGCGCGTGCGACCCACGGCTTGGATCTTAAAGGGGACATACCTGTACACCCTTGTGCCCAGCCGTGCCATTCTGTCGACGTATATCGTCATGCGGCGGTCCTTATGGTGGTTAATGTGACCTATAAACTGTACAACTCGGTTGAACAACAAACAAATCTTTTAGGAGCAGGGAAGTAAAAAAATAAAATATGGTTGCATAAACTAATACTTTGTTGAAGCATCTTTTGATTTTTATTACAGCACTCAGTGTTTTGGGGTAGGAGTCTATCAGCATGGCACATCTTGACTTGGCAATATTTGCCCACTCTTTCAGCTGAACTCGCACAATTTAATTCCCGCATGTCAGTCCTGACTTCGGGGGGCGATTTGCTACACCGATGTCTATGGAAATCGCACCCTGAAGTCTCCAAGTAGTACAGAAACTACTTTTAGGAATCTGTGCGCCGTTGCACCGATTTGGACGTGCCATTTCCGGCAATTGCCGCCCATTTGGCATGCGATTTGACATGTCAAATCGCATGCCACATTGCTCCAATGTGAACCAGGGCTTAAGCTGAAAAAAGTTCTGAAACTCCTTTCGTTTTTTTTTTTTTTCTACATCACAGAAATCTGTAATTTTAACACGGGTGTGTAGACTTTTTATATCCACTGTGTGTATAGAAACACGAAGAATTTTATGGTCATCTTATTTGAACTCCAAATTTGATAAGCTGAAATGGTTATTAATGTGAGTTTAAATGGATAATGAAGAAATATTTGTGTTTTGTTTTTTTAACCATTTTGCCATGTCCTACTATACTTTAGTGTCGTCCCAACCTGGTTGGCAAATTACAAAAATACAAAATAAATGCTCTTGTGTATCAACACAACACTGAGGTATGTATTAACACCTACACACAGCTTGGGGTCCCTGTATGCAGGACAGAGGATACAATATGCTGACACTGTTTGGAGCAGTATTGATTATATGAAATTTGCTAAACAACAAACAAATTTATTTTTATTTTTTTCTGCATTTTGGTCCATTTCTGATTTACCAAAAATATATCCCGGTGTTTTTAAAAACAAATAATCAAGTCAAGCCCCCCCCCCCCACCCCCCAAAAAAAGTGTGAAAACAACTTCATATACAAGGCATATCTTTGTCTCTCTTTACATCACAGAAACCTGACTTTTTTTGTAAAATCTTTATTTAAAGAACAAGTCAGCATATAACTGCAAACAAATTCAGGTAGTCGAGGACTAGACTGAAAAAGACGAACATCAGGAAAACATAAGGGTATATACTAACTATCGAGAACTAAAGTAAAGGAGAAAAAAATTACAACACAAGTTGCAAATTAGACGCGATTCATGGCTGTCACTTCTAATCCGTCCTGGATGTAATATGGCAGTGATATCCGTAATCAATACCCTTCGAGAGGATATGAGGCATCCCGCTGACAGTAGCGTCCGGAGAGGGGGGCCAAGTCAGCCTCCATCAAACCTCCTCCGCCACACCGCCCAATACGGGAGTGCCTATGGCAAACGGTTGGTGCTGGGAGGGAAAAAGATGCCGTCCCCAATAAGGGAGGCTTACCTCGCAGCAGCAAGATACTATGGCCATAAGGCCAGTTAGTGCAAGACAAATAAATGAATGATCCAAAACCGTGTAACAAGGCGGCTGTAAATAGTTGAGAAGAAACTAGTGGGAGAGAGAAGAAGAGGGGAGAGTGGGGGAGAGATGGAAAAAGAAAGGGGGAGGAGGGTCAGAGCATACCTGCGATTTAAGGTGAAGTCTTCAAGTCTGCACCGCGTGAGCCGCTCCGGGGGTTGGGCAACCTCCAGAGGGAGGGGTTCTCATGATGCCAGAGCGCCACCGACCACGTGGGATCTAAGGGATGGTTCTGCCAGCTCTAACAACGCCAAGTCTAGACTAGAGGGTAATTGCCCTGGATCAGCCACATAGGCCATCCAGGGCACCCATATGATGAAGCATTCCAGGGTACCTCTACAAGTTGCTATCCAATGTTTAGCTTCTCTAATGTAATTTACCTTGCCAATCCATTCCTCCCTTGTAGGAATTCGGGGCCTTTTCCAGTAGATTGGGAGTAAACGTCTGCCCGCATTCAGAAAATGTGGCAGTGCGCGCTTATATCTACTAATCTGGATCTGAGGGACATGTAGGAGGAAGTGGGCCTGGGACAGAGGGACATCCAGGCCTAGGATCTTTTTATTTGGGATTTAATGTCTTCCCAATAAGGCTTGATCCGGGGACATTCCCACCATATGTGCATAAGGTGTGCCTCTGTGGCCACATTCTCAACAGCATCGGTCCGATACAGAGGGGTAGATACGTGCCAAATCAGCTGGCACCCTATACCAGCGTGACATAATTTTAGAATTCGTTTCTTGGGTTTTAGACTCAATAGAGCTGGAGTGGGTGAGCTGGTAGAGGTGAGTCAGCTGGGTTGCCGTTAGTTCAAGTTTTAGGTCTCTCTCCCAGGCCCACATATGTGCAGGTTTAGGGTCTTGGGTGGCGGAGCCTAGCAGGCGGTACATTTCCGAGACCATGTGGGGAATCGGATCATCTTCCACGAAAAGGCGTTCAAATGGTGTGAGAGAGGAGATGTCTCTTATAGAATGGCCATGGACCTCGAAAAAATGGTCTGTACCTCCAAAAATTCATCCGGGAGCCGCTATGTCTGGCCTGCAAGGTCTCGAAACTCAATTTACCATTGCCCATGAGCTTTCCACAACTAGCGTTGCCATCATCCACCCAAGGGCCAAAAAAGGCCATTTGTTCACCCGGAGGGAAATACAGAAACCCACCCAACGGTGCCAGTGAGGACACAGGAGGGAGATGGGTTCAGGGTTGGGTTGATTCGGTCCCAAATTGAAAGTGTGTGCTGTCACCGGCCACGGTGCGCATGTTAAATTTCTCCCTGCCAAACATTTCTCTAGGGAGACCCATAGCTTGGACTGGGTGTGGAAGCGCCAGTTGAGGATCCTCTGAAGAGTGACAGCCCTATAATACTTAAAGATGTCTGGGATCCCCAGTCCACCTGCCTGTTTCGAGTGCTTCAACACCCTCAGCTATTCTGGGTTTCCATGTATTCCACACAAACCCAAACAGCATACTAGACATATGGGTAAAGAAGTGTCTGTGCAGGGGGATCGGTATCATCTGTGGGAAGAAAAGTATGCGTGGCAAAATGTTCATTTTTAAGAAGGGGGGGGGATAGTTGTCCGTATAAAGGGTGTCAAAACAGTCTGTCTGTTGTATGCCCAAATATCTGAAGGAGGACTTGGCTCAGGTGAAGGGAAAGGCGGCCTGCAAGCTACTTGGTTGGGGGGGGGATAATTGAATGGGTAGGAGTTCCGATTTTGAGAAGTTGAACTTGAAATTGGAGAGCAGCCCAAAACGCTTGTTCTCCCATCAGGTTTGGCAGCGAGATCAGGGGCTCCGGGAGGTGGAAGAGCACATCGCCAGCATATGCTGACAGCTTGTGTTCAACGTTTCCAACCTTCAGACCCTTTATGTCCGTGTTCGCTTTTACAGTATGCAGCAACGGCTCTAGTACCAAGGTGAAAAGGAGGGGAGAGAGGACACCCCTGTCTCGTGCAATTCCTGATTGGTAACCGGGAGGAGAGCACCCCATTTACCTTGACTTGTGCGCAAGGAGTGGAGTATAGGGCCATAATTGAGGTCAGCTTGCAAATACGACCCATCAACGTGGTCGAAGGCCTTCTCTGCATCGGTCGATAGAACTATATAGTATACTATATATCTGATCGGGATGGACATGGGCCCAGTGGATGAGTTGGATGGCTCTAATGGAGTTGTCCCTAGCTTCCCTCCCTGTGATAAACCCGGTTTCGTCGGGATGGACGATATGGGGCATAAGGTGTTTCAGCCTGTTCGCTAGGGTCTTCGCCAGGATCTTAATATCCATATTAAGGAGGGATATGGGGTGATAACTCTGGAGGACCGTAGGGTCCTTACCTTTTGGAAGTACCGTAATATGGGCTAGCAGCGCCTCGGGGGGAATAGGGGATCCCTCTGCTATGGAGTTTAAATAGCTACACATAGGGGATACCAAAAGAGGCAGAAAAGATGTATAATGCGCCTTGGTGTAGGCATCTGGTCCAGGGCTCTTACCATTGGGCAAGGACTTCACTATCAGCTCAATCTCACCAGAGGTAATCGGTAGCTCCAGGTCGGCTCGCTGGAGGTCAAGGGTGGGACACCAGCCAAGGCTAAATAGTCTTGGATGGCCACCGGAAACCTGACATTTTAACAGGGGTGTGTAGACTAGACTGTAAGTGTGTTCTAACTTTGTGTATGTTTGCTGGGTGATGTGGGGGAAACTTTTTTTTTTTTTTTTTCACTTTACTATTATCACAAAGGGGTTAATAAGATCCCTATGTTATAGTACAGAGGCAGTAACAGGTACTTTACCTGTTGCCTCCAGTCAGTGCAGATCAGCCGGCCACCACAGCCAGGATTTTGACAGCTGTGACCTATAGATGTGCTCACTATGAGATCCCTCAATGTCCTCCTGAATGCTCCCTGGATCTGTCCCGTTCTCAGAGGAGCAAGGTGAGCCTGAACATGGAACTAGGAACTTATTCATAGGGGTGGCCATGAAACGGTAACCATGCACAATCTTAAAGGATAAGCTCACATTTAGTAACATGTTAGACCCATATTTAGCGGCCGTGTAAATTAACCTAAAAACCTCTTTTACTGTTTGCTGTGTCCAGAGCTCTTCCATGTGCATCTTAGGCAGGTTATTATACACGGTTCAAATCTCGGCCGTTTCCTGCTGATTTGATCCATTTATTGCCAGGATGAATGCACCAAGTTGATCGATCAACGTTGGTACAACCAGCATGGCAGGTTTTATCTGTGATTATCTGCTGCTATAGACGCTAGCAATAATCTGTTTTCTCCTGGTGGGGACAGCTTCCCCTGCCCCCTCGCTGGGAGAAGACATTGGCCTGGCAGGAGGCATTCCTGCATCAACACAGTGTTGGGGAAAACAAGCACATTTCTTCCCTGCAACCTGAGGTTGCAGGAAATAAATTTTGATCTTTGTATGGCCGGCCTTTCTCTTAAGCTAGTTTAAATATTGGGATGGTTGCCATTTTTGTTTAGCTTTCAGTGTTTTTGGTGAGGGGTATTTGTAAAGCTTTCGCTGTTGAATGAGAAAAAAAGAAAAAAATTATTCGAGGACTTAAACTTATTGGTTGTGTTCTTGTATTACTGATAGATAATTTCATGTAGCTATCTTTTTCACAAAAATTGAAAATAATTTTGTTTACTTTTGTGAGTCATCTCATTTTCATGAACGTTTCAGATGGAGAATAATTTCCACAACGTTCGCTAGGGTTTTTATTTGCTTTGTCTATATGGAGGGGGGATTTGGCACAGAAATTCCTTTCAACAGGATCCCTTTTCCAAGTGATTGAAGCTATTTTTTTTAAGAGGTGATGAGGCTAATTTGGCCAGCAGTAGAAAATAAGTATAATACTTGTTCTGAGTCAGTGAATTAAAGTCTTGAAGCAAGGAGGCCAGTATGACAGTCAAGGGCAGCTAGCATTTTCAGAAGGAAAGGTCATCAGTCGTGACCTCCATGTTTCTTTCATGACTATAGATTTTTTTTTCAGCAAGTACACATTTAGTGGTAGTATTGTAACATTTACCTGAAGGTAATTAACACTTTAACTCCAGGTTTTGTGTTGCTATAACCACTTCAGCTCAGGAAGATTTTACCCCCTTCACGACCAAGCCATTTTCTCGCTATTCGGCACCATGCTTCTCTGGACTGTGCCCAAACTAAATTTAGCTCTATTTGTGTGAAAGAAAAAGGTTTCTTTTGGTGGTATTTTGAGCATCACTGGGTTTATTCTTTAATCTATAAATTTTTTTTTTCTTTCTGCTATAAAATCTATCCAATAAAATAAAATTTCTTCAAAAATTTAGGCCAAACTGTATTATGCTACATGTCTTTTTGGTGAAAAAAAAATCCAATAAATGTACATTGATTGCATGAAAGTTCTAGCATATACAAATGGGATATATACTGAATTATTTTTTTTATATATACTAGTAATGGCGGTTATCAGCGACTTATAGTGGGACTGCAAGAGTGTGGTGGGCAATCTAACATTGATGCTGGGTGGGAACTGACACTGGCATCACCAGTGACACTAATACAGTGATCAGTGCTAATAATATACACTGTCACTTAGAGCTGCATAATTGATCATTAAAAATTGCAATCTCTATTTAACCCCCCTCACGGTCTTAATCCGGAATATCCACGATTCATGTAAAAAGTGCAGAGCTGTTTCCTGCTCACAGCTGTCAGAAAAAAGAGCAACTGGCAGTGTTTTATCAACATGCACTGAAACTGAGAGAAAAATAAACCTTGTATCTTCTGTTCTTTTAGAGATCAAAGGGATGATCTTCGGTCTGCAAATGAGGTCAGTTTAACCACTTAAAGGCTAAGCCTTTTTCTGACACTTGTTGCTTACGAGTTAAAAATCAGTATTTTTTTATATGTGTGTGTGTGTTTGTGTGTGTGTATATATATAATATATACGTATTTATCGGCGTATAACACACACTTTTTTCCCCTTAAAATTAGGGGAAAATCGTGGGTGCGTGTTATACACCGATCCTCCGCCGATCCCCTCGCTGAAACGAGCGAGAGGAGCCGAGATACACGGGACTGCGAGAGGAGCCGAGTCTAGCCGAAATACACTCGGCCCCGCTCGCTCCTCTCCACACAGAAATCGGCGCCAATTTTAAAAATCGCAGACACTGGGCAAGGCTGCAGTGATGGACACTGGGCAAGGCTGCAGTGATGGACACTGGGCAAGGCTGCAGTGATGGACACTGGGCAAGGCTGCAGTGATGGACACTGGGCAAGGCTGCAGTGATGGACACTGGGCAAGGCTGCAGTGATGGACACTGGGCAAGGCTGCAGTGATGGACACTGGGCAAGGCTGCATTTAAATACGTTTTTTTCCTTGAATTTCCCACCTAAACTTGGGGGGGGGGGGGGCGTGTTATACGCCGATAAATACGGTGTGTGTGTGTGTGTGTGTGTGTGTATATATTAATATAAATTTAACCTCTTCAGCCCAGGAAGATTTGGCTGCTCGATGACCAGGCCAATTTTTGCGATACGGCACTGCGTCGGTTTAACTGACAACTGTGACGCTGTACCCAAACAAATTTTTTATTTTTTCCCCCCCAGAAATAGAGCTTTCTTTTAGTATTTGATCATCTCTGTGGTTTTTATTTTTTGTGCTATAAACAAAAAAGCGACCATTTTGAAAAAAAACACTATTTTTTGTACTTTTTGCTATAATATCCCCAATTTTTTTTTTTTAAAAAGCCAATTTTTTTTCCGTCATTTTAGGCTGATATGTATCCTTTTACATATTTTTGGGAATAAAAATCGCAATAAGCGTATATTGATTGGTTTGCGCAAAAGTTATAGCGTTTTCTCTTATCCTCCATGGACTGACACCGCTTCTAATACTGAAACACATGGGTATATGTCCCTGATCGCAGGAGAAGATCTAGGCAGAATGTTGGACGTTACAACATACATTCTAAAAAACCAGAGCTGAACAGCCTCGCCCAGGGGGTGGTCCCTCCGGACATAACTCTCTCCTCGCTCTCTCCTCGCTCTCTCCTCGCTCTCTCCTCGCTCTCTCCTCGCAGCTCACTCGCGCTGGTAGTGCAGTGCAGGCAGCAGAACTGAGCGGTCCTCTCCGGGTTGGTGAGTCCTCTGGGTATCCCCTCCTCAGCCAGCGCAGCCAGTGGGTGGACTTTTATTCACTTTTGGTGCATAAAGGTCTTGGAGGGTGGCGAGTATGGAGTCTGGTTCACCTGCTTCCCCACTCTTGTCAGAGGCAACAGGCAGTGCTCCTGCACCTGCGGTCCCTATGGACCAGTTGTCGGCAGTCCTGGAGACATTACTTGTCAGGATGGAAGCGGTGTGTGAGCGAAGGGGAGCTAAAAAGCGCCCTCTTCCCACACAAGGGAGGTGCTCTGATTCAGAAACGGGCCTAGCTGCTGCTGCTCAGGACCCTAGCTCTGAATATTTTGATGTTTTTTGAACAGGGCATTCCTTGTGAGGAAGACCCCCAGTTCTGTGTCAATAAATGACAGGGCGCTTGTAAGTGAACTCATTGATGCTGTGAGGGACACTCTCAAGCTGGATGCTGTGGCTGAGGTACCTCAGGTGGACACTGTCTCCTTTTTGGTTCTTTTCAAGCTTTTTTTTTTTTTTACACAGCTTCCTCACTGTTTCCTCACACGCTGCGTCGAGAGCGACATGGATGATACAGTGGTACACAGTGCCCCCCTCCTGGTCGGAGCAGCATGAAGGATGGGGACTTTATTCATTTATTTCTCTAGTCCCTGTGAGCTTTCTGTGTGATGTCTGAGGCAACAACAGGGTCTCTGTACTTGTGGTTTCCCGCCATTTCATGGGGAACGCTCTGAGCTCTGACAGGACCACGGTCTGAGGTGTCAGAAGTTACTTTTTACCTGCATGCTTGCTTCGGCAGCACATTTTAAGCAGTTTGGAACAATACAGAGAAGATTATGCGCCTCTGCGCCATAATTTAAACTTATCTTATAACTCTACACTGGATACATTCACAGTGTATGTATGTGTTATTGGTCTCTGTGTCTGCATGGGTTTCCTCCCATGTTCCAATGCTGCGCCTTCGATGCCATACACGATATAAACATAAACAATATGTTTATACACGACTCTACGTTCACAGTATATGTATGTATTATACTCTCTGGGTCTGTGTGGGTTCCTCCGGGTTATCCGGTTTCCTTCCACGCGCCAACGGTGTGCGCGCCTTCGGCGCTATGCACACATAAACATGTTCAATCTGTTTATCACACATACTATAGTACCTACAGGTATGTATATGCAGTCTGCGTGGGTTTCATCCGTGTGCTCTGGTTTCCCCCCCCCCCGCTATCCAATGGTGTGCCCATCGGTGGTGATCAGAAGCGATGGCTTGGACTGTGTTCGCCATGCTGAGGTTAGCGTTACGCCCGTTAGTGGCTGCGCCTCTGGCGTTTCTGGATGCTAATTTTCTGGGCAAAAGCCTCTGCTTCATCTATCAGTCGACCAGCAGGTGCACTGCACCTGCTTTAGTCTCTAGAGTCTCTGTGCCCGGGGTGGTTTTGCACCACCTGTAGAGGCTGAGTTGCTGGTCCACTGACCGAGTTTCTAGGGAGGCTCTGTCAGGTTTTCCTTTCTTTGACCAACAATTGAGGCACTTCTTTGGGATTATCATACCCATCCCGCTGCAGGACGGTCCTGTCGGCCGTTTGCATTCCAGGGGAAGGGTCCTTATGTCCGGAGGTGTTCATCTTTTACTGGAGGTGGGGCACCGGATATGGACCTTCTGGCCTCTTGACTCGCTCACAAGGTGTCGAGATTCAGGGCCAGGTCCAGGGATCCCTGGGCAGACGCGTTGGTGGCCCTGTGGGGGCAGTATCGCCTGATGTATGCTTACTCTCCGCTACTGTTGTTGCCTCGCCTGCTTCGCTGAGTAGGGGCCGAGGCCATTCCGGTGATCCTCACTGCTCCGGAATGGCGACATTGGTAAGCCGATCTAGTGCGACTAGTCGCAGATGTTGCTTGGTGGCTGCCTCTGCGGGAGGACTTTGTCTCATGGCCCCATACTTCATCCTACTTTACAGTCCTTGGCTTTAATGGCATGGCTGTTGAAAGCCAGGTGCTGAGGGACCAGGGTCTCTCAGATTCGGTCATCTCATCTATGTTGAGGGCACAGAAATCTTCCTCCAGAAAGATCTATCACCGTACCTAGAAGGCTTGCATCACTATGTGCGAGGAGCTTGATTGGCATCCACGGACGTATTCCGTTCCCAGGATTTTGCTGTTCTTACAGCGTGGTGGGACCCAAAAAGCTGGCCTTGCGTACCATCAAGGGTCGGATTTCGGCCCAGGCTGTCTTTTTCAAGGACCGCTAGCGGGCCATTCCTTGATTAGCACCTTGTGCAGGGGGTTCGCCATGTGATCCCCCCCTGTCCAGCCTGCTCTCCCTCCTTGGGATCTGAATTTGGGGCTCTCGGTTCTCCAAGAACATCCCTTTGAAAATATCAGAGCGATTCCTCTCTTGACCTTGTCCCAGAAGGTGGCTTTCTTAGTGGCCATTACTTCTGTTGGACGGGTGTCTGAGTTGGCAGCCTTGTCCTGCAAGTCGCCTTACTTGGTCCTCCATAAGGATAAGGCGGTGTTGCGCCCGCGATCGTCTTTCCTTCCAAAGGTGGTCTCGGCTTTTCACCTTAATGAGGACATTGTTCTTCCGTCCTTGTGTCCTCACCCATCGCATCCCAGAGAGTTTGCGCTTCACACATTGGATGTGGAACGAGCCTTATGGGTGTACCTGTCTGCTACTGTTTCAATTCTGAAGTCTGACTCACTGTTTGTGTCTGTCTCTGGTCCAAAACAGGGCCAAGCGGTGTCGTCTGCCACCATTTCTAGGTGGATCAGGCAGACCATCATACAGGCCTATGGCCTTATGGGGCGGGCGCCTCCCTTTCCGGTTACGGAGCATTCCACCAGGGCAATTGGTGCTTCCTGGGCTTTCCGACATCCAGCGTCGGCTGCACAAGTGTGCAAGGCGGCGACCTGGTCGTCCATTCATACCTTTTCTAAGTTCTATAAGGTTGATGTGGCTGCATCTTCGGATGCTTCCTTCGGCCTCAAGGTGTTGCAGGCTGCTGTTTAGGGTTGCAACTCCTCCGTTGAGCTCTGCTTGTTTGGAGTGAAGTTTGGTTTTTCCTTTACTACTGCTCCCACCCTCTTTCTGATGCTGCTTTGGGACATCCCACGTGTTTCAGTATTAGAGCTGTGTCAGTCCATGGACGATAAGAGAAAATAGGATTTTTGTACTCCCCGTAAAATCCGTTTCTCTGACGTCCATGGACTGACACAGCACCCACCCTTTTAAGGTTTGTACTGCTTTGTTACGAACTGAGGCTGCTGGCTGCAGGTAGGAGGATTATGTCTGGAGGGACCGCCCCCTGGGCGGGGCTGTAAAGCTCCTGGGTTTTTAGAATGTATGTTGTAACATCTAACATTCTGCCTAGATCTTCTCCTGCGAGCAGGGACATATACCCACGTGTTTCAGTATTAGAAGCTGTGTCAGTCCATGGACGTCAGAGAAACGGATTTTACGGTGAGTACAAAAATCCTATATTTTTTTTTTTTATCTGGCCTATGAGATTATGGCGGACAGATCGGACATGTTTGACACATTTTTGGGATAATTGACAATTTATACAGCCATCAATGCTATAAAAATGCACTGATTACTGTGTACATCTCACTGCCAGGGATGGGGTTAACACTAGGGGGCGATCAAGGGGTTAACCGTGTTCCCTAGTGTGAGTTCTAACTGTAGGGGGATGGGACTCAGTAGAGGAGATAACAGATCGCTGTTCCTTGCTTGTAGGAACTCACAATCTGCCTCTCCTCTGACATTGTTTTCCCCTTCAGGCATTGATGAACAATACTGCTGTCCAAAGGTGTCTTGGTGCTCCTTCATCCAGACAGAAGGCTCTAATACAGGCAGTGTGTTATCGGCAGGACCACAAGGCGAAGGCCGAGGGGGGGAGCCTAAAAAAAAAAATCGAATGTGGCCACCACAGCTGATTAGAAATATATGTACACATAAGAAGCATTTGCCAGGCTCCATACAAATTGTAACTGATGAGGAAAAATACCTAGGGAGATCGTTTGCAGGACCTCAGGATGACCCCCGACTATTCCTATGCTGTTTACCTTACAGCGGTAAGCGAAGGAGCCACTGCACCTTTAGGTGGAATTGCACTAAAGAAAAGGATCACCCAAGTCACATCGTCCCTTTTATTGGTTGAAATCCAGCACTTTAAATCACCAGCACCTTCTTTGAAGACACTATTCACTGTTAACTTTTACTTACTGTTACATTTTCACTTGCACTTTATTACGTTTTAGATTTATATAATCTCCGGTGCATGCATCATTTTGAATGAATTTCATTTTATTTATTTTTTTTGCACATGGACTATGTATCGCCCATTTATTATTGATAATGTAGTCTTTTGATGTATGCAATTTTTGATCATTTTCGCATGAATTTTGAGTGTTCATGATCTAATCTACGTAGCACTTTTATCACTGTAGCACTTTAGTTTTGGAGCACGGCACCATATATTGATTTTTTTTTTCCCCATTATTTTTGTTGGGTAGTTTTTGACCCAGTCGGTGCTTGCCGCAACCAAACATTTTAATTATCTAGTTAGTATCTATTATCTTGGGTAGCGCGGGAATACTTATTGTATTTATTTAAAATGCCGTATTTATCGCCGTATAACACTTCAAAAGGGAAGTTTCAGTAAAAAAATAAAATTTTAACCACTTGCTGGCCGCGCAGCCTTTGACAGCGGCAGTATGACACTCCTGCGCGAATCGCTGTAGCTGCCCGTCGCGTGATGTAGGAGCCAATGCGCGTGGCCGATGGCCGCCGGCTGCCTACGATTGCTCCTAAGAAAGACAGAATGGAGATCTGTCCATGTAAACAGACAGATCCCTGTTCTGTCATGGGAGTAGAGACAGATGGTCTGCTCCTTTTACTTAGGAGCAACGATCGCTCTCCTCCCCCAGGCAGTCCCATCGCCCCCACAGTTAGAAACACACTGAGGAAACACATTTACCCCTTGATTGCCCCTAGTGTTAACCGCTTCCCTGCCACTGACATTGGTTCCAAAATAGTGTCAAGTGTTCGATCTGTCCTCCGCAACGTCGCAGTCCTGATAAAAATCGCTGCCATTACTAGTAAAAAAAAAAAAAAAAAAAAAAAATGTGTAATTAAAACGCCATAAATCTATTCCGCTTATTGCTATTTATTTTTAGCAAAAAAATGGAGAATGCATAATCTGTCTAAACTGAGGAAGAATTTTTTTTATATATTTTTGGGGGTATTTATTATAGCAAAAAGTAAAAAATATTGCTTTAAAAAAAAAAAAAAAATTTAGATTTTTTTTAATAGCGCTAAAAATAAACACCGCAGAGGTGATCAAATACCACCAAAAGAAAGCTCTATTTGTGGGAAAAATAAGGACGTGAATTTTGTTTGGGTACCACGTCGCTCGACTGTGCAATTGTCGGTTAAAGCAACGCAGTGCCGTATCACAAAAGACCTGGTTAGGAAGTGGGTAAATTCTTCCATGGCTCAAGTGGTTAAATTAAAGAACTGTAAAGCAAAATAAGGGTCAGTGCCCATCAATGCAGCCTCCCCATTGCCATCGTCCAATGCCAGCCCAGGAAACGGGACTTCCTATTACAGAGGCCGCCAAGCAAACAGCTTCTCACTGTATGTAATCTGACGGTGCTCATCCTGCCCCCCTCCCTGTCCCCTCTGAGGCAGCCAGAACTTAACGACCGACGTATAACACGCAGACATGATTTTCACCCGATTTGCAAGATGAAAAAGTGCGTGTTATACGCTGATTAAATACGGAGAAGTGAACGCCTACTTAAGTCGCACCCACATATGAAAACGGTGTTCAAACCGAGGTATCACCACAACAGAGCGAGAGCAATAATTCTAGCCCTAGAACCTCCTCTGTAACTCAAAACTGGTAACCTGTAGAAATTTTTAAACATCGCCTATGGAGATTTTTAAGGGTCAAAGTTTGTCGCCATTGCACGAGCAGGCGCAATTTTTAGGCGTGACATGTTGGGTATCAATTTACTTGGCGTAACATTATCTTTCACACTATAAAAAAAATTGGTCTAACCTTACTGTTGTCTTATTTGCGCTTGTAAGACCGCTGCGCAAATACGGGGTCACAAAGTATTGCAACAGACGCCATTTTATTCTCTAGGGTGTCTGAACAAATATATATTCAATGTTTGGGGATTCTAAGTAATTTTCTAGCAAAAGATTTTTGTACTCACCGTAAAATCCTTTTCTCTGTCTTCCATAAATCTTGACTTGTGGGTTATGTTCCGTTTAATAGGAGAGGACTAGGCAGACATGTTATGTTATAATAAATACATGTAACTTAGCAAAGCTGAAACAGCCCCGCCCCAGGGGCGGTCCCTCTGGTCATAACCCCACACTCTGCAGAGACAGCAGCTCAGTTAGTCAAAAAGCAGTACAAACTTAAAAGGAGGGGTGGGTGCTGTGTCCGCCCATGGATGAGAGAGAAAAGGATTTTACGGTGAGTACAAAAATCCTATTTTCTCTTTTCGTCCATGGACGGACACAGCTTCCATAAATTTTGACTTGTGGGACGTCCCCAAGCAGTGTCAAAAAAATGAGGGGTGAGCATTAAACAAACTTCACCCCAAAACAACCAGGGCTCCTCAACGGAGGAGTTGTTACCTTAAACGGCTGCCTGCAAAACCTTGCGGCCAAAGGAAGCATCTGAAGATGCACTCACATCAACCTTGTAAAATTTTGAGAAGGTGTGAATGGATGACCAAGTCGCCGCCTCTCACACTTGTGAGACAGAAGCTTGATGTCGGAACGCCCAAGAGGCACCAATTGCCCTGGTCAAATGCGCCCTGACAGGAACGGGAGGTGCCCGCCCCTTAAGGGCATAGGCATGAATTACGGTCTGTCTGATCCACCGGGAACTGGTGGCCGACAGGCCCTTCTTTGGACCCCATACCGACACAAACAGTGAGTCAGACCTCCGTAATGGAGCAGAAGCAGACAAGTACACTCGTAGAGCTCGTACCACGTCCAAGGAATGTAGAGCAGTCTCTTTTGGGTTCGACGGCCGAGGACACAAAGATGGAAGCACAATGTCCTCCAAGTGAAAAGCCGAAACCACCTTCGGATGGAATGAAGGCTGCGGGCGTAGCACCACCTTATCCTTATGGAGGATCAAGTATGGAGACTTGCAAGACAAGGCCGCCAACTCAGAAACCCTTCTGACAGATGTAATGGCAGCCAGAAAAGCAACCTTCTGCAACAGCGTCGAGAGGATTTTCCCTGATGTTCTCAAAAGGATGTTCCTGAAGTACCGAGAGTACCAGATTCAAATCCCATGGAGGAAGCGCCGGCGGAACCGGGAGAGCCACGTGTTTGACTCCCTGTACAAACATACTCACCAGTGAATGAGCCGCCAAGGGTTGTTGAAAAAAAACAGCCAGGGCTGAAATCTGTCCCTTAATGGTGCTTAAATCAAGCTTCTGATCCACTCCACGCTGTAAAAACAGCAGGGTCCTGGAAACTGAATACACCCATGGACGCCACTCAATCTCCTCATAGTGATGTAAGCCCTCCACGTGCAATTGTAGATCTTCTGAGAAGATGCCTTTTGTGCCCTCAGCATAGTGGAAATGACCGAATCCGACAGGCCGCAGTCCCTTAGTACCTGGCTCTCAATAGCCATGCCATTTAAAGCCAGCGACTGAAAAGCGGGATGAAGAATGGGACCTTGCGAGAGAAGGTCCTCCCGCATGGGTAGTCGCCAAGGCACATCCGCCACCAGACGCACTAGATCAGCGTACCAGGGACGCCAAGGCCAATCTGGGGCAATTAGGATCACTGGAATCCACTCGGCGGAGTAGACAACGTTTTAGTGGGGGGAAGGCATAAAGTAGCCGATACTGACCCCATGGAGCCACCAATGCGTCTGCCCAGGGATCCATGGACCTGGCCACAAACCTCAATACCTTCCGATTGAGTCGAGATGCCAGGAGATCCACGTCTGGCGTGCCCAACCTCTGGAAAAGGAGTTGAAACACCTCCGGGTGCAGCGACCATTTCCCTTGGTCCAGCATCTGGCGACTTAGGTAGTTTGCTTGCCAGTTGTCTACGCCCGGAATGTAGACGGCCGACAGAACCGGGATGCTACTTTCTGCCCACCTCAGGATGTGGGCGACCTCTGATGCTGCAGCCTCGCTTCTTTTTCCTCCCTGATGATTGACATACGCTACCGCCGTGGCGTTGTCTGACTGTATCCTGACTGGACGACCCTGTAGCCTCTGTGACCATACAAAGAGGCTGTCTGATCGTCCTGAAGCTCTAGCACATTGATTGGCAGGCGGGATTCTTCCCGTGTCCAACGACCTTGTTTCCACTGAACACCCCAGACCCCCCCCCCATCCGGTCAGGCTGGTGTCCGTCGTGATCACAGTCCAGTGAAATGAAAGGAACGACTTCCCGGAGATCTCATCCACCAATTCAAGGAAGCCCTGGCTAGATGGCTCACCCGGATCTGATAATCCAGGGACAATGGGGATTTGTTCCACTTGGATAGAATCTCCTTCTGCAAAGCTCGAGTGTGGAATTGAGCATACGGCACAGCCTCGAAGGAGGCTACCATGAGGCCCAAGACTCGCATGCAAAACCTAACCGATGACCATTTGTTGGATGCAAACAGCCTCACCGTGGCCCGAAGGGTCTGTAATTTCTTCACAGGGAGAAACACTCTCGCTTCCGAGGAGTCCAGAACCAATCCCAGGTATTCTAGGCGCCGAGTCGCTACTACTGGAGGTTCAGTACCCAACCGAATAATCGGAGGGTCTGACAGGCTATCGCCACATCCTCCTCTAGTTCTGAGCTTGAAGCAGCTCTCAGAAGATCGTCCAAGTAGCCCACGATAGCGATGCCACGCTGTCTCAGCAAGGCCAGAATCTTGGTGAACACCTTGGTAAAAACCCTTGATGCCGACGCCAGGCCAAAAGGAAGAGCCACAAACTGATAGTGGTCTTCCCCGATCGCAAAGCGCAGGAACCTCTGATGCCTGACGCAGATGGGGACATGCAAATATGCGTCCTTGATATCCAAGGATGCCAGAAAATCCCCCGGATAGAGTGCCACGACTACAGAGCGAATTGATTCCATTCTTAACTTCCGAACTTTCACAAAGGCATTGAGGGCCTTGAGGTCTGGGATCGGGCGAGCCCCTTCCTTTTTTTGGGACCACAAACAGATTCGAGTAGAATCCCTGAAACCTTTCCTGCAGCGGCACAGGTATGATCACCCCGCATTTCGGCAAGTCCTGTACTGCCCCATTCAGGGCATTCCGACGAGCCGGAAGGAGAGAGAGGTTTGAGGGAAAGAATCTGTTCGGTGGACAAGAAAGAAATTCTATCTTCTACTTCGCAAACCCACTGGTCGGAAAGCAGGGAGGTCCACCGAGCTACAAACTCGCGACGACGTCCCCCCACCCAAGAGTCGAGTGGGGGCAAAACTTCATACAGTAGCAGGTTTGTTCGCTGGCTTGTTAGGCTTGCAAACCCCGGGACGCTTCTGTCCCCCAGCTGAACCCTTGTTGGCCTGGGAAGGCCCCCCAGCGGGCCCTGACTGATGGGGGGAAAAAAAAATTCTGCGCTGAAAAGACTGGTACCGTCTTACGGCGCAGCCCCTTACCCTTTCTGGACTGAGGAAGAAGCATGCTCTTACCTCCAGTGACATCTTTAATAATGTCATCCAACGAGGCCCCAAAGAGCCTCCCACCCTTGAAGGGCAAGTCCGCCAGAGCCTTCTTGGAAGCCTGGTCTGCGGACCGGCATTTTAACCAGATCATGCGGTACAATACAACCACAGATACTGAGGCCCTGGAAATCAAAGGGGCCGCATCCAGGGCTGCTTCGCAGATATACTTAAGGCCCTGTACCAACTGGTCGGCCAATGCCACGCAATCTGGGTAGGCGTGATGCTCTCCCAAATCCCAGTGCAACATTTTTGCCCATTCAGTGAGTGTCTGCGACACCAGGGCCACTGCCAAAACAGGCCGCAATGCTGACCCCGGCATGGTGAACATGGAACGGCTCACAGTCTCGGACCTTCTATCTGCAGGGTCCCTAAATGCAGGGGTCCCCTCTACCTGAATAGTGGCTACCTTATTTAACCTCGATACCGGGGGGTCTACAACCGGGGGAGATGCCCATTTTTTCAAAAGGCTCTCTTGAAACGGGTAACGGACCGCCATGCGCTTTGGGACCGCAAAGGACCTCTGCGGCCGTTCCCATTGCTTATCAATGAACTTGTCAAAGTAAGTCACATAAGTAAAAACCTTAGCAGAGAGGGATAGCTTGTGGGACCCAAAGGGGACCGACACCTCAGTGGATGTCCCAGCTGTATCCTCCAGTTTAAGGGTGTCCCGCACTTCAGTGATAAGTGCTCCTACAAGTGCTCTGTCCTGTGCTGACCCGGACGAGGCGTCCTCACTGTCCGTATGGTCCTTGTCTGCATCCTCTGACTCCCCACAACAGGGGTCCTGTGCCGCAGCCAGGCCCGAGTCTGAGTCCGAGCATTCCCCAGAAGATGGTCGGGGAGTGGGCGCTTTTTACCCCCCTTACGCCCGCACGCTGCTTCCAATCTGGCAACAAATGACTCCAGGACCGCCGACAAAGCATCCATATGCACCGCAGGTGCAGTGGTACCGGTTGCTACCACTGTAATGTCTGGGGAAGAAGCGCCAGCTTCTGACGCCATGCTGACCCACTGACGGCCCTCAGGGACTAAGTCAAGGTACTTGCACAAAAAAATTCCCACCCTCCTTGCTGCTCTGATCGGGGGGTTACCCAGAGAACTCGCCACCCAGGTACAAGGCTGTACAGCGCCGCTGTCTGTCGGTCTGTCTCTCTCTGTCGGTCTGTCTCTCTCTGTCGGTCTGTCTCTCTCTGTCGGTCTGTCTCTCTCTGTCGGTCTGTCTCTCTCTGTCGGTCTGTCTCTCTCTGTCGGTCTGTCTCTCTCTGTCGGTCTGTCTCTCTCTGTCGGTCTGTCTCTCTCTGTCGGTCTGTCTCTCTCTGTCGGTCTGTCTCTCTCTGTCGGTCTGTCTCTCTCTGTCGGTCTGTCTCTCTCTGTCGGTCTGTCTCGCTCTGTCGGTCTGTCTCGCTCTGTCGGTCTGTCTCTCTCTCTGTCGGTCTGTCTCTCTCTCTGTCGGTCTGTCTCTCTCTCTGTCGGTCTGTCTCTCTCTCTGTCGGTCTGTCTCTCTCTCTGTCGGTCTGTCTCTCTCTCTGTCGGTCTGTCTCTCTCTCTGTCGGTCTGTCTCTCTCTCTGTCGGTCTGTCTCTCTCTCTGTCGGTCTGTCTCTCTCTCTGTCGGTCTGTCTCTCTCTCTGTCGGTCTGTCTCTCTCTCTGTCGGTCTGTCTCTCTCTGTCGGTCTGTCTCTCTCTGTCGGTCTGTCTCTCTCTGTCGGTCTGTCTCTCTCTCTGTCGGTCTGTCTCTCTCTCTGTCGGTCTGTCTCTCTCTCTGTCGGTCTGTCTCTCTCTCTGTCGGTCTGTCTCTCTCTCTCTGTCGGTCTGTCTCTCTCTCTCTGTCGGTCTGTCTCTCTCTCTCTGTCGGTCTGTCTCTCTCTCTCTGTCGGTCTGTCTCTCTCTCTCTGTCGGTCTGTCTCTCTCTCTCTGTCGGTCTGTCTCTCTCTCTCTGTCGGTCTGTCTCTCTCTCTCTGTCGGTCTGTCTCTCTCTCTCTGTCGGTCTGTCTCTCTCTCTCTGTCGGTCTGTCTCTCTCTCTGTCGGTCTCTCTCTCTCTGTCGGTCTGTCTCTCTCTCTCTGTCGGTCTGTCTCTCTCTCTCTGTCGGTCTGTCTCTCTCTCTCTGTCGGTCTGTCTCTCTCTCTGTCGGTCTGTCTCTCTCTCTGTCGGTCTGTCTCTCTCTCTGTCGGTCTGTCTCTCTCTCTGATGGTCTCTCTCTCTCTCGGTCTGTCGCTCTCTCTGTCGGTCTGTCGCTCTCTGTCGGTCTGTCGCTCTCTCTCTGTCGGTCTGTCGCTCTCTCTCTGTCGGTCTGTCGCTCTCTCTCTCTGTCGGTCTGTCGCTCTCTCTCTGTCGGTCTGTCGCTCTCTCTCTGTCGGTCTGTCTCTCTCTCTCTGTCGGTCTGTCTCTCTCTCTCTGTCGGTCTGTCTCTCTCTCTGTCGGTCTGTCTCTCTCTCTGTCGGTCTGTCTCTCTCTCTCTGTCGGTCTGTCTCTCTCTCTCTCTCTCTGTCGGTCTGTCTCTCTCTCTCTCTCTCTGTCGGTCTGTCTCTCTCTCTCTCTGTCGGTCTGTCTCTCTCTCTCTCTGTCGGTCTGTCTCTCTCTCTCTCTGTCGGTCTGTCGCTCTCTCTCTGTCGGTCTGTCGCTCTCTCTCTGTCGGTCTGTCTCTCTCTCTCTGTCGGTCTGTCTCTCTCTCTCTGTCGGTCTGTCTCTCTCTCTCTGTCGGTCTGTCTCTCTCTCTCTGTCGGTCTGTCTCTCTCTGTCGGTCTGTCTCTCTCTCTCTGTCGGTCTGTCTCTCTCTCTCTGTCGGTCTGTCTCTCTCTCTCTGTCGGTCTCTCTCTCTCTGTCGGTCTCTCTCTCTCTGTCGGTCTCTCTCTCTCTGTCGGTCTGTCTCTCTCTCTCTGTCGGTCTGTCTCTCTCTCTGTCGGTCTGTCTCTCTCTCTGTCGGTCTGTCTCTCTCTCTGTCGGTCTGTCTCTCTCTCTGTCGGTCTGTCTCTCTCTCTGTCGGTCTGTCTCTCTCTCTGACGGTCTCTCTCTCTCTCGGTCTGTCGCTCTCTCTGTCGGTCTGTCGCTCTCTCTCTGTCGGTCTGTCGCTCTCTCTCTGTCGGTCTGTCGCTCTCTCT